>OY755039.1:128472639-128945139 GCA_963576565.1 Aspidapion aeneum
CTTGAGCTGGCGCGCTTGTTTTGAGAGCTTTTCAGATACGATTTTATCAGAAAAATAAATCTGGCAGGCAATTTGATCATCAACAAAACGACAAACTCGGTATATTTTTATGTGATCAAATAATTTTGGGACTCTGACATTTTTTGCAATTTTGTGACCTAAATTATTTTATATAGCCATTGTGAATCTAAAATATCGCCATAGCTTTTATAGGAAAACTTCTTTACTCTAAAGGTATTATGGTATTCAACAGAATCGCCAGGATACCAAATTACCAAATCTAGTTTTATAATAGGATAGAGGACGTTTCTGAGTTGCTTTTAGAACCTGGCATAATAGCTTTAGGCTCTAACACCAGTATTTACTAAGACCTTAAGACTTAGCATTGTAGACCGGGTTTAAGTATCAAGTCTATAGACTTGATACCGACCGGTTTAAGTGTATTTTTTTAATACTCACAGGTCAAATAACTGCAAAGATTTGGTTCACCCTAATGTGCAATATGATAGTAAGCATTTCTCAGTGAGTTTCATCTCATATAAATTCAAATTAACTTTAGAAATAAAGAAAAACCACATAAAAATTTTGTAACCAAAAATTTTTTGGAAACAGTCCGTGCAGTCCTAGGATTCTCGTTAAAAATAGTCTCAAATTGTAGTACCACCCCTGAGAGGAGGTCTAAGGTTCGAAAAACAATAGAAATAATCCATGATTGACAAAAAAACTTACATACAAAAATATTCAAAGCTAAATAACACATAAATAACTTAAAACTATATCTGTAGATGCATTACCATATTAAATACGTATCAATATTTAAATACTGTAAAAAGCACAAGATATATTAGAATCCCTTTTCAATTACTCATTCAGTAAAACAATCGACCATCGGTTTAATCGTCGCTAACTTGTCTAAAAAATTAACATGTAAAATATAGCGGACAGCTGACACTGACTTTTGACTTTGACTGACACCGTTTTTATTCGACATTTCCTAGTGACATTTAAATATGGCTACTATTGTTAAACGAAAATATTTGATTATTTTTATTTATTTATAATCTTTGTGTGGAAATAATGTCTTTGTAACAACAAAAAAAGATGACCCATATCGCAAGGTATTTGTGAACAATTTATATAAATATTAAAAACTATTGCATTTACGGGAAAAATGAGTTAAACCTTCAACCAAAATGTAGACTTTTAAACCTAGGATTGTAGGACTTAGCACTTAGCACCCTTTAGTAAATACTGGTGTAAAATGTTCTATACTGGTGGAACCGCTAGAGGGCGAAGCTGGAGTTTATTTCTTATGGTTTTATAGTGAATTTAATACATAGGTTGCCACCACCAATTGGGGAGTCCCATTTAGGAGGTCTAAGGGGTATATAAGGTAATGGGAACGTGCTAGCGACCAAACATTGAAACTAATGGTTTTAAGGAAAGGCGCTGGCAACCTTTTAGCTTCTGCTATAAATAAAGAAATGTTACTTGGGTATACAGCTCAATCATTACACAATACCTAATTTCAGAACGAAACCGAAAATTAAAGCAGACTTTGTTCAATTTAATGCTCCCGCTTTTTAGTTGAATCTCATATTTGATTTGAAACATTAAATTGTAAGCTAAAATCTTTTATCGCGAACCATGCGGTTTTTGTGTAGAGTTTACGAAAAGGGACCGCTTTTTTGTGTCAGAATAAAGCGTAGCTAGCGGTTTAAAATATTATATATAAACTGAATTTTAGACTGAAGCTTTTGATTTAATAAATTAATGGAGATACTTATTTATTCGCAGCTAAGCGGATTTCGGTAAAATATTATTAATAATTATTAATATAATTCTTCTTTCATTAGAAATACTATTTTTCGCACTTTCACGCACAATTTGCTTCTTCTGATCTGATTTGAATATTAGACATTTTGTAGTGCCATCTTTTGACGTTTCTTTATATTAAGGCTGTCAGATCAGAAGCCGTATCAAAAATTAAAAAAAAACTAAATGTGTAATAGTTATTTACCTAGCAAGTGCGAAAAGTAATACTTTACCGCACGCGACTGCAGATGGCCGAACGACGCGGAGCGGAGCTTGGTCAAGCCGTCAAGGGTGGTAAAGACACTTTCCGCATGTGTTAGGTACAATATTTTACCTAGAGTACCTTTTTTTCGAAAAATTGAATGCAATTTATAAATAAACATGACAAATTAGATTGAATTTAAACGTAAACAAATATTGAAACTCTCTTATTGACGCGTTGCTAAGGTTTGTAAGTGGTGCGCGTGCGGTAAAGTAACTTTACCGTACGGCGTGCGAGTAGGTAAAAATATATAAAATGTAGAGCGCTAAAAACAGTTCAACTCGCAAGCTACAACATGTCATGAATTATTTTAGGAGCTTGCCCATCTATCTCTGTAATTAGTAATCTGTTCTGTTTTTATCAAAATTGAAAGTATTATAAAAACGCCAAACCAGTTCTGTTTTTGTTGTCTAAATTTAAAGTACCTTCTTACCTAAAATATTAAAAACTTCAAAAAATATCCAGGTAAAGAAGCGAAAGGATATCTTTAGTTTTACTCTTCTGTGGGGATATCTATGACCTTAAATTGGTTCTACATGTAAAATAGATCACCACGAAAACATTTAATGTAAAAAAAGCCAGGTACACGAAAATGGTATCCCGTAAAAAGAATTGAGTTAAAAGTAAAGCCAATTTATCCAATAAAAATTTCAAAATGAAAGGTTCTTACTAGTTTGGAAATGTTTTTTTTTTACTTTTCTATTACAGCCAAACTTCTTTATGTTTAATTTAGCACTTTAGCCACAGTGTAATTAATTTGCAGCCCTAATGCCAAGTTTAGAAAAATATTTCCAAACTAGTAAGAACCTTTCATTTAGAAATTTCTATTGGAGAACTTGGCTTTACTTATATCTCAATTCTTTATCGCATACTTATTGTTGTGATTTCAATCCTTTTTTAAAGGATTTGGATAATATTTAAGGTTTAAAGAAGTAAAATAGGCGGAATATTGTTTAAAACTTTTACAATGCCTTATTAAAAATTTTCAGGCCTTTTAATGTTTTGCTTTGGTTTTACCATATTTCCTATCAGCCTGCCAAAGCTCTGCTCTCTAGCGTTCCTAGTGGGCAATGTTACTTTTACATAATATTACATTTATTGAGGAGGGAAGTAAATTTAAATTTTGGTGTTCTTAAATTTCTTCCTATAGTTTTATCATAGATTCTATCAGGTCTTCAAAAGCTCGGCTCTCTAGCGTTTCTGGAAGTGGACAATGTTACTTTTACATAATTTTACACTAACAGGGGAGACAGGCAAATTAATATTTTAGAGTTTTTAAACTGTTTCCTATAGTTTTATTATATTTTCTATCAGCCTGCTAAAGAAAGCTCAGCTGTATACCATTTGTGAAAGTGGGCAATGTTACTTTTATATAATTTTACATGTATAGGGGAGGGAAGTATATTAAAAGTTTGGTTTTTTGATTTTTCCAAGGGTTTGATCATAATTTCTAGCAGTCTGCCAAATTTCAGCTTGTAGCATGTCTGGAATTATAATTTCGACGTGTTTTGAAATTTCGTAACTACTTTACTACTTTATGGTAGTCGATGAAACTTTGACGGGTTGTTAACTCTATGAAGATCTACGACTGTGCAAAGTTCCGTAACTTATTCCGAAGTAGAGTTTTAGATAGGTCAAATATGGGCTAAAATTTTAAGTTTTAAGAAAAGATGTTACAGCAGTTTACGGGAACTTGGCGGGGCACTGCCGCGCCGTGCCCCCAGATTACGCCAAAAAAAAGAGCAATATGACTTGCCCACCTCTGGAGAAACGAATTTGTCTAATGTATCCAGGGCCTCTACATATATCCGTTGCTAGCGGCTTAAACAAATTATTATTAATATCGATTCATGCAAGCATAGCTTTATTTTATTAACTAATTGCATTTTCGCCACAGAAACGTGAACTTAATTCCCTAAATTTAATTCGCCGGGGTGTAGACATGGCAAGATTGCATTCTAATGAGGTTGGAAACTCGCCACATAAAACACAATTTGGTTAAATTAGCTGTTTTTGTGTCTTTTGAAGTTGAGTCAACCTCGTATGATATTCTTAATCAAATTTAAAAAAAAAATCTTTTTCTTTTAATTTTTAACCTACGCAAAGACTAAATAAATTACATTGAAATACGCCTTTTTTAAATGTTTTTAAACCATGCTGAAATATTGGTGAACCTAACCTAAGTGATTAGTGTACCTCCCTTTTGAAGGCTAAGTTAAGCTAACATACTAACCTAACCTGTTCTATGTTACTTTAACATCCTCTATTTAGACAAATTTAAGGTGACTAACTAACCAAACCTATTATATTCTTCAAAAATGTTTCTGCTATTTTTGTCCCAAGGCAAAAATGTCTTTCACGCCAATGCCAGCGGTTTAAACAAGCTTTTTTTTCAAACGGAATATTATGTGGGTGACTTAAAAGTAAATTGTTATAAATAATTTGTTACATTAAAAAATTAAATAAAAATATTTTAAATAAAATTTTTCATTAGTAGATGGTGCTAGAATCTTCGCTATTCCCTGTCTTACACATCTTTTTATGCAGATTGACTTGGTTCCGTTGTGGATTTTGATTGATGTTGTTGCTTCACCATATTGGTTATTAAGTCTGTATTTCTGTGATCTATTCGGCTATTAATTAAAGATGCTTTTACTGCCCAGTGCTTAATGCTATCTAAAGCTTTTTCGAAGTCTATAAACGCAATATATAATGTAATGTTGTATTCGTTGGCTCGTTCTTTTAGTATTTTCATGGTTATTAGGTGGTCAACTGTACTGAAACCTTATCTAAAGCCTGATTGTTCCTTTGGTTGATATCCGTCAAATTTTGTTGTAGTCTATCTGTTAGTATTTTCGCGTAAAGCTTATAAATTACACTAAGGAGTGTTATAGGTCGATAGTTTTTTAGGTCTGCTCTATCGCCTTTCTTGTGTTGAATAATGGTTATTTCCACTTGTTTGTGATTATTTTTTCTTTTAGTATTTTATTCAGGAGAATATGAACGATATTAGCTACAGCTTTACCACCGTACATAAGCATTTCTGCCGTTACTTTATCTTTTCCAGGTGATTTGTTATTTTTAATTTTCTTTAATGCTCTCTTTATTTCCGCTTTGCGTATTTCAGGTTGTAGCTCTGAGTTTATGATTTCTCGCGATGGGTTCCCTTTATGTTTGGTATAATTCGGTATAGAATAGTTGTGTAATATTAATGACATCCTCTTTAACGTTAGTTTATATGCCGTTCATATCCATTATTTTAATTATTTCATATCTACCTAGACTTAGACATTTCATATTTCCGTTATTTTCTATAACTCTCTCAGTTTTTGGCTCTTTCTTTATTTAAACTGTGAAAAATAACGTATAAACTTCGTGATGAAAGCGTTTTTTAATCCCTCGATGACGTGTAGCCCTCCCTTCAAACCTTTCGCCTCGAGATAAAAAGTACCACTTTTACCCCTTGGTATATAATATACTATTACGCCCACCAAGACTTATAATATAAACAAAGGACTACAAAAAAATACCTCTGGGTAAGTCCACATCAATTCAACCAATTTAGAAATATTTTTGAACCTTTTTTGATGATGGTGAGTTTTTGTGTAGTTATTCTCCGCCTAATAAAAAGTAAAAATACTAATTTTCAAATTTTTTGGTTGCATATTTTTTGAGTTATGTGTTTCCAAAAATAAAAATATTGACCCATTTTTAGCCTGCATCGGTTTATTTAAACTTCTATAATTTTTAAACTGTTCAAGATAATTAGCTGAAACTCACTATCTGTAGAGAACGGTTCACAAGCCAAGCTTTGATGTGTTGATAGCCTAATTTCCTAAAAAAAAGGACAAAGGGTCTATGCCAAAATTATATTTTTGATAAAATCTCAAAAACAGATTTTTTGTTTTTCTTAATTTTTATAATTTTTATTCTTAGACTATTTGTTTTTATGTGTGTTAAATTTTACCTTGGGATGCTGATGGGATCATAGTTAAAAAATTTATTCATATCTTGATGCATATATTGTTTGATATTTTTATTACTACAAAAATTAATATCTAAAGTGCACATATTGTTATGAGGCATCTTATTTATGTAGCATGTATATCATAAAAACGTGGACACCACGGGCATCTCGTTTCGCTACGTTGACATTTAAATAAAGAAACAATTAATTAAAAAACGTACTTACATAATAACGGGCTCACAAGAATAATTGAGATCCTGTACATAAATGCCCCCTTTTCGCCCCTTCTTACTGCCATGTTTGATATTGATGAAAATAGTTACATTATTTATCTCTTAAACAGTGGTTGCGCGTGGAGTCAAACTTTAGGGGTGCACATCAAAAAATTATTGCAGCACACCCAACAGATGACAAGTTGTCTCAGTACACTAATTTAAATTGCACCTTTACAGCCAACGGCAACCGGTGGGTGGCATCACGAGGGTGCGGGCGTTATAGATCGCCGCAATTGATTCACAAGAGCATGAACCGAAGTAAGGCCCAGATTCTGTGTACTGTAATATTCTATATTTCTTAATTAGAATGCCACATAGCATCAACGGTGCACAGAATTTGGATCCAGTTAAGCGCGGCGCCGGCGGTAGCCGACCTACGCATCCTTGTTTCAACTCAAATACAAACACATACATACCGGGTATTAATTCTTAGTTAGTATTCAAGTCTTTGGTGAATTCCTTTTGAAATTATTAACTAAAGAATGGCCAGATTTTAATATTTTTTTAAAGTTAAATTTGGGAGTGTACGTGCACATGTGCAGTTGCAAAATCGGCCGTAAGGTAATTAAATATCAGAGGTGGCGTATTATTTTGAATGATGACTTTTTGTAAAAAACAAAAGTTGCGTAAACATGGTGTTTCGTAGCGTGTTTTCTCAGTCTGTTTGGCTTTGCGACGTATCCGTTCTGGAAATTAATTTGATTTTACGTAGTTACCGAAATCGAAATGATAGATTGAAAATCGAAAAAAAATTGGTTGGTATTTTCCACTTAATGTTGCATCCCCTATGAAGACCAAAGTCATCCCACGATAGTGAGAAATTCCAGAAATGTGACAGAGTCGATGTGTAATCTTAACTTAGGCGTCGAAATAAGTAAGTGAAAATGATTAAAAACTTTTGAAATAGTATAGTTCCAGTCACGACTAATTTATAGTTAAAATATTAAAGTAGAGGAATTGTCAAATAGTTACATTTAAGGTAAAATAAAAGAATTTTGAACAACATCAATTTACAAAAACAAATTTTTATATAGGAAGCCATTGTCATCCCATGATAAAACTTGGCCGACATGTAAATAAATATTTTAGAAAGCAAATATAAAAAAATTGAACAAAATAAAAAATCCGTTTTTAAACTGCATCAAAAATAAATTTTGTGGTGAGACCCCTGCATTTTTTTTACAAGAAGGATGCCACTAGGCATACCATAATTAAGCTTGTAGACCTATAAGATTACACAGCAACTTTTATCTCGATATGCCCAAGAATTTATAAATAACAGGGGTTTAAAGAAATCAAGTCAGTGCTAAAAAGGACGATATTAAGCATTAAAAAAAATTAATAATTCAAAAACTAGAGGGCCAAAAAATCTAAAATTTTGCATTTTTATTTGTTTCTACTTAGTAAAGAATTTGACCAAAAATTATGAAAATCAAAAGTGACAAAGTCCAAACCAATGGTTGATTTGATATGGACTTACCCCTCTGTAAGTTGGAGCTGCGCCCAGTTGATCTCAATTCCGGTTAATATTTTTGGAGCACCTGGAAGCAAGTATTTGTTTGAACCATTTAAAGCATAAGGTATTTGTTTTTCGGCAAATTAAGCGCCGAGTTGGGGACATAATACAAAGTGTCTAGGCAACCGAATCCGAGAAAGGGCTCAGACACCCTTAATAAACTTTCTCCGTATCTGGCTTTAGTCTAAAGGTTTGTTAAAGTTAGTAGTTAAAGTGTTTGTTCCTAAATTAACGAAGTGTTACAGGTAAATGCGACTTAGAGAAGGGGAGCAACTAGCCCGGCCATTTTCTGGCAGCTGGAGTCCTAGGATTCGTACCTAGATATTGTCAAAATTAAATTAGTAGTAAAAATACTCTGCCAATTTATGGGCACCTAAGCTCACACGATTAATGTATAATGTAATTTTTCCCAAATTTGGTCCGCGAAAATAACCCTCCTATCCTCCATCCGGAGACGCGTCGGATTGGTGATTCTCCCCCAGTGTAACACCACCGAAAAAAACTAGGTATATTGTTTTTTTTTGATTTTTATGCATAGTAACCTTTAATATAGTACCACACAAGTAATATTTTTAGTAAAAATATAATTTTTGAAATCAACCAAGGTTATGTCCAATGGATATATAGCCAAAACTCAACCTAGGTACCATACTTCATTAAAATCGGAAAAGCAGTTTTTGAGATATGCGCGTTGGTCGTTACAGACAGACATACACGGCGCACAAAGGGGCCAGTCGGGTGTAAAAGTGGAAGAAACTAAAAAATCACAAATAGACTACAATATCTGGAACTCAAATTATGTAGCAAACTAGTGGGCGATGAAAATGCACCAGAGTATTTTCACTTAGTATGACGGGAGTTTGACATTTTGAAAAGCGTCTGTTTAATTTTTATTATAATTACATACAAATTATTGAATAATTATGTATTACTTTCTCTAATTATATGAATTGTTATATTTAAAATAAAAAAAAAATTACTATGGAGACATCCAGCACAGTTAATTTAACCAAAAAACACTAAATACCAATATCTAGCTGTAGGTTGTCATAGAGTAATCATATTTTTTAAACTAAGATGTCAATTATTATTAGAATTTACCTTAAACAAATATAAAAAATATAATTTAGTGTGTGATAAAATTTTGTTAAGCAAAACTATTGTCACTTTTTTGTTAATTGAATCTTTCTTAACAAAATGAAAAAAAAATGGCTGCGCTTTCTTGTGCCTTTTTGAGATTTTTAATATTAAAAATAAAGTGCCTACATACGACCCAAGTAAAAGAAATTAAACTAAACATCTTAAATATAAAACTTGTTTGTTTATTAACGAATTTTTATTTTAAAAAAAGTGTTTATTTGACTAAAAATTTGATTTATAGTTTTTTAACATAATTTTTTTTTCAATAAATTTAAAGATGGCGGACGCGTAAAAATTAGAAAGCTTCGTTCGAAAAAATTTTAAAATAAAGGATTTTAATCAAATTGATATAAACAACTTTTTAGGCCTGTAAAAAGCCAAGTGAATTATGGTAGCGGTTACAGTTACTTTAGTTAAAAGGGGGAGGGTAAATCTTCGAAAGTCAAATTTTGAACCAAAACTTTTACAAACTTGCTGTTTCTGTATTTGGTACGTAAGGTGCCCGAAACTTTTTCAAAACTATCATTTTGACAGATTTTTGTTGTGGAAAGGGTTAAGTGGATTATCAAAGGACCACGCACTAGTTTACACAGGCCTTATGGGGAATTTTTGTCTCGGTTGAACTGGCTATAATTTTAGTATGTTATAGTGGGGTATGTAACAAAAAAAATGTAAGTAAAGTTAAGTTTATCTATGTACAGTTTTTGAGATATAAACGGTCAAAATTCGTGAAATGGTCGTTCAAAATTGCCGTGTCCATGATTTTATCTCCAAGTTTAAAAAAAAAGGTGATTCCAGACTTTTGGGACATACTGTATATTATGAGCCAGGTTAAATAACTTAAACAGAAATATTATAAAATGTAGAATTTTCTAACTCATTTTCAATAATTACTTTTTTGTGTAAAAGTACTTAAATTTCTTTTAAAAAAATCTATTTTTAAATCACGCTGTAAAAAAAACCTATATTAAAGCTTTATAAAATATTAAACAGGTGCATTTTAACCTATATCACAATAACCAATACACATTATTTTTGTTTCTAATATTTTGGGTGTTTAAATAATTATTTCCGACATTAGCTCCATTTAGCCCCTCTGTGCGGCGGTGCAATAAAAAAGTTTTAAAACCATCTGAAACGCAAAGGTATTTAAATTTTGTTGAAATCAGAGCAATTAGTTTTTCTTATAATTGACACGATCACCATAGCTCACACTACTATAGTTATACGAGTAGTATGCGTGTGAGCTAATATACGTAATGTTGATCCCATATACCTATAAGCATAAATACGGACCAAAAAAATTGACAAGTGAAGCAATCATCAGAGGGGCCATAGAGGCACGGGCCCCTGCTCTTAGATATAAAATATATTTCTTAGTTTTGCAGTGTCCCTTATTTAAACTTTTTAACAAAATCTACCTAATTTATAAAAACTAAATATTGTTTCAGTGCTATGATTAACCGCAGAAATATATATTTTGGTGTTTCCTAACAACAAACAAATGGGAAGTTACATCTAGTAGGCGTAAAATTTCAGGTGCACATGCGTGTTTTAGATCAAACATGTTTACATTTTGTAGGTATAGCATTATAAAAAACTAGAAAAAGCCGAAAGCCTGTAAAGTTGACAGTTAGAAAATTTTTTCGAGTTTTGCATAGTGACCAGGGAAATAGGACAACTCGCTATCGACCAGATTTACCGTCGGGACAACTCTTCGCCGTGACAACTCACCGCCAAACGTAGTTTTAGTTTGCAATTTTGACAGTATTTAGAGTTCACGTAACAATGCTATTTAATTTGTTTGGTGACAAAAAATTTCAAAATGGCGAATCCAAAATGGCGGAGTTTCTTATTTATGAACCAAAATGCATGTATTAAATTTAAAAGTTGGTGTTTAAGTTAGCTGATGTTGATTTTTAAATTAAACTTGAAAATAATTAAACTGGAGGGCACTGGAGGCTCGTGACAGTAAAGTTTGTGAGTTCTGCCGACACAATTATACAAAAACAAACAACAAACACGACCATAATCTCCCGCTCATGCGTTTGGCGTCTTCTAAATAAATAAATGCGCCCGCAAACACGCAACGATGAGCCCGCCCGCCCGGAATTGTACTGGAACTGCAAGTTTTGCTGCTCTATTTTTGCCTAGATTTCGCTATCTAAACCCATGAGCAAGTGCGGTGCGGGGCGAAGGAAGGGGTTCCTAGCCGAGCACAGATCTCGTTAGCCGCCCAGCAACGTCGTGTTGCAATTTAGCAGCGCAACAATGCCAATAACTTCATTTGACCGACTGTAAATTGCGGCCTTCGGCGACGGCGCGCGGCGTCATACTCAACACACGTACGCGATTTGAAGGCCTACTATACCAACACCAGACCGAAAATATACTGCTATTCCAATAATTTTAGAAATAAAATAATTATATTAGAAAAATAGCAACGGCTTAAAAATAGTCAAATAATGTGAAAATTTTGGGGGTTCTGCAGCACACAGAAAAAAGTGTTTGGTTGAATCAAATAAACCAATTTATTTGAAAAAAAATATTTGGGTTAAATAAATCTTGTTTGGATCAAACAAATATATTTATTTCGGACAACAGTACATTTTGTTACGACAAAAAACATTGTACATGTGAATTAAATAAATTACATGTTTCAATTTTTTTGGCAATAATAATATTTAAAAAAATATTGTTTACCGTATACTCAAATAATTGATTTTTTTAAAGCAACTCAATTGCTTTTTATTTTTAGCTCACACTACTACTATAAGTAGTGTGAGCTATGGTGATCGTAATTTTTTCGAGAAAAAAAAAGTTGCTCCGATTTCAAAAATTTGTATATATCTTTGCGTTTCAGATGATTTTGAAACTTTTTTGTTTTGCTGTCTGTCTGTCTGTCTGTCTGTATGTATGTCTGTATGTCTGTCTGTAACGACCAACCCGCATAACTCAAAAACCGCTTGTCCGATTTTAATGAAATTTGTTACCTAAGTTGGGTCTTGGGCCGTGATGGTCCCATTTAAAAATGAACAAAATCCACCGAACGCAAGCCAAATAAAAGGGTGGGGGTTGATTCCAAAAATTAGAGTTTATGTGAAAATATGGCGTGTGTGATATCAAACGAAAGGTAATTAAGTCTGGAGTTAAAAAAAATGAATTTTAGTTTATTTTTAAAAAAAGGGTGGTGGTAGATGTCAAAAATTAGAGTTTAAGTGAAAATATGGCGTGTGTGATATCAAACGAAAGGTAATTGAGTCTGGAGTTAAACAAAATACATTTTAGTTTTTTTTTAAAGGGTGGGGGGTAGATTGAAAAAAATTGAGTTTAAGTCAAAACATGGCTTGTGTGGTATCAAACGAAAGGTAATTGAGTCTGGAGTTGAAAAAAAAATATTTCAGTTTTTGATTATATTAGCTCACACTATAACTATAGTACCTAGTGTGAGCTTAGGTGCCCATAGATTGGCAGAGTATTTTTAATGCTCAGATTGACTAAATAATTGTTTCAATTATATAAATTAATAATTTTAATATTGTTAGATAAAATTATTTGAAACAACTAAATTAAGTTTTTGTTTATAAATAAATATACAAATACGATTTTTTTAAATTCCTTCTTTCTTGGTTTTTATTTCCAATAGTAAACCATTTTTGTATACATGATATATATCACGTAAAATTATTTGACTCAAACAAATTAGATTTTTGACTTTGTCAGTGCATATTCTTCATTGGTCCATATAAAAATATTTATTTTAGCCAAACAAGTAATTTAGTCGCTTTAAATAAGACTTAAGAGATTTTTGTATACGGGTTTCTGCCATTTTTGGTTTTTAAGAAAAATTTGGGGGGTCCGAAGGACCGCGAATCTGCGTCCGGCTTTTTTTTTATTTTGTTTTTTTTTTTATTTTTTACTTAATTACCTTAGCCTAACGTAAACAGACTCAAACCAATCCAAACCCTCCCGACCCCTTGTTGCGTTAAAAAAAATCGCCGGACGCGGATTTTGGATCTTAGGCAGGCTCCCTAGTAGGTGCCCTCATAAAGAACTTTTCGGCTTTTCATGAAAAATTATAAATGGCAAAAACCCGTGTAGGTATGTAAATTATTTAGTATACGGGTTTCTGCCAATTTTGTTTTTTTTTTTTTGAAAAATTATTTATAGGGGTACCTACTAGGGCCTCTAGGATTTTTTATATTTTTTTAAAATAAAAAAACGGGTACCGGAGGGCGAGGTTGTAATGTATTTTTTTGGTTTGGTATGGGTTGGCTTGAGTTGATTTGAGTTTGTTCAGGTTAGATTGCGTCGATTTAGAAAAAAAAATTAAAAACTCAAAAAAATTAAAAAAAAATTTTTTTTAATTCTCCGGTCGCCGATTCAGGGTCCTAGGGACCCCCCTAAGTACCTCCAGAAAGGATTTTTCATCAAAAACCAAAAATGGCAGAAACTCGTCTATACTAAATAATTACCAAGTTACCTAATAAGGTTAAATTTTTATGAAATTACAAGTACAACTTTTTATCTTCTGTAAATACAGCGCGTTGCTATACCTATTAAAAATAACAGCAAATCGCTACTGCGCCGACGCAGAATAACGATAACAATAACTAAGTGGCAAAAGAACGGTTCAAAAACACCCTATATAATATCTACAAGAATTTTATTTATTTCAATATAGCAAATAACCAAAAAAGTGTAGAATAAAATCGATGTACCTACTAAGGTGAACTCTCTAGCTGTCAATATGATAAAAAAGAGGAGCGCAACAGATCTTTTTGTTTTTCTAATGCACAACAGACAAAGAGTTTCGATCCAAAGTTGTCCGATTGATTCGCGGAAATCCGACCAATAACATTCCGCCCTAAAGTTTAGAATTTTATTTATTTGATTTAACTAATTTTCTGTTAAAACCATTAAACTCGCCATTAACCTGCTAGTACTTCTCTAGATTGCTTAGCGTAAACATTACAAAATGTGTACACAGCTTGTGAAATTTTTGTGAAATTCTGTGAAATGTTTTTTGAAAAAATCGGAACATTTTTGTGAAATCCTGTAGCTTGTGTGTGAAATTTTGTGAAATTTATTTGTCTTTGTGAAATTTATTATTATTAAGGGACCGGAGCTAAGGCGGCGACGTTACTTTTTTAAATGAGATTTACCGGGTGTCTCAAGGTGAGTGGCTTATTAGATTATTTTGGAAACTATACTGCCGTCCTAAGCGTGACCCCCGTATTTGAATTTTATATGAAATGGAGTAAATCGCGTTGAACGTTTGAAAATACATAGTGCCTTATGGAAAAAAGAAAATTTTAAGTGACATTTTAAATACTTTTTGTAGTTTTTCGATTGGTTACATTAGTATAAACAATAGAGTATATTATTATAATTTGTCTTAACCAACAATCGCATTTTTGGATTTTTTTTCAAATACGGGGGTTAGGCTTAGGACGGCAGTATACAATAAAAACTTTCTGTTCTTAAATAAGTCCATGTAAAGTATATTTATAAAATACATTCATAGTTGCAGTGTTGCCAATTGTGGGAAAACTTTGCAAACACCTATTATTTTATGTATGATGTCGTATACCTATCTTCAACCGTTTTTAAAATATTGACAGATGAAAATTAACATTTTGTAACTTTATCAGCCCGTAACATCAAAACTATTAAGAATAGAACAAAACGGTTTCTACATTCCTATCTCGGTTTTTCAAAAGCTATTTTATACTATTTAGAATTAGTTCAGGGTTAAAATATTCCATGGTTAATTTAACCCTGGGTTAAATCTAAAAGTAGTCTAAAGCGATAGCTTGTAAAAAGCTAAGATAGGTTTTGATTTTACGACCTGTTAAGGTTACAAAATGTCAATTTTTACCTGTTAATATTTTAAAAACAATTACAGATAGGTATAAGACGTTATACACAGAGAAAAATATCCATGCAACAATTTTAAATACGCTGTGCAACTGAAATTGTGCAAAAATATAAAACAATTGTTGAAATAAACGAACAAATCTGTTTTAATATTACCAATTGGATTGTGTAACTTATTTTGTGTAAAAATGTTACACAACAGAACAATAACTCTCAACAGCGTAGTGGAAAAGCCCATTGTGTTATAAATCTACACAGATAAAATGTAATTTTTTTAATGAAAATTTGTGCAAAAATATACTTCAAATTGTAGAAATCATTCGTCGGATTGATTCGGTAAAAGTCGTTTCAAGGGATCGCCCCACCGCATCTGGCTTCCTTCAGTGTTCTGTGAGTTTAAATTTGTGTTTTGGCTTCTCAGTGAGGTGATCCGTACAAGGTTAGTGTCATTAATTGATAAGTGCTTCCGCTAACGTTAAACGTGTAATGGATTCTATGGATTTTGTGGAATTAGTTCTCGAAAAACTGGAGGAATGTGTGCCTACTTGCAGTCCACAAAGAGAGATTTCGGGGTAAGTAAATTACTACACATAGGTCTACCCTAGAGTCCCTGTATGTTGACATATTTGGTAATATATCCAAATATGTCAACATACAGGGACTCTAGTCTACCCAAGCTTTTGAGAATAGTTGATCCATTTTTGATTTTTCTTTCTGTGATTTAAAAAATGTGTTTGAAAGTAAATGACAACATTGTCCCCAAAATTGTCTTGGTTTAGCCAGTCCGAAGCTCAAAAACATCTCTGCGCCCGCGCACTCCCTTAGGAATCACTTTCAAGAATTTTCGCAGAGAAAAAATTGGGCTTCTTGACCAAATAAAACTGTTTACAAAATTTCAGCTTGTTACTCCTGGCTTATCCTATTTTTGGTCTAAACTGCGCTTTTTTATAACGGCCGATACTAAAATTCTATATTTAAACATTTTTTTTATATTTTTTAGCTTGAACGATTTTGCAATGGCATATCCGGAAAACAAAGACAGTTTTTTGACAAATGTGCAGAAGTTTGTTCAAAAATTTGGGTGCTGTTAAAATCAAACGCAATTTACCAAAGATCAGATACAGCGGTCTGAAAAGAGTTTCCATGAAGCAGACGAAGGTAAATGATAATTTTTGCAACACCACTATTTTTGATTAACTTAAAATTTGTAAATTAGAAGTCAAAAGACATATTTTGCCTGTCTTACTACCATGGTATCTATAAAACTGTAACCTTTATTTAAAGGGTATCAAAATATCAGTCAGAATAATTTGACTATTACATAGAAATCCTTCAATGTCCGTTAAACTTAGTACTATTTTTTTAGCAGCTATTTTGTCTTCGCTGCCTTCCTTGCAATTTCCAAACAATGGAAAATCCGAACAACGAAAGTCCAGCAAACAAGAATCTTTAAATAGATATATTTTACACGTTCAGGTAAATTCATTAAGCATAATAATATTGGTTAAATAATTTAATAACTAATGTGTTAAAATTTGTTGTACTCATCAGAAAAAACGAAAATAAAGGTCTTTTAACAAGTGATTTTTTAGTTTGGTATTTTTTTGTCAAATAAAAATTAAACATTGTGTACTTGTGTAAAAAGTAATAAAGCGTTTTTTAAAAATATATACAAAAAATATATACACAAAAATTAAAACAAAATGCAATGCAATGCAACCTATTGAAAAAAAAACATCTACAAGATTTTGTACACATTCAGGGATACTTTTCATTTAATTGTTAAAGAAAATTACATAATATTATGTAAAAAACTAATATTTTTAACTATTTTTACATAAAATTGTAGGAAATATATGCACAAAATTATGCAATTTTGGCGTAACTAAAATTATTTATTGTAAAATATATAATATATTATATTGATATATTATATTTTTTGTGGTAAAAAGAAAAATATAACTGAAGAAAAAACACCACAATGTAAAAAAAATACCAACATCTTTTAAAATATAACTACATAATTGTGCATTTATATTGCACAAAATAGAATAAGAAAATTACACAATATTGTATAAAATGTTTTCATACTTGAATATTTTGCAATTTTTCCAAAATTTTAAAAAAATTAATGCAAAATATACAACAAATTGTGCAAAAATATGTGAAATTTTTTTATACAGGCCTGTACAATAAGCATTGTGCAAAAAAAAACAGTTGCACAGTTGTTTAAAATTTTACAACAAATTCCATTGCACAAATCTATTCAAAATTTTTGCACAAATTGGTTTTATACCCATTTTGAAAACAAATTGTGCAAAAAAAAATTTGCAATAATTGTTGAAAAAAATTACATACATTTTTCTACATAAAGAATCGAAAAATATACATGGTGTTTTTTTAAAATAATAAAGCCAACTTTTCCTGCAAATGGCAACACCGCAACTATGAAAGTATTTTGTAAATATACTTTACATGGACGTATGTAAGAATAGAAAGTTTTAAAAGTTTCTATCGTATAGTTTCCAAAATAATCCAATAGGCCACTCACTTTGGAACACCCGGTATACGCTCTATATTTTGGCAAATTGGAATAGACCTTGTCTTTCTGTTTCCATAACTACCTATTATACCTAATACCTTTCTCTAGGAACAGTTTTGAAATAAAATGACAAAAACAAACAAAAGAGTAAAGCAGACAAAAAGTCATCGATAATTTTTCTTGGTTAACTCATTGCTCTTAATGAAAAGGTTTTGTCATTTTATTTAAAAACCATTACATAAAAACGTAGCATATTAGGTATTTTTGGAAACAGAAAGGAAAGCTTTATTCAAAATTGCAAAAATATACAGGGTATTTCATTTTAAAAAGTAACGTCACTGGCTTCGCTACGTCTCCTTAATGACTGGTTCCAATATTAGCATCAAAAAAGATACTTTTTGCAAACCATCTGAGTATGTGAAATTTGACTTCTCTGTTTATTTTGATTTCGAAGATATTAGGGAGGTCTCAGGGTTTTGGGTCACCCTGTATATAGGTTAGTGGTCTTATTTATACCTTGGAAAAGATTACACAAGTATAATCTAATTAGTATTTAGGAAGTATTTTTGTTTTATGCATATTTGGTTAATTTTATGTTAATTTGCCTTTAAACGTTTTTACAATTTTACATGTTTTTTGTACCTACCTGCCTATTTTTGAATTAAAATACTTTTTTTTCGTGCAAAACATTTGTGTTTACTTGTACAATGCAGTATTCTGACGGGTAATCATGTGTTTATTAAATGTCTAATCTAATTAAATACATTTTGTTAAAGCGGCAAGAAAATAAATTAGGAATATTAAAAAAATAATTTAAATAAGAAGCAATATTTTGTAAAGCAATCAAGGAAAACAATCATTTGAAACAATTATATTTGGTTTACCAAGTACCCTATTTGTTTGTTTGAAATAAACTTGCAATAATAAATATTTACTTAAATTTAACACACATTTATTTATAATAAACAAAATAATTTTACAAATAAAAGTTCGTTATTAAATAAATTATGTTAGTAAGACAAAAAATTATATTGAGAAGATTAAACAAATTATTTATTAAGAAAAAACAATAAGTTTTTTAAAACAATCAAGGAAAACGGTAAGTTCAAACAATTATTTTAGGTTTACTAACTACCCTATTTGTTTGTTGGAAAATATGTTTTTGTATTGTGAAATAAGTTAACTCTTGTTCTCACAGAAATATTTACTTAAATTCAACAAAATATATTATAAGTTTAAACAAATATTTATTTACATCAAGTAAAATAATTTAAAAATTTACTTAATAAATGTCAGTTATTAAATAAATTTTAATATTAAGACAAAAAAATATGCCTAGAATATTAAACAAATTAATTTATATGAAGAAGTAATAAGTTTTTTAAAGCAATCAAAGAAAACAGTCATGTTAAAGAATTATTTTATCTTTACCAACCACCATATTTGTTTGTTTGAAATAAACTTGTTATTGAAAATAAATAAATTAATAATATTTGGTTTAAATAATTCAAATTATTTGATATAAATGTATTTTTGTTTGTCAATTAAACCAAATAACTCTAACGCATCAAATAAACATTTTTTAAAGAGACTAAATTAGTTATTAGAAAACAATAAATATTTTTATTTGAACCAAATAAGAGGACGTTTTGGACCTATTGAAATAACGAATTTGGTTGAGTCAAATAATGTTTTTTTGCATCAAATAAATCTTATTTAAAGAGACTAAATTAGTTATTTGAAAACAATAAATATTTTTATTTCAATCAAAGAAAACAGTCATGTTAAAGAATTATTTTATTTTTACCAACCACCATATTTGTTTGTTTGAAATAAACTTGTTATTGCAAATAAATAAATTAATAGTATTTGGTTTAAATATTTCAAATTATTTGATTTAAATGTATTTTTGTTTGTCAATTTAACCAAATATTTCTAACGCATCAAATAAATCTTATTTAAAGAGACTAAATTAGTTATTTGAAAACAATAAATATTTTTACTTCAATCAAAGAAAACAGTCATGTTAAAGAATTATTTTATTTTTACCAACCAACATATTTGTTTGTTTGAAATAAACTTGTTATTGCAAATAAATAAATTAGTAGTATTTGGTTTAAATATTTCAAATTATTTGATTTAAATGTATTTTTGTTTGTCAAATAAACCAAATAACTCTAACGCATCAAATAAATGTTATTTAAAGAGACTAAATTAGTTATTTGAAAACAATAAATATTTTTATTTGAACCAAACAAGAGGACGTTTTGGACCTATTGAAATAACGAATTTGGTTGAGTCAAATAATATTTTTTTGGTTCAAATAAACACTTTTTTCTGTGCACTGCAGCCCTTATGCACTAGCCGCCCCTACTGGAGGGTTTAAGTTGGCGGATTTTTCTATTTATGAAATTACGGACAGACATATACACAAACACAGACAGACGTCACGCCGATATTGCTGAGTCCAAATGCATTCAAATAACAAATTTTGGGCGTTATCTAAAAAAAAATCGTCAAAAACATACCTTCTCTAGTCTTTGCTGCGCGGGCTAAGAAGGCAAAAAAGTGTTAATAAAAAAGTTGTAGAGTTGATTCTAAACTATTAGAAAATTTATCTAATAAAGTAAATGAATATCACAAACTAATGGAACAACAAAAATATGATAAACCTGTTACGGAACACCCTATATATTAAACCTAAAAAAATAGATCAAATTCAAAGATATATGATATGTTGACACTTGGCTAGTAGTGATGTAAATGGAAATATTGGAAATTTCCGAAGGTGTCTCGGAAATATTGGAAATATTGGAAATATTTTAAAAAATACTATCTTTCATATTTTGTAACTTTAGAGAGCATTCTTAAATTACGCAACGCAAAAGCTCAGAATTTTTGACCCCCACCCCCCCTCTCAACGCATTTTCAAACGAAAACACATTAACATCACATTGAGTGTAACGCAAGGCCAAACCCCCCCCCCCTCCCACCTTAAGCTTTACGTTATTTAAGGATAGGCCCTTTTGAGCATTAAACTTACTGTAGCACAATGTTTATTTCCGATACTATTGAAGATTTTGAGGAAGTAGACTGGCAAGACGATGTTATTAAGTTTGATTCTGATGACAGCCATGAAGATATGCCTCTTGCTCGACTAGTGAATAGTGTAGTGTGTCAAGAATGAGATTTTTGTGGTACAAATTTGATCTTATTTCTGTATATTTGTTTAAAGAATAACTCCTAATTTGTGTTCATGTATAAGCCTTCTGCATTTTCCGGTGCCTTGTTATGATTTTATAAATAAATATTCCCTTTTTTCTTATTTTTTTAATGTTTCAGCGAGTGTTCATTATAAACGGGTTCGCTACATGCGAACTTCACTGTAGTAAGAACCTTTCGTTTTGAAATTTGTATTGGAGAACTTGGCTTTACTATTACTATTTAACTCCTTTTTTATAGGATTTGGATAATATTTAAGTTTTAAAGTAGTAAAATATGCGATATCTGTCCAAAAGTTTTGCAATGCCTGATTAAAGAATTTGAGGGTTTTTAATTTTTCCTATGGTTTTGTCTTAGTTTCTAACAGCCTTCTTAAGCTCAGCTCTCTAGCATTTCCGGAATAACTTTACATTTATAGGGGAAGGAAATAAATTCAAATTTTGGTGTTTTCAAATTCTTTTCTATAGTAATTTTACATTTATAGGGAGGGAAGCAAATTAAAATTTTGGGGTTTTAAAATTTTTTCCTATAGTTTTATCATATTATAGGAGAGGGAAGTAAATTATAATTTTGGGTATGTTTTATTGGTTTCCCAGAGTTTGGTCATAGTTTATATTAGTATGCCAAATTTTGATGACGTTCATTGAAATTTCGTAACTACTTTACTACTCCATAAAACTTGGGGGGGTTCTTAACTCTATAAAGATCTACGACTGTGCAAAGTTCGATTTTCGTAGTAGAGTTTCAGATAGGTCAAATATGGGCTGAAATGTTTCAAGAAAAGTGAGACAGCAGTTTAAGTGAACTTGGCGGGGCACTGCCGTTGCCCCAGATTTTTATTGCAACCGCAGTAAAGGCAATATCTCGCGCAATAGGGACCTATTGCAATAAAGCCAGGCACAAATTTTGCCGGGCACTATATTGACAGTTTCACATGATAAGAACAGCTGTCTTCTTTCAAAATAAGGCCATTGTGTGTTATAAGAGCCGGAATTAATAGTGACGCCACAATTAATGGAAACTAAACGACTGGATTTTTAAATTCGACTTTGGTATGTCAATTTTGAAAGATCAACTGTCAGTTTTTAATGCGAAACTGTCAATATAGTGCCCGGCACAATTTGTGCCTGGCTTTATTGCAATAGGTCCCTAATATCTACATAGCATTTCTGTTTGGCTTATCGAGATTATAATTTTAAAAAGGCCTTGCCCCTATTCTTAAAAATTTAATATTCACCACGATTCTAAAAAGGTTAAATAGGTACATTAAAATAAGGACCGCTTTAAGCACCTCATTTTGACCTATTTGTTTAATTTAACCCTTCTTAACGACTTCTAAAAAGTTTAATTGTAAAAAAAGGCGACTGTCAATCTGTCTCCAAATATAATGAAAATCATATAGATATTTTTACCCAACTGCAGCACGGCGAAAGGAAGTGTAATGTTTTTCGATTGTTGTATGTATGTAAGTAAATATGTTTGTGCGGTCTTAAGACGCCATTTTGTCACATGATGTAGTCACATGATTTTATTGAAATTCCTTGGATTATCCATTGGAAATGTCCTCTAATTTGCTGTAGTTACTTTGTAGTCCTCCCTGCTCCCACCCATCTCCTCTCCTGTCATTCCCTCCACCCTGTTTAAAAACCATATTCGCATAATTTTATGAAATATAGAGCGATTTCAAAAATTATTTCATCATACGCTTTCAGATTTTTTTGCCCACACCATTTTACTAGCCCCCCCCCCCGCCTCTCCCTTTGTCCTCTCCGCCATCCTTATTAGTAATAGTTATAGCTATAACTTTCACAAAGATAAAGCCATTTTAAAAGTTCTTTCTGCACACGCTTGAAGACTGATTCCAAAAAACGTCATTTAGCGATTTTAAGTATAGGGAAACCCATAAGACCAAAATGGCAAAACTTTGAATATTCATATTTTACAAACTATACAGTTTATCAAACAAAGCACCGAGTTGCAGTATTGTGGCGTCATACAGATACGAAAAAACCACTGAGTGAGTTGAGATTCCAAAAAACGTCATGCAGCGATTTTTAGTATAGGGAAACCCATAAGACCAAAATGGCAAAACTTTGAAAATTCGTATTTTACAAACAATACAGTTTATCAAAAAAAGCACCGAGTTGCAGTATTGCGGCGTCAAACAGATACGAAAAAACCACTGAGTGAGTTGAGATTCCAAAAAACGTCATTTAGCGATTTTAAGTATAGGGAAACCCATAAGACCAAAATGGCAAAACTTTGAACATTCATATTTTACAAACTATACAGTTTATCAAATAAAGCACCGAGTTGCAGTATTGTGGCGTCATACAGATACGAAAAAACCACTGAGTGAGTTGAGATTCCAAAAAACGTCATTTAGCGATTTTTAGTATAGGGAAACCCATAAGACCGAAATGACAAAACTTTGAAAATTCATATTTTACAAACTATACAGTTTATCAAAAAAAGCACCGAGTTGCAGTATTGTGGCGTCATAGAGATACGAAAAAACCACTGAGTGAGTTGAGATTCCAAAAAACGTCATTTAGCGATTTTTAGTATAGGGAAACCCATAAGACCAATATGACAAAATTTTGAAAATTGTTATTTTACAAACTAGACAGTTTATCAAAAAAAGCACCGAGTTGCAGTATTGTGGCGTCATAGAGATACGAAATAACCACTGAGTGAGTTGAGATTTGCGAAAATCATAAAATTTACTATTTTTTTAAAACTATTTTTGCCATGTCAAAAAAGTGAGGTAAATTTTTTTTTCTGTATAGGGTTATCCAATCAATATTAAAGATTTCTTCCGTCAAATTTGTTTTTACATAAGATTTAATACAATAGAAATAAAAAAAAATAAGGCCACAACTGATTTTCTTCTTTTTTTTACTTTTAAAGTGGCCTGTAAAATACGGGAGGCGACATTAAAAATTAAAATTTGTTAATTTGGTATTCCTAAGGACACTAATACATGTTATCAAAATTTGGATTTTTTTCGAGACATGGCAGCTACCCCCATTGAATGATTTGGCGTGGAATTACTCTTATATGATTACCTTTCCAAGCATGTCTGTATTTATTTCCTTATAAATTCATTAGTACTGAACCGATGTTGATGAAATAAAAAACATTCTGCTGCGAATTGATTGCTTTTTAAAATCATGATCAAAATTTATCGCCGTCTTAAAATTGAAGATGGCGGACAGAATCATACTTGATTTTTCAAAATGACGTGTTCATTCTTATTTTCTAAAAATGTTTTAGTGTTTTTTTAATTTATAAAAAAGCACTGCATTTCCCCCGCGGAAAGAGTTACAAATTAGTCAAATCGGTGGGGTGCTTCTCAAAAAATCTATTTTTGTTTCAGCCATTGTTTTACAGATTGCATTGCCAATCCTGTCTGCATTAATTTTCTTATAAACTCATTATTACTGAACCGATCTTAGTGAAATAAAAAAACACTTGGTGATAATTGATTGTTCTTTAAAGATTATAATCGAAATTTGCCGCCATCTTAGAAGTTAAGATGTCGGATAGAATCATACTTGACCCTTCAAAGATGCACGTTTATTCTAATTTTATGAAAATATTTAAATTTTTTTTTAATTTGTAGAAAAATACTACCTTTCTTCCGCATTATGAAGCACAAGTTAATAAAATCGGTGCAGTGGTTATGAGAAAATCTGATTTTGTTTTAACCATTGTTTTACAAATCATACGGCTGTATTGCCAATCCTGTCTGGGTTCATTTCTTTATAAATTCATTATTACTGAACCGATTTTAGTGACATAAAAAACATTGTACTGATCTTGAAATGAGTTCAGTAATAATTAAATTGTCAAGAAATTAATGCAGGCATGATTGGCAATGCAATCATATAATTTGTACAACAATGATTAAAACCAAAATCCGATTTTGTGAGAACCACTTTACCGATTTTATTACTTTGTGCCTTGTTAAGCGGTAAAAAAGTAGTGCTTTTCTATAAATTAAAAAAAAAACTCAAATATTTTCGAAAAATAAGAATAAATACGCCATTTTGAAGAATCAAGTATGATTCTGTCTGACATTTTAAATTCTAGAATGGCGACAAATTTTGGTTTTAATCTTTAAAGACTAATCATTTCTCACCACGGTGTTTTTATTTCACTAAAATCGGTTTAGTAATAACGCATTTAGAAGGAAATGAATGCAGGCAGGATTGGCAATGTAATCGTATAATCTCTAAAATAATGGTTGAAACAAAAATAGATTTTTTAAGAACCACCACTCCGATTTTACTAATTTGTACCTTGTTGTGTAGGGGAAAACTAGTGCTTTTCTATAAATTAAAAAAAAAACTAAAATATTTTTGCAAAATAAGAATAGACACGCCATTTCGAAGAATCAATTGTGATTCTGCCCACCATCTTAAATTTTGAGATGGTGATAAAGTTTGATCATGATCTTTAAAAAGCAATCAATCAATTCTAACTAGGATAGTTTTTATTTCATTAAAATCGGTTCAGTAGTAATGAAATTATAAGGAAATAAATGCAGACATGATTGGGAATGCAATCATATAATATGCAAAACAATGATTAAAACAAAAATATATTTTTGAGAACCACTGAACTGATCTTACTGATTCGTACCCTGTTGGGCGTGACAAGAATGCAGCTTTTAAAAATATTGATATGGTATATTTTAATTTCATCCGCCATCTTGGATTTTAAGATGGCGGACAAAAAAATTCTCAAAACTCCGATTAATTCTCTACCAAAAGCAGTTTGTCCCATTCAAATCGATTGTATAGTTTAAAAGTTATAATGAAAAAAAAATTGTCCGGTTTTTTTTTGGCCCACCCGGTGAAACGAAACGACCTCTTCAGGAGTCGCATTGGCGAAAACGAAAGTTTACTTAAGGTGCGTTTATAATGCAGAATAAAGAAGAAGTCTGGTTTTGTTATTGGAATCAAAAATGGGAGATAAAATAGTAAAAAGTAAAAATTGGGCCTCTAAATATATCACCTGTTATCATTACTGGATACTGGATAAAGTCAGCTAAAGAAATGCGTGTAAAAAATCCTTAATAACTTGTTTTTAAGTTGAAATGATGAGATATTCCCCTTTTATTCTATAGGTTCGCAGCCACAGACAAATTAATCGAGTGACACTTAAAAGAAGCCATACTGACGCGGCGAATGAAAAACATTAAACTAACCATTTAAAAGGATTTCCCAATGCTTTTTCGGGGATTTCTTTGTGGCTTTCGCCTTCTAATGAACACATTTATTTAACTGGCACTCCTTGATTTAAGGTCCTTAAATTGATGGCTCTCTTTTCTCCAAAATGGGTTAGTTTGTCGGCTTTAGTCGATGTAATAGGTTGACGCAAAAAAGAAGGAAGAGATTTGTTTTTTTCATATGGCAGTAAAAGCTTCTAAGATAAAAATCAAGCTTAATGTATTATTTCTTTATATTCCTTAAAAGCAAATAATCGTCGGCAACATAGTAGTTCAGGCAAGATTCGGGAAAATCCACTTTCTAGAAGCATTTTATATTACTTTTTGGCAAATGGGCAATTCCCCCTATTTTGACCCCGCTGAATGCGAATATTGCCAACTCCAAATATTGACAGGGGCTAAGATATTCAAGATGGCGGCCAAAATGGCGGCGGAATTTTAAATTGCCGCTGGAAAGCCCAAATTGTCACAGGTGGACATTCAAAATATATATTTGTATAATTAAAAAATAATACCATATTATTTTTTTTTAATGGCTGCAAAAACCTCCAAACCCCCCCAGACCCCCCCAAAATCTGAAAGTTTGATGTTTTTTAAAATTTTCTTAAAAACTAAGCTTCTAAGAGAAAAATGTATAATATTGTAGACAATAAAATTCCCTTTTCAACATGGTATATAATAATAAAGTTAGACTAATTAAAAAAAGTTGAAAAAATACCTATGTTTTTTCCAAGATTTATTTAATTTTTTTAAAAACTGATAACTACAGAAAACCACGTATTACATTTTCGTATACTCAATAAAATTTCCTTCAAAATGACGTATAACATGATTAAATCGGTTTCATAAATAAAACTTCAGGGGCATCCGTAAATTAAAATAATTTTGAAAAAACAGAAAATAAACCATTTTTGTTACAGGTTTTATCTAATTTTCTCAAAAACTAAGCTTAACATGAAAAAACTTATTCTACACTTTTTTATAGACAGGGAAATTTCCTTTTTAAAAATGTAAAACTCGGTGAGGTTTGACTTATAGCAAACTCTCCAGCGACGTCCGTCAATGGGGGTGATTTCAACAAATCATTAAAAAAAACATGTTTTTCATACATTTTATTTAATTTTCGTAAAAACAAAGCTCTTTATCAAAAAATATCTTCTTTACTTCGTCATAGCCAATAAAATTTCCTTTCAAACGATGTATAACGAAGTGGAAGTTATTTTATATTTACCGCTCCAGTGGTGTTCTTAATTTAAAGAAATTATTTTGTGTCTTATTAGCTTTTCGGTGGATAATAAAGAGCGGCGGATAAAAGGTCGAAAGTACAAAAGGTCGAAAATACAAAAGATCAAAAAACAAAAGGTCGAAAGTTCAAAAGGTCGAAAGTATGAGTACCTAATTATGATTATGCCCCCCCCCCCCAAACCATTGCATAAGATTCACCACTTTATTTTTAGTTCCATATGCTTAAAAAAATAACCAAAAACACCTGTGTCAAAGTTACTACTGTTACTTTTTGCACAAAAATATTGCTTAGGGGGGGCCATGGCCCTTATGCCCCCTCCCCTTATAACCACCGGTGTTTTTTTGCTTTAAATAACTTATTTAGATAAATCAAAATATCTAATCTAATCAAAAAACAGTTTATTTTAATTTGGAAACATTTTATTTTAGTAGGTATAAATTACGAAACTTTCTGAAGTATTTATCATAACATTAACCTCACTTTGTAATATATCATTTAAAAAGAAATTGTCTTATCCTCAATAAAGAATAAAGACACATTTTTTTCTGAAAATCTTAGAAAAGATATTTAAATATGCAAGAGAAAACTGATTATTTCAGTTATTTTTGAAAATAAGTTTATATTAGTACGCCCCTGAAGCCTTAAACATGGCAACAACCCGACATTTTAATAAAGTTTTTAAAATAAAATGTTATGTTCTACAATAAAGTATACCACATATTTTTTCCTAAAAAGTGTAGTTTTTGAGAAAATTTTGAAAAACCTATAATAAACATGTTTTTTCTAAATAATCCCAATTTACGTACGCCACTGAAGAGCTACTTGCTCTTCCTAACCTTATTGACCAATACATCGTTGGAAAGGGAATTTCATTCTCCATAAAAAATTGTTCTTTGCAATTTTTGATAAAAAGGTTAGTTTTCGCGAAAATTGCACAAAACTGAAAAAAACAGGTTTTTGGGTTCGGTTCATTGCTGTTGCCAAAAAGTTGCATGATTTGCTTCTAGACCGAAAACGGAAAGCCTTTTAAAATAATATGCTCTGACTATAGGCATTTTTCATCGTATGATAATAATTTTAAGAAGACAGAAAAGATGAAGAGATATATTAAATTATCTACAACACACATATTAACACGGTATATAGCGATAACCTCATGCTCCAAATCTGTAACGTCCAAGCTATTGGGTCAATAGACACTTATTGGAATAAAACCTGACCTTATTTAAACATCGACCCTATGGTGACAGATTTACATATAAAAAGCAGCTGCTCTCTTTCAAAATTCGGCCTTTGTGTATTTAAAACCCGGATTTATTAGTGTCGGTATTTATTAAGTGAAAGTCAGGGTCTTTATTATTAAATCTGGCTTTGCTATGTCAATTTTGAAAGGTCAGCTGTTGATTTTCTGTGTAAATGTGTCAAAATAAAGTCGAGTCTAAAATAAAGTCAGGTTTTATTCCAATAAGTCCCTAATATATATATATATATATATATTGTGTCGGTCTTCAAGAACGCGCGACCTACTTCTGAGATAAATTAGAAAAAATAAAATTTGCTTATTAATTAGACTTTACTTATCTTTAAAAAACATATTTATTTAGTGCTACCTAATTTATTAAGTTTAAATTTTGATGTACCTAAACATTCAAAAATTGTTTTTTTTTACCAGCAACTTTAGAAGTTCTTAAACTTTCATAAATAGCAAGGCTCTCTAATTAACTCTCGCTTATCTTACAAGTTCAATCTGATTCCTGGCTGCTTCAAGCATTTCACAAACTCAAGTGGCGAGCTGCTTTTTTAAAACAAAATTCTCTTTTATAAGATAAAAATGAAAAATGTAAGAGCGTCCAATTTCTCGGCGCAGAGCTATGACAGTAACGCCTCTCTACATGAAAACTAAAACGAGCAAAAAAAACCAACATAAAGTTTGCCGCGCTTCGAGAGATTAAGCTAATATTCTGAACCGACAACTCCAGACATCAGATTTTGTATTTTCGCTAGCTCTTTGCCCGTTAAATTGAGAAAAGTGAAAATATAGAAAAAATTATGTTCTCACATTAAATAATGTATTTCTCGTTAAATTCGTCGGATGAGGACTAATCAGGAAAAGAAACGCAAGTACTAATTTCTTGGCCACGCGCAACGTTTTGATTTAATTTAAACTCAAGATCTAAAAGTATTAAAAATGGATTAATATGTACTCATATAGCACAGTAGACATCCTGGCAGTGTTGCCACCCTCGACCCTAAGGTCTTCGGTAGAAGGCTTCGAGAAAAATCGGTAGATTTCGATAGATTTTTTAATCATCTCAGCAAGCAGTGCTGGAGAACTATCGATAGTTTGGATTGATTTAGTAGGTAAATTGTATTTCTACGATTTGTTCTTACAAAATAAAGAATTAAATACCAAAATTAGGTACAGTGAAACCTCTCCTGGCGGACACCTCTATTAAGCGGACACTCCCTTTAAGCGTACAAATTTTTTGGAACCAAGCTTTTCCCTATTTCTTTACATGTAAAATTCACTCCAATAACCGGACGCGGACAATTTTTTTCGGGTAAATAATTTTGAAACCTCCCTTAACCGGACGCGAACCTCTGAAAACGGGACGGAGCGCTGCACGATATGAGTTGGCAACAACACACTCTGCAGCCAGGGAATAACCTTTCCTTTTTAATCCGGAGACTATAAATACTTCTGTCGTATTTACAACATATTTTATTCGGCGGGGGCGGGACTGCTGTGTTTTATTTTTATTGTTCAATTGGGTAGTAATAGATCTCTTTGAAATGGTGCCTACTAAAAAACTTCTTAGTTTACGTGAAAAAATGGAAGTTGTTAACTTTTCGGAGAATGAACATCTATCAACACGAAAGATCGCTGAAAAATTTAATATCGGAAAAACTCAAGTAGCGGAAATTGGTAAATAAATATATATTAAAATTTCGCAGTTCTCTCTCATAAGCGGACACCTCCAATAAGCGGACAGAATCTACGGAACCGTGAGTGTCCGCTTATTGGAGGTTTCACTGTACATACTAGGAACCTATTGCAATAAGGCCAGGCATAAATTGTGCCGAGCGCTATCTTGACAGTTTCGCATAAAAAATTAATGGCGCTTGCGGCTGCCGGCTGAGTATATCGCAAAATCCAAGAGATGGCGCCATAAATACACTTTTAAAAATAATGGCTTGAAATAAAATTTTTATTCTACAAAGGATCTTACATAAAAAGAATATTTTATTTATGGTGTTTTTTTTTAATCGCGATTACGAGGCGTATCAAAAAAAAAACAAGTTTATATCGAAAAAAAAATCGGTAGAAAACTATGGTAATTCGGTATATCGTAATGTAAAAGGCTAAATCGGTAGATCTACCGAAAAATCGGTGGAGGTGGCAACGCTGCATCCTGGACCAAGAATAAACTTAAAATGGACGTTGACAGGATTACAAGGCTTCAAGACAAAGTATGCCCATTGGATGTCCCTTGATGTCTAGAAATGGGCGTCCATTGAATGACTAAAATATGTCCATTGGACGTCTCTTGTTGCCAAGAGATGAACATACATTACAAAAGTGTCCATTTTGTCGAAAAAAATCTAGAAAATTATATAATATTTTTTTATAACGGTAATTATAGGATCCTTTTATGTTTTTTAAAATCAGCCTGCGACCGGTGCACCGCAAAACAAATTTGAGGGCAAACAAAGTTTTAACAACCTGTAGATCAAATCGATGCTCAACGTTATTCTTGACTGCCCGTGACGCAGTGGCGCATAGACTCATGAAATATGTGGAAAATATCTAAAAAAATTCTTAGATTAGCCATCCCGGCCCGGAAAACTTTTCTTTCACAAATTTTGTCAAACATGGTCAATCAATATGATATTATAGCACTTTTATAAAATTATCCTTAGGTATCCTATGAACAATGATTTATAAAAAATAAAACCATGAAAAAAATTAATGTATAAAAGGCGAAAAAAGTTAAATATTTTCAAAACATAAAAAAATACAATGGAAAAAACACAAAGGTCCGAAAATAATCTTGATTAAGTTTTAATAATCCCCTAATCCAAACCAAAAGAACCACATAGCCAAGAAATATTCTAGAAAAATACAAAAATGGCCATATACCTTACTTTAAATAACAGCAGTGGCGGTTCCTCCATAAGTGCACATGTGCACGTGCACTCCTAAATTTTACTTTAAAAAATATTAAAATTTGATCATTCTTTAATTTAATTAATAATTACCCCAAAAGGAATTCACTCAATACTGGAATATTAACTACAATTAATACTCGGTACATATGTGTTTGTATTCGTGTTCAACCAGTCTGCGCTGAATGGATCTTCTCGTGGTTACATTTTTTACTTTTAGTTACTGGAACTAAATTCTCTGCACCGTAGAAGTTATGTCGCATTCTAATTAGAAAATATAGAAAGAGAGGACGAAATGTCCCAATAGAATTTTACAGTACATAGAATCTAAGCCTTCCTTCGGCCGTGCTCTTCTACATAAATTAGCCTCGATGCCGCCCGTACCCCGGTGATGACCCCCGCGGCCGCGGTTACCGTTGCAGATGTACAGCAGGTCCTGCGCACCTGTAATTAGTGCGCTTGGACAACTTGAAATTGTCGGACGATTTAGTCTACGACAATGATGGAAGTTTCTAATTATGATAGCATTAGCGTGCAAAATTTAAAGACAATTGCTAGAGGCAGTGGTTACGATGCCTATGACAACCGCAGAAGCAGAACGTTGTTTCTCTACCATAAAGAGAGTTAAAACTTCTTTCCTTAGGAGCACAATGGGTGAGAATAGATTAGCTGCTCTAGTAATGTTTTCTATTGAGAAAAGAATGATTCAAGAAATTCCAAAGTTCAATGAATTGGTTATTGAGGAATTTATTTAAAAAAAGGACTTCATTTTCAATACAAGACGTGTTTGTGAAAGATAGAAACTAGGTATGATACATTTATTATTTATTTATAAAAACAATAATAACAGGTAACTAATATCTAACTAACTAACTTATTTTTTAATTATTTGGTCTAAATTATATGATATGACGGCTGCCCACTCGATGGCCCAAAAAGTTGGGCGTGACACTCAAAAAAAAAATTCGCCTGCGCCGCAATTTTTTTTTTTTTGGGTGTGCACCCCCAAAGCTTTTTACCACGCGCCGCCACGGAATGACAGTCGAAAAATTGTCTCATGTGCACATCGTCAAATTTATTATGTTTTCCATTAATACACCTACACAATATATTATTATAGTAATTATCTATAAATAGCTCTTAATATTTGGTTTTTTATAATTTTTAGAAGTTCTTTAAAATGGTGCAATCGTTACCAACAAAAAGAAAATAGTAAAAATGGCGATGGGCATTAAAGTAGAACACTATATTTTAACAATCCATGATACTACCAAGTACGCGGTACGAACAGAAAATCAATATTATAATTTTAAGGGATATAGTTCGGGGCCTAAGCCGGAAATTTAGGGGTTTGTCTGCATTTTCGCGTACCGTGACGAAATTTGGCACACAGGTAGCAGACACCTAGGAACGCCATTCTAGAAGTGGTGCTCCAATGGAACCCCGTGCAGGGCCAAGATACAGGGGCGTACTTGAGATGAGACAGGAAAAATTTATTAATTAAATATAAAACTAGTTTCGTGTACACTTTTTGTTTCTTTAAGCTTATAGCTATGTAGCTTATAAATTGAGAAAAAAATCTATTAAAATTAAATGTTGGAAATTAGGTTTTTTTGAGGAAAGAGGGAGCAAAAGGTAGGAGGATAACTTGTTCAACTCTTATTCCGTCTAAAGTGGTCGTGTGGGGTATCGATTTCTAAGTAATTTAGTACTCTAAACCAAAATAAATATTAATTGAGTCAATACGTCAAACTGTTCACATGATATGTCAAAACTGACACCTTAATCTGGTTTTACCCGAGAAGAGCCACCAACTATTCTCGGGTTTTACGCCAGAGATTATTAAAAATACCTGAACAAGTCTTAATAAAAATTGAAAACTTAATAAAAGTGGAATCGAGTATCTAGAATTTTGAATTTTAAACATAATTTGCCTTTTGTTGGGCACCAAAGCATATAATTTTAATAAAATTACATAATTGCATTCTGTTTGAGATTGGTTGTTAGAAGTGATAATTAAATAGATATTTGAGAAATAATTATAATGCACATTATGTTAAAAATATTTTTTATAAAATTAAAATTACTGTATTTTTCATTAATAACTTTTTACTTAAAAATAAAAAGTTATAAGACAGCTTTTATTTATATTTAGAAAAAATTTCGATTGCTGGTACTGTATACTACGTGTATCTTTTAAAAATGATGTTTTTATTATAACTCACCTACGCGTCGTTTAATTTTATTCTTGTTCCACCAATTTAGTGTGGAAAAAATATTAAAATTTTGCATAATAACTTAACCGACCTTTTTGATAATAACAAAGTTAACAATATTATCGACTTTAATTCAAATACCCTGTATGTTTTAAAGTCTCTTACTAACAGCTACATAGGTGATTAACAGTTTAACTCTCTCCTGTATATTTTCTAATTTTATAAGTACTGGAAATAATGTTTTACGTATTAAATAAAATTATATATTGACAAAAACACCCTGTATTTTCTTACAGTTACAAAGCTAAATTAAACAATGTACACCATGTGAGAAAGGCGTTATTCTATTTTTAAAAAGTTGTAAAATTCAGAAAGTATCTTAAACTGCACAACCGGTATGACCCAAAGTTTAAGACTACTACTTTTTACATGATTTTTATAATATCACCTTGTATCTTTTAGCATATTATAAAATTACACAAATATTAATATTTGTGTCATAGCCTGTAATAAGCCAACAAATTGTGCCAAGTTTCATTGCAAAATTCTAATTAACACAGTAGATAAAATATTCAATTCAATTCAAAATAAGCTTTATTGTCAGAAATTTACAAAATCCATTGACAAAGCAAGAATCAACCTATCTATTTTTTTTAGCCAAGGTAAATATTTAAAAAAAAAAATGCTTAAAATAGTTCTAGTTAACCTTATAAATAATAAAATGATAATTAACTATGTAAATAACAATAACAAAGATAAACGATGGTAAAACCAGAAAGGAAACAAAACAAAAATTACAAAATAACAAAAATAAAATAAAAAAATTGTTAAATAAAATTAAAACAATTATAAATACCCATAATAAATAAAAATCAAAATATGGTAATAAGTAATAAACAACACAATAAGCGCAATAAATATTCTAGCAGGCGAAAGTCAGGTACTAAGTATTAAAATAAAATAAAAAATAAAAAAGTAAACCGATTATGCATACCTATTTGGTATAGTCTAAAATAAAAATAAAAATAAATATGTTCCATAATAAAAGATAGAGCAAATACATAAAAACAATACAAGGAATTTATAAAATTATAAAGCGAAGGAAATAAATTAATAAATTAAGGAACTATTCGGAACTGTAGAACTCTTGCAGCGAATAAAATGCCTTACTAACCGGAAAATTTTTAAGATCTTTCCGAAAGTTTTTGTAAACTGCAATGTTTTTTATTTCTTCTGGAAGCTTATTAAAAATCTTAACACTGATGTGGTGTCATCAGCATAGATCACAAACATCCCCAATATTGACAATTTTGTATAAATAATGTAAAAAACGGTAAAAATGACACCAAAGTTGTTGTCGCCCAGTATATACATTCAGAAAAAGGTAGTAATGTAGCGCTTTTGACAAAAATAGAGTACGATAAATGGTTTATAAAGGAGAATATAGTGATTGCAATGAGATGTTTATTTGACATATGTAGAGTTATTTGAATTTTCAGCACTAAAATAAAAAATTACAAAAAAACTTTATTGACAAGTTACTTTTTAACACACTGTACAAAAGTTTAGTTTAAGAAAATGAAAGCTGTACTAGTATTGTTGTAACGTCCTGAGTTTGAGTTTTCCATAGTGATTTGTAACGTCGTCATAAAAAAAACTACTTAAATTGATCATAAAAATGAAACTTATTCCTAAAAACAGCCTGTATTTGTAACAGTTCAACAAAATTTTCATTTTATTTTCGTAAAATATAAATAAAGGCTAAGTATATTTTATTTGGTATATATTTTTTGAAAATATCGTTACGACTAAGAAATCCACATACCTTTCTATAGTTTTAGATTTTCTCAATTTACAATTATTAATTAAAATCCCCGTGTACTCCGACCCTGTATACGTCACACCAGTCCACCAACACTTGTTTTAAAGAAAAACAATTTGTTAATGCTCACAGTAAATTTTAGCAAGTTATCTGGTATAACTAACCGCCTGAATTTTTTTTTCTTCTCAACACCCACACCATAAATTAAAAAAAAATATATTTTTTATTTCTTGGAAGAAAATAAAACAATATAATTTTTTTATCGCTTAAAATAAAAACGTCCTTATAATCGGTGCCAAGTTTCATTGCTCTAGCTTTACATTTAAATTTTATACAGAATTTTAATGAGATAGATGCAATTAAAAATAAAACACTCTGTATCTTTGCTCTGCACTGGGTTCGAGATGAGCAGGACTTCGTAAAATTATACCTTAGTGTTGTATTATAATCGTGCCAAGTTTCATTACGGTACTCAAAAATGCAGATAAAAGTGGTTTAGGCTCCGGACTAATAGAAAATGTGATATAATATGAATTTAAGTAAGTGTGCAATGCATGGTATTTTTGTTTTATTTATTTTTATGTTATTTTTGTACTCATGACATATTTTTTTAAATTATTTTATTTTTCAAGACGAAAAGAACCTAGTAAAATTTAATAAACTCTCAATATCAATATTGTAATATTGATTATTGTTTGCATTGCACACTTCCTTTAATTCATATTTATCACATTTTCTATTCCTTAAAATTATAATATTGATTTTTTTGTTCGTACCGCGTACTTGGTAGTATCATAATATAGTAGAGTAAATTTGTAGGGTATTTCAAGAACAAGCTGCAAAAAGGGTATATTTCTTTATATTTGGCATGGTGGTAGCTAACATCAAGAGCTAAATTTTCAAACGAGGATCCCTTATTTTCCGGCATCAGAATCCAAGATGGCGGCTGCCAAAGTTAAGAAAAAAAATTAATTTTCTGTTTTAAGAGAAATTAAATTAATTTTGATAAATTTACTTTAAGTGGGACCGGACCCACTTATTTCAAAAATGTAAAAAAAAAATTACATCTGTCATTTTAAAACAAAATGGCAGCTATATTTAAAAAAAATGGTTTTTCTTCGATCATAGAGTAAGATAGCCTATGGCAGCAGAGGCACGGTCCCGGCTTACGGATCTTTTAGTTTACCTAGCCAGCGCTAGCTGCCGAATTATATTAAATTTAAAATTTTCTGGTAAATGCTCGCTCTTTGACTGTGCTTTGTTGTCCGATCTCTTGTCGTGGCTCAATCGACCCAAAAAGTACATAGATATGTGGCCTTGAAATAAAAATAAATGTGTATGAGTATATAATAGACTATATACCTACTTCGTGCTCGAGCCGCTTCACTTTTTCCCTTCCGCGAAGTCAAGAGGTCATTCTATCAATCTCAAGCAAGCGGTACACATCAATATCAGATCAATTCAGTATTTTGTTGTTGGCGTGATGCAAAATATCGCACACGTAAAACTAAAAAGACATAACTCAAAAATTTAAAAATGTGTCCCTGCAATAAAAATACTTACAACGTGTCTTTTTCGGTCTAGGACAACTGGGCGCCGCCAACTGGGATAAAATATGTAGATGAAAAATAAAATATATTATTTATATAAAAACATCTTTAAAAAATCCTTTACGCAATATTTTTTACAGCTTTTATTTAGCTTCAGATGTTCTGTCTAACTAACTATCTATCAAATCTTGTGAAGCGTTTTTGACACACGTAGTGGTCTCATGACAATACAACATTAAGAAAAAAATATCCTCCCACCCTACCCCCACCCCTTCTATAGAAAAATTTGTTTTTGACACACTTCCCGTTATCCGATTTGGATAAAATTTGGTATACACATAGTGGTCCGATGATAATACAACAATAAGAAAAAAATATCCTCCCACCCCTACCCCCACCCCCTTCTATAGAAAAATGTGTTTTTGACACACATCCCGTAATCCGATTTGGGTGAAATTTGGTATACATATAGTGATCCGATGAGAATACAATAATAAGAAAAAATATCCTCGCACCTCTACCCCCACCCCCTTTCATAGAAAAATGAGTTTTTGACACGCTTCCCATTATCCGGTTTGGATGAAATTTGGTATTTACATAGTGGTCGGATGACACTACAACATTAAAAAAAATATCCTCCCACACTACCCCCACCCCTTACATAGAAAATGCGTTTTTGACACCCTTCCCATTATCCGATTTGGATGAAATTTGGTATACATATAGTGGTCCGATGACAAAACAACATTGATAAAAAAATCCTACCACCCTACCCCCACCCCTTCTATAGAAAAATGTGTTTTTGACACACTTCCCGTTATCCGATTTGGATAAAATTTGGTATACACATAGTGGTCCGATGATAATACAACAATAAGAAAAAATATCCTCCCACCCCTACCCCCACCCCCTTCTATAGAAAAAATTGTTTTTGACAGACACACATCCCGTAATCCGATTTGGATGAAATTTGGTATACATATAGTGATCCGATGACAATACAATATTAAGGAAAAAATATCCTCCCACCTCTACCCCCACCCCCTTTCATAGAAAAATGAGTTTTTGACACACTTCCCATTATCCGGTTTGGATGAAATTTGGTATTCACATAGTGGTCCGATGACAAGACAACATTAAAAAAAATATCCTCCCACCCTACCCCCACCCCTTCCATAGAAAATGCGTTTTTGACACCCTTCCCATTATCCGATTTGGATGAAATTTGGTATACATATAGTGGTCCGATAACAATACAACAATAATGAAAAAATGTCCTCCCACCCCTACCCCCACCCCCTTCCATAAAAAATGCGTTTTTGACACACTTCACTTCAAATGACTTTTATAAAATTTGGTATATGCATAAAGGTCCGATGGCAATACAGCCCAAACAAAAAATATATTTCTAACTCTACCCTCACCCTCTCCTTCCCCCAATAGAAAAATGAGTTTCCAAATAACTCACGATCAGCGATTTCATTATAATCTAGAATAAACTCTATTTATTTACTTCTGCATTTTTCTGCTAGATTGATTCTTGCAAATAGTGATATTTAATTGATACGGATATCTTATCGTAATAACATCATCAAAATTTCAATTTCTTTTACTAATTTATTTGAAATTTGTTTTTGTTAAGTAAAGTTAAATCCATTAAGTCGACTGTTGAATCTTGGTAGTTGTCGTGTTTGGTGACCTGGTAATACTACAATTTACGTTTTTTATTACAACAATGGCGGATCCAAAAATCAAAATGGCGGATCCAAAATGGCGGATTTTCTTATTTACCAACCGATTTGTCTCAAACTTGAAATATTACATTGCTTGAGGACATTTAACACAATTTTTAACTCAAACTTTAAAAAAACAAAATGGCGGATCCAAAATGGCGGACTTTTTTATTTATTAATCATTGTTTTTGAAATTATACGAAAATGTTTTATGAGACAGAATATTGCATTTTTTTAAGAACAATAAGTTGGTAATTTAAAAAAAAAATTATACAAAGCTTTTAAAAAAATAGTAGGTAGGTACCATGTTTTTTAAAAATTATTAAGATTCAAAAGTATTTCGTTAGTTCAGAAATGACAAAAATTAAATTTTTTATAAACGTAAAGTTTAGTACTCGTGAATGAAGAAAACAAAAATTGTTCGTGGCTAAGCGGGTGTAGAAATATTTTGTTTCTCTTGTCTTTTTCCGTAGGCAGCTCGAAAGCTGTCCACTTACGGAGGTCCAAGATCACATCATTAGGTCGTGGACCCCTGTCGGTTTACAGCTTTCGAGTTGCCCACGGAAAATACAAGAGAAACAAAATCTTTTTATACCCGCTTATCCACGAATTTATTTAAAAAAATTTTTACCTACTCTGTAGATCTTTTTAAATCTAAATCACCATATGTATACCAAATTTCATCCAAATCGGAAAACGCGATGTGTGTCAAAAACAAATTTTTCTATGGAAGGGGGTGGGGGTAGGGGTGGGAGGATATTTTTTTCTTATTGCATTATCATCGGACCACTATGTGTATACCAAAGTTTATCCAAATCGGATAACGGGAAGTGTGTCAAAAACACATTTTTCTATAAAAGGGGTGGGGGTAGGGGTGGTAGGATATTTTTTTCTTAATGTTGTATTGTCATGGGACCACTACGTGTGTACCAAATTTCATCCAAATCGGATAATGGGAATTGTATCAAAAACTCATTTTTCTATGAAAGAGGGTGGGGATAGAGGTGGGAGGATATTTTTTTCTTAATATTGTATTGTCATCGGATCACTATATGTATACCAAATTTCATCCAAATCGGATAATGGGAAGTGTGTCAAAAACTCATTTTTCTATGAAAGGGGGTGGGGGTAGAGGTGGGAGGATATATTTTTTTTAATATTGTATTGTCATCGGATCACTATATGTATACCAAATTTCATCCAAATCGGATAATGGGAAGGGTGTCAAAAACGCATTTTCTATGGAAGGGGTGGTGGTAGAGGTGGGAGGATATTTTTAGCTCACACTACTACTATAAGTAGTGTGAGCTATGGTGATCCTAATTTTTTCGAGAAAAAAAAAGTTCCTCCGATTTCAAAAATTTTTATATATCTTTGCGTTTCAGATGATTTTGAAACTTTTTTGTTTTGCTGTCTGTCTGTCTGTCTGTCTGTCTGTCTGTCTGTATGTCTGTCTGTAACGACCAACCAGCATAACTCAAAAACCACTTGTCCGATTTTAATGAAATTTGGTACCTAAGTTGGGTCTTGGGCCGTGATGGTCCCATTTAAAAATGAACAAAATCCACCGAACGGAAGCCAAATAAAAGGGTGGGGGTAGATTCCAAAAATTAGTGTTTATGTGAAAATATGGCGTGTGTGATATCAAACGAAAGGTAATTAAGTCTGGAGTTAAAAAAAATGAATTTTAGTTTATTTTTAAAAAAGGGTGGGGGTAGATGTCAAAAATTAGGGTTTAAGTGAAAATATGGCGTGTGTGATATCAAACGAAAGGTAATTGAGTCTGGAGTTAAACAAAATACATTTTAGCTTTTTTCAAAAGGGTGGGGGGTAGATTTAAAAAAATGAGTTTAAGTCAAAACATGGCTTGTGTGGTATCAAACGAAAGGTAATTGAGTCTGGAGTTCAATAAAATATATTTCAGTTCTTGATTATATTAGCTCACACTATAACTATAGTACCTAGTGTGAGCTTAGGTGCCCATAGATTGGCAGAGTATTTCTAATATCTGTTTACGTGACATTACTTTTAGCATAAGTACCAAATAATTTTTATAAGTTGACAGACTGTGTTTAAATAGGTTGAATTTAATTTAAGTTTTAATATATTTAATTGTGATTTATTAGCTCACACATATACTATACTATAGTAGTGTGAGCTATGGTGATCCTAATTTTTTCGAGAAAAAAAAAGTTGCTCCGATTTCAAAATTTTTTATATATCTTTGCGTTTCAGATGATTTTGAAACTTTTTTGTTGCGCCGTCTGTCTGTCTGTCTGTCTGTCGGTCTGTCTGTATGTCTGTCTGTCTGTATGTCTGTAACGACCAACGCGCATAACTCAAAAACCGCTTGGCCGATTTTAATGAAATTTGGTACCTAGGCTGGGTCGCGGGTCGAGATGGTCCCATTTAAAAATTAACAAAATCCACCGAACAGAAACCAAATAAAAGGGTGGGGGTAGATTTCAAAAATTAGAGTTTATGTGAAAATATGGCGTGTGTGATATCAAACGAAAGGTAATTGAGTCTGCAGTTAAACAAAATACATTTTAATTTATTTTAAAAAAAGGGTGGGGGTATATTTTAAAAATTAGAGTTTAAGTGAAAATATGACGTGTGTGATATCAAACGAAAGGTAATTGAGTCCGGAGTTTAACAAAATACATTTTAGTTTTTGGTTTTTTGAAGGGTGGGGGTAGATTTCAAAAATTTGAGTTTAAGTCAAAACATGGCTTGTGTGGTATCAAACAAAAGGTAATTTAGTCTGGAGTTAAATAAAATATATTTCAGTTTTTAGTTATATTAGCTTACACGTACACTATAACTATAGTACCTAGTGTGAGCTTAGGGGCCCATATATTGGCAGAGTATTTTTAATGTATTGTCATCGGACCACTATGTGAATACCAAATTTCATCCAAATCGGATAATGGGAAGTGTGTCAAAAACATTTTTGTATGAAAGGGGGTGGGGGTAGGGGTGGGAGGATATTTTTTTCTTAATATTATATTGTCATCGGATCACTCACTATATATATACCAAATTTCATCTAAATCGGATAACGGGATGTGTATCAAAAACAAATTTTTCTATGGAAGGGGGTGGGGGTAGGGGTGGGAGGATATTTTTTTCTTATTATTGTATTCTCATCGGATCACTATATGTATACCAAATTTTATCCAAATCGGATAACGGGAAGTGTGTCAAAAACGCTTCACAAGATTTGATAGATAGTTAGTTAGACAGAACATCTGAAGCTAAATATAAAAGCTTGTAAAAAATTGCGTAAGGGATTTTTTAAAGATGTTATTATATAAATAATATATTTTATTTTTCATCCACACATTTTATCAAAAAAAAAAATTTTAGTCCGGCGCCGAGTTGGCCGGCGCCCAGTTGGCGGCGCCGAGTTGGCCCGGCGCCGAGTTGGTCCGGCGCCCAGTTGGCGGCGCCGAGTTGGCGGCGCCCAGTTGGCGGCGCCGAGTTGGCGGCGCCCAGTTGTCCCATTCCGTGTCTTTTTAGCTCATATTTTAACTTTGTGCTTATAAACAAAAGTTTTCCATAATTTCCCGAAAAATTGTAAACAAAGTAAATTTTGGTGATCTTTAGTTAAAAAGCACGTTTGAATGCATTTTTGCTACATAAACTCATTTTCAAAACTTTTGAGTTGCGTCTCTTTAGATTTAAGGGTGCGATATGGATAATATTAAATATTCCGGAAACAAATGTATGTATTTTAATTGTGGAAAGTCTAAATATGGTTGTTCTGCTGGTGTGAGGCAATTTACATTTCCCAGAAATGTGGAGCTGTGCAAGAAGTGGATAAGAAATTGTGGTAAATAAGAGAGTCCTTAATACCTTAAGTATTTTGACCTTACTAGCCCGCACAGCAATGGCTAATAAAGGTATTGTTTTCGACGAAAAAAAATTTTTTGTGATAAAGCCGAAAATGTGTTATTTGGGTGTATTTTGACCTATCCTATTAATATCGTCGTGATGTCTGTCTATGTGTGTGTCTGTCCGTAACACGATAGCTCCTAAACCGCTGAACCGGTTTTCATAAAATTTTAAGGTAAAATCGTATTCGACACTCTAACGAGCTGATTAGTTTTTCAAAATCCAATAACGCTAATGACAGTTTTTTGACAATTAAAATTTTTAAAGGAGCATCGCATCAATATGCGGTTTTCAGAATAAAGTAGACTAGATTATGCTCAATAAAAAAAACTATGTAGGAGCATTACAAAAAAGTGCATTCAAAGCTAATTATCATAGCTTCACTTGTGCTAATAGGCTAGCTAGGAAGGTATCAGATCCGTCATGGATCGATTTATTTATTTTAATCAAACAAAAATAAAACTAAATAACTACTCTTTTGCAAATGTCAGGCATTTGTAAAAAATCGAGTGGTGGGTCGGTATTTCCTTTTGGTGTACAGGTTAGGGTAAATACCAGGAAATACTTGGGGAGTTCTGGGAAATATACTAGGAAATACCGGGAGGTGCTTGGGAAATACTAGAAAATACCATTGAAATTGGAGGAAATACTGTAAGTATTATACCGTAGGTATTTCCCTTTGGTGTACAAAAATCGGCGATCGACCCACCCCTTGCAAAAAACCTAAATTTGAGAAATACATTAAGCATTGAAAAAATATATTGTGGGAGGTTGTTAGTCCTTACAACTTTATACAGGGTGTCTCATAACTTAGGGGCCATAGTGCAGCAGGTGATAGAGGAGGTTATTTCCAAGAAAAAAGTTTATATAACATAAGGGTCACACATCTGTTTTTAAGATATAGGATTTTTAAAATTTGTCACAGCCATTGGGATTCAAAAATGTGGTATTTCTTTTTTTGATACAAAAACAAGTTGAGATTGAGATACAGGCTGTCAAAATAACCACATAAAAAAATAATAATTTTTTGAAAAAATTAATTTTTGCTTACTTATTCTTTTAAAAAATATTAATAATATTTTATTATTATGTCTCGCTAGAGACTTGTAGTTATTAACAAAAAATATTTTAAAAAAATTGCGTTTATTATTTTATTCATAAAAGTTTATACCAAAAAATAGTTTTTTCTAAAAAAAATTTACCGACTAATTTTGTTAAAAATAATTTGTATTTCAACTTATTGCTCTTGTTCTAATACACGACTTTACCCAATTTCATATTTTTACAGCGTTTTTTAAAAAGTTATTATCAAAAAAGTTTAAAAAATCGCCATCTTTGATGCTCTGTATCTCGACAAAGAAAGTGTTTTGACCCATGCATCATAGAAACTTTTTTATCAGGCATGATCTCCTCTATCACCTGTTGGCCTATGGCCCCTAAGTTATGGGACACCCTGTATAGTTCAGGCCCTACGGGGTGCGATACTGCGTTTAATGATAGAAGCAACACATTTGGTATGGATAGACTCGCCCAAACATTTTACGAAAGGGAACCCCCCCAACCCTGGCAGGGGGGTGGTTCCCCCCTTAAAAGTGCTTTTTGACGGTTTTTGCTAATAACTCGAAAACGGTCAACTTTTCTAAAATTATTCTAAATATTATTTTGCAAGCGGATAAAATTTCCTTTTTGACCATGTAGGTACCTTCGTACCCTCTAAAGGCAGTGGTGCACGTTCTATAGACCTACGAAAAAAAGGAAAAATGTTTATATGTTTTTTTAAATTTTTCTTGTCGCATTTTGTATCCTTAACACATTGTTTTTTTCAAAAAAATATTTTTGTTCAAAAACCCATTGTATACAAATATTTAATAAGTTAGATATAACTTTTGAAAGTAGCCGCTTTAAAACAAAAATGTTGAACATTAATTTTTGTAATTAAGTAAACAATACTCAAGGTGAGTAAAGAAATATTTTTGATTAGTATTAACTTAAAACTTAATTTTTCAAGTTAAATTCATTTAAATTGGGGCGAGGGGGCATTCCTCCTAGTTCAGGCAAGATTCGGGCAAATCCACTTTCTAGAAGCATTTTATATTACTTTTTAGCAAATGGCCAATTCCCCCAATTTTGACCCCGCTGAATCCGAATATCCCTGTTGCCAACTCGAAATATTGACAGGGGCTGAGATATTCAAGATGGCGGCGAAAATGGCGGTGGAATTTTAAATTGCCGCTGGAAAGCCCAAATTGTCACAGGTGTACATTCAAAACATATATTTGTATAATTAAAAAATAATAACATATTATTTTTTTAAATGGCTGCAAAAACCTCTAAAAAACCCCCCCAGACCCCCCAAAATCTGAAAGTTTGAGGTTTTTTCAAATTTTCTTAAAAACTAAGCTTCTAAGAGAAAAATGTAAAATATACTTTATTGTGGACAATAAAATTCCCGTGTCAACATGGTATAACTTAATAAAGTTAGACTAATAACAAGCTCTCCAGCGGCGTCTGTTAATTGAAGTAATTAAAAAAAGTTGAAAAAATATCTGTTTTTTTCCAAGATTTATTTAATTTTTTAAAAAAACTTATATCTACAGAAAACCGTGTAATACATTTTGGTATACTCAATAAAATTTCCTTCAAAATGACGTATAACATGATTAAATCGGTTTTATAAATAAAACTTCAGGGGCATCCGTAAATTAAATTAATTTTGAAAAAACAGAAAATAAACCATTTTTGTTACAAGTTTTATCTAATTTTCTCAAAAACTAAGATTAACATGAAAAAACTTGTTCTACACTTTTTTGTAGACAGGGAAATTCCCTTTTTAAAAATGTGAAACTTGGTGGGGTTTGACTTATAGCAAACTCTCCAGCGACGTCCGTCAATGGGGATGATTTCAACAAATCATTAAAAAAACATGTTTTTCATACGTTTTATTCAGTTTTCTTAAAAACCAAGGTCTTTATCAAAAAATGTGTTTTATACTTCGTCATAGCCAATAAATTTCTTTCAAACGATGTATAACAAAGTGGAAGTTATTTTATATTTACCGCTCCAGTGGTGTTCTTAATTTAAAGAAATTATTTAAGATCAATCCAAACTAATCAATTTTGTGTCTTATTAGGTTTTCGGTGGATAATAAAGAGCCGCGGATAAAAGGTCGAAAGTACAAAAGGTCGAAAGTACAAAAGGTCGAAAATACAAAAGGTCAAAAGTACAAAAGGTCGAAGTACAAAAGATCAAAAAACAAAAGGTCGAAAGTTCAAAAGGTTGAAAGTACAAAAGGTCGAAAGTACAAAAGATCGAAAGTACAAAAGATCGAAAGTACGGCCGCGGGTCCACATCGACTGGACAGGTCAATTCGACTTGATACGGTAAACTTGTATTTTTAATATTTTGTTTTGTCGATTTTTTTTCGACCTTTTGTACTTTCGACCTTTTATGGCTTCGGCGGCGGGCCCGATAATAAAATGTCCTTTTAAACAGTGTGTCACAAAATGTAAACCCATAGTATAGAAAACTCTCCAGGGGCGTCCGTAAATTGCAAAAATGTCTAAAAAATATTATTTTTGTTACGGGTTTCATTCAATTTCCATCAAAATCTCAATTTCAATTTCAATTTCAATGAGTACCTAATTATGATTATGTCCCCCCCCCCCCAAACCGTTGCATAAGATTCACCACTTTATTTTTAGTTCCATATGCTTAAAAAAATATCCAAAAACACCTGTGTCAAAGTTACTACTGTTACTTTCTGCACAAAAATATTGCTTAGGGGGGGGGGGGGTGGCATGGCCCCTATGCCCCCTCCCCTTATAACCACCGCTGTTTTTTGCTTTAAAGAACTTTTTTAGATAAATCAAAATATCTAATCTAATCAAAAAACAGTTTATTTTAATTTGGAAACATTTTATTTTAGTAGGTATAAATTACGAACCTTTTTGAAGTATTTATCATAACATTAACCTCACTTTGTAATACATCATTTAAAAAGAAATTGTCTTATCCTCAATAAAGAATAAAGGCACATTCTTTTCTAAAAATCTTAGTTAGAAAAGATATTTAAATATGCAAGAGAAACTGATTATTTCAGTTATTTTTGAAACTAAGTTTATATTAGTACGCCCCTGAAGCCTTAAATATGGCAACAACCCGACATTTTAATAAAGTTTTTAAAAGAAAATGTTATGTTCTACAATAAAGTATACTACATATTTCTTCCTAAAAAGTGTAGTTTTTGAGAAAATTTTGAAAAACCTATAATAAACATGTTTTTTCTAAATAATCTCAATTTACGTACGCCACTGAAGAGCTAGTTGCTTTTCCTAACCTTATTGACCAATACATCGTAGGAAAGGGTATTTTATTCTCCACAAAAAACTGTTCTTTGCAATTTTTGATAAAAAAAAAAGTTTTCGAGAAAATTGCATAAAACTGAAAAAAAAACAGGTTTTTGGGGGTTTGGGGGGGATTTTCTCCGTCTCTGTCGATTTTTCGAGTTAACAACAGAGATATTCGGATTCAGCGGGGTCAAATTAGGGGGAAATGGTCTGTTGCCAAAAAGTAATATGATTCGCTTCTAGACAGAAAACGGAAAGCCTTTTAAAATAATATGCTGTGACTATCCTCTCGCCCACCTCAAAAGTGATCTTTTACACAATATTTCTAATTATTTGAAAACTTTTAACTTGGTCAAAAACAACTAAGTAATAGTTATTGAGGCTGACCAAAAGTCCTCTAACGATGTATAACACGACCCCCTTACCTCAGTGGCGCACCTTTTATAGGCTAGAACCAGCGAACCTCGATATCATATGGCTGAAATTCACCTCAAAGTCATCGACCAAGTTCATTTGCTGCCTCTACCGACCGCCAAGTAACACCGAGTATCAAAACTTTTTTGCGACATTATCCGAAAACTGTGATAGTATACAGTCTAACTATCCACATGCGGAAATTGTTTTTTTAGGCGATTTCAACGTCGACAATATACCCTGGCTAAAACACCACAACAAAACAGATAATGAAGGCAGGGAAGCAGAAGCTTTTGCCATAAGTTGTGGTCTAACGCAGCTTGTCGATGAACCTACCCGTATCTCAGAAAGGGGTGAATTTGCAGCACTTTTAGACTTGTTCCTAACTACAAATCCTGACTTGTACAAAATTCAAGTAGATCCCCCACTTGGTTCATCCGATCATAAACTTATAAGAACAAAGTGCGAAATGTTCATACCGCCAAGCCAACAATCACTTCCTCGTAAAATGTGGCACTATAAATCGGCAAAATGGAATGACCTTAAACAGTTTTACCTGGATTTTCCATGGCAAGAGGTGTGCTTTAAAACAACTGATCCCACTATTTGCTGTAATGAAATAACAAAAGTAATCTTATCTGGAATGGATGCATATATCCCACATACAATAAAACGCAGAGCTAATGCAAAACCTTGGTTCAACAGCCAGTGTCAAACGGCTGTACAGAAAAAACACAGAGCATATAACCTTTGGAAACGACAACAAATCGCTCAAAACCACACAGAATTTATAGAAGCCAGAAATAGTTGCAAAATTACTATTGACGCCGCCAAAGAAACATACAATCAAAGAATAAAAAACAGGTTGCTGAATTGTCCAAGTAGTTCTAGGTCCTTTTGGTCTCTTGCAAAAGCCGTTGGATCAAACTTCACCAAGTCATCCATACCACCACTTACAGATAAAAATACACACTTAGCCACAACATCAGAGGAAAAAGCCAATATGCTGGCCAAAATCTTTTCCTCCAACTCAAACCTAACAGTGTCAAATGGAAAAAATCCACCGTTCATTGAAAGGGTTTCCCACAGTATGCCAGAGGTACCCTTTTGTCACAGAGAAATACGAAAATCCCTTAAAAAGTTGGATACAAACAAAGCAATGGGTCCAGATGGCATTCCCGCGATAGTACTCAAAAATTGTGCTAGCGAACTCACCCCAACTTTCGCAAAATTATTCAATTTATCTTATAGGCAAGGAGTATATCCATCATCATGGAAGTCTGCCGCAGTACAACCCATTCCAAAGAAAGGAAAAAAGACAGATCCGTTAAACTATAGACCAATTGCTCTACTTCCGGTGATATCAAAAGTAATGGAAAGAGTTGTGAACAATCACTTAACCAAGTACTTGGAAAAGTACAAAATTATCAACGACAAGCAATACGGATTTCGAAAATATAGGTCAACTGGCGATTTACTTACATACGTCACTCACTTATGGCAAAAAGCGATTGAGTTGCGAGGTGAAACCAGAACAATTGCCTTAGATATATCTAAAGCATTCGATAAAGTCTGGCATGAAAATCTGCTCAACAAGCTCAAAGCAACGGGATTGTCGCCGAGACTTTGCACTTGGTTTGAAAGTTACCTTAAGGATAGATCCATTTATGTTGCACTGGATGGCCGGAACTCCAACTCTTACCAAATAAATGGTGGTGTGCCACAGGGAGCAATCCTTTCGCCAACACTTTTTCTGATTTACATAAATGACCTCATAGATAAAACAGTAAATCCACTTTATTGCTTTGCAGATGATGGCAATGTAGTCTCCTCAGTCATACCACCCACATGTCTCTCCGCACGTGAATTCCATTACCTTAGACTAACTGAAATATCACAGATAAATAACGACTTGGAGATAATAGAGGACTGGGGCAACAAAAACCTTGTACAGTTCAACGCGCAGAAAACCCAAGCAGCCCTGTTTTCAAAAAAGACCAGCACCGGTGAGCCAAACATCATGCTATCTGGAAGTGCTGTCGCATTGCAGAGCCAGTTGAACATCTTAGGAGTCACTGCAGAGACCAACATGTCTTGGCACAGTCACGTGGCAGATATAGCTAAAAGGGCGTCCCAAAAGCTTGGGGTGCTATTTCGTACAAGACATCTGTATACACCAAGCCAACTGCTGACACTCTACAAAGCCCAGATTCGACCAACTATGGAGTACTGCTCACATATATGGAGTGCGGCACCCAAACATACCTTAATGCTTTTGAACACCGTGCAAAAACGAGCTATCAAGCTGATCAATGACCCCGCACTTACCCGTAGCTTGGATAGTCTTGAACATCGAAGAACTGTGGGCGATCTATCTCTCTTCTACAGGTATTATCACGGAAAATGCTCTGAAGAGTTGGCACGTATGATCCCCCCGGGAGTAGCACCTACTAGGCGAACACGTCAAACAGACGGTAACCATCAATTTATTGTCAAAATAGAGGCACCAAGAACCTCATTATATCAGAATTCATATCTCTGGAGAACAGCATCGCTGTGGAATAAACTCCCTGCAACAGTTTTCCCTGCAGGTTACAACCTGAACCGTTTCAAAACCAACACACACCAACATTTCCGCGCACTTGCCGCTTCTCGAGCGTGATAGGGATCTCCTTGCGAGCGCGCATACCCGTAAAAAAAAAAAAAAAGGCATTTAAATAAATAAGAGGTGTGGAAAAAACAATATTTTTTTAATTTTCTTAAATTTTATTGTCCTACATACTGGTTGTAAAACTTATTTTGAAAGCTGAAGAAATTTTCTTCCGACGATGTATATCACTCCCCCCTTAAGGCAGCGGTAGATCTAGCATAAACGCACCAAAAATGATCAAATTTGGTATACACTTTAATCTTTATTTAAGACAACCATGGTGGAACAGTACTAATACACACTGCGTTCAATGAGAAAAACAACACACTTGGTGGGGAAACCATCCGCCCACTGTTGGTGGGGGGTGGATCCCCCCCTAAATGTTTTTTTCGATATTTTTTAAGATCTACAGCTGCGTTGAAGGGAAAGTGATTTACATCGTTGGAAAGGAAATTTCTTTGTCTTTAAAAATGTTTTAAAACCAAATATGTAGGACAGTAAAATTTAAGAAAATTAAAAAAAAAAAAAATTTCCACACTTCTTATTTATTTAAATGCCTATAAAAGCGCCACTGATGTAAGGGCGGCGTGTTATACATCGTTAGAGAGTACTTTTTATCAGCCTTAATAATTGTTACTTAGTTGTTTTTTGCTAAGTTAAAAGTTGGGAAAATACTGTAAGAGAGCACTTTTCAGAGGGGTGAAAGGAGGGATGCCCCCCATACCTACTTTAAGAAAGGTCAGCTAGAAAAAGTCAGTTTAAAGTTATTACTAACCAAAAATAATTTTTTACTTAATCTCATATTTATTTACTGAGTTACAAAGATGACTGTTCAACATTTTTGTTTGATATAAGGATTTCTATAAACATATTTATTTTTATTTCAAGGCGGCTATTTAAAAAAACATATGTCTAGCTTAATAAGTATTTAACTGTATATAATGGGCTTTTAACCAAAAATATTTATTTGAAAAAAAAATAGTGTTAAAGATAAAAAATGCCACTAAAAACAAGTTTTTTCTTCTTTTTTAATTTTCCCCTTTTTTTGTACGCTAATGGAACGTGCACCACTGCCGTACATTATTAAAAAGGAAATTGTATCTCCCAAAGATTTTTGAAAAAGTTGGCAAAAATCTATCAAAAAGTACGTTTGAGGTGGGGAACCACCCCCCTGCTAGGGTTGGGGGGGTGATTTCCTTTCGTAAAATGTTCGGGCGAGTCTTATGTCTATCCATACCAAGTGTGTTGCTTCTATCATTAAAAGCAGCATATCGCTTGAATCTGGGATGTAGTGCCTGAACTAATACGTCATATGGGACGGTAAAACAGAATTTAATAGATTTTTTTTTGTTACACCAAGTTGATTTGCCTTTTCGACATTCCTGCATTTGCCCTTTTGATTTACATTAATGTTAGTTGGCAGAGTACGTGCATAGGCCGGTAAAAGAGGATCTAATAGAAAAATTAAAAAATCCATTTTTTTTAAACTTTAAATTGTTACACCAAATCGATTCCCTTTATCGACACTCCCTTATTTGCTCTTCTGATTGACATAAAGGTTATTTGTCAGTATACCTGTATGGGCCGGTAAAACCGGATCTAACAAAAAAAAATTAATAATCGATTTTTTTTAACTTAAATTTGTTACCCAAATTGATGCGCTTTTTTGATACTCTCATGTTTGCTTTTTAAACTGACACTAAGGTTATTTGTCAGTACACCTGCATTGGCCGGTAAAACAGGATCTAATAAAAAAATCAAAAAATCGATTTTTTTTTAAACTTTAATTTGTTACAACAAATTGATGCGCTTTTTGACACCTCCATGTTTGCTCTCTTCACCGACGCTGACGCACGGGGGAATGGCTCTGTGTTACATGTTGGACATTGGGTACAAAATTATAATCATTTTCCTGTGATAAGAATTATAGTGTTGCATTTGTAAATAGTTGCTTTATTTCGTTTTAAGAAAGTTTTTTGAAAATTTTTGTCCAGGCAATTATTATACAGGGTGAAAATAAAGAGTTCCTAAAAAACAGAAAAACAGAAAAGGAAAATTTATACTATATTATAACTTATGTAACACAAAACTTTATAGGCCTTTTATTATTTTTTTAAATACGTTATTGGGGTCAATGGTGCTTGGAAGATCCATTGCCTTCTATTTCACGATTATTTTTAAATTTATCTGATCGTCGTGAAAAGAAGAAAAACCGAGTACCTCACAGAATACCCGCAGGACCATATCAAATTTGTTGCAAAATAACCTTACATTAAAATTTGTCCATCATCTTGAATATTTATGAAATGTCAGTTGTAAAATAAATTATTTGTTAAGTATTGTGGCTTCTCAAAATGACCACAATTATAAAAATTGGACAATATTTTTTTAAGAAATGATAAATTGTCAAAGATTCATTTTAATTTATAAAAAAATATTTTTTTCTAATAAAACTTAAAGCTCCTCCTTTCCAAAAAAACTAATAAGAAAAAATTAGGTGATAGTTAAGTAAAGTTATGGGCATTTAAAAAAAATATATTTTTGTAAAACACAATATATTTTTGAGCCGCCCTATATATGGTTTAAGTTATACGTCACTTTTTGATTATCTTCTAGACCGAAAACGGAGAGCCTTTTTAAATTTTTTGCTCTAACTAATGTATTAACATCACATCCTTAAAATAAAAACAAGCTTGGTTGGTTCTCACAAAATCTGATTTTGTTTTAACCATTGTTTTACAAATTATACGATTGCATGGCCAATCCTGTCTGCATTCAGTTCTTTATAAATTCATTATTACTAAGCCGATTTTAGTGAAATAAATAACATCATGGCGCAAACTGATTGATCTTTAAAGTTTGCAGCATGATGTTTTTTATTTCACTAAAATCGGTTCAGTAATAATGAATTTATAAAATGCAGACAAGTATAATTTGTAAAACAATGGTTAAAAAAAATCCGATTTTGTAAGAACCGCTACACCGATTTTATTAATTTGTACCTCTTTATGCGGGATGAAAATAGTGTTTTTCTATAAATAAATAAAAACTAAAACATTTTCGCAAAATAAGAATAAACACGCCATTTTGAAGAATCAAGTATGATTCTGGTCGACATCTTAATTTCCAAGATGGCGGAAAATTTCGATAAGAATCTTTAAAGAGCAATCAATTCTCACCACGATTTTTTTTATTTCGCTAATATTGGTTTAGTAATAACGAATTTATAAGGAAATGAATGCAGAAGGATTGGCAATGCAATCGTAGAATCTGTAAAACAATGGTTGAAGCAAAAATAGATTTTTTGAGAACCACCACACAGATATTTTACTAATTTGTACGTCGTTGTGTGAGGGAAAAGTAGTGGTTTTCTACAAATTAAAAAAAAAACTAAAATATTTTCGGAAAATAAGAATCAACACGCCATTTTGAAGAATCAAGTATGATTCTGTCCGCAGTGTCCGCCATCTTAAATTTTAAGATGGCGATAAATTTTGATCATGATCTTTAAAAAGCAATCAATTCTCAACAGGATGTTTTTTACTTCATCAAAATCGGTTTAGTAGTAATGAAGTCATAAGGAAATAAATGCAGACATGATTGGCAAGGATATCGCATAATATGCAAAACAATGGTTGAAACAAAAATATATTTTTTTAGAACCACCGAACCGATTTTGCTAGTTCATACCTTGCTGTGCGTGGCAAGAATGCAGCCTTTTAACTAATTTAAAAAAGTGATTAAAACATGTTCGCAACACAAAAATAAACGAGCATCTTTGAAGGGTACATTTTAATTAAGTCCGCCATCTTGGATTTTGAGACATCGGACAAAAAAATATATTTGGTTAAAACTCTGATTAATTCTCTATCAAGTGCAGTTTTATTCCGGAAAATAAATTTGTGTTTTATTTGCATCCAAAACTTTACCCTTCATTTTCTGAAAATAGCGATTTTGTTGAATACGTGGTTTTTTCTTTTGACGGCAGTATAGCGATGGCCTAACTGCAATATCCCGTATCTGAAAAAATGAAACTTTACAGGGGAAGCGAAAAACAGTTTAGGTAACACATATAGGTTCGGTTAGGGTTATTGGGTATAAAAAAATTTATTTGCTATATAGCGAAAAACAGTTTAGGTAACACATATAGGTTCGGTTAGGGTTATTGGGTATAAAAAAATATATTTGCTATATTTGTCATTTCCCACGCATATAATGTCTTATAGTATTATACACTATGAAAGTAGCCAGCTCATTTGGCCTAAATCACAAATAATCTAAAAATGATCAAAATGTTAGATACGGGGTATTGCAGTTAGACCATCGATAGGCTATTTACTTCGTGAGAGGAGAAAACTTTCATTGGCGCGCAAAGTCTTTTATAACAGATGTAATACCGCTGAAAGCCAGACGTCGACTGAATCAAGACTGAGTCTGAATCAAGGCGACGCGCGAAGGCTCGAGGCACAAAGTACATAGCGTTATATACTTTCTGTTCAAGGTCACCAATCGATCGATGGACAGCATATTTTTACAGAGAAATACATCCTTCTTGGTAACACCGGCAACTTCCCGAGGGGAAACCCAATTTGATTTCAGAGTTTTGCGTGAAGACAAAAGCCTGTGATCAAACCGGTTCGCCTCGCGCTCCGTAAGCTTCGGACCTCTGTATGTATTACTTACTCTATGCTTCGATATTTTCTTTAATTCTTGCGCGATATTTATGTTTAATAACTCATATTAAAGCCACTGACCAGCTCTTTAAACCTACCGAAAAAAAATTATAAGTTTCCCAGCCGACACAAAGATGACGCTGAATATTTCAAAAATAAAAGAGAACTTTATAACCTGTAGACCAAATTAAATTGACAAAAATTTTTTTTGGATTTTATCAACAGTAAGCCAAGTTTTGTAAAAATTTATAAAAAGTTACAATGTGACATTTTAAATTTTAGGATGGCGGCCGAAGTTCAAATAAAAAAGTTATTTTTCTCTTCTTGTTTAACATAACTAGTACTGCCGGGTAATATACCGATTTATACTAAATAGGGGTCGCCAGTTTTAAATATTTCATAATAAATGACACATGTCTATTATTAATCAAGATGGCGGCGTTCAAAGTATAAAAACAACAGTATCTTCTTGGTTTGGTAATTTTTTTTTACCAAGATATGTAGTTTTATATTATCCTTAATTAGTTTTAAATTAAAATGTAAAAAAAATATAATTTATTTATTTTTTAAAGATGGCGGCCGAAAAAGTTAAAAAAAAACATTTTTGTTTATTTTTTCGAAATTTAACAAAACAAACTGGAAAAAACAAGACATCTCGTTAAACAAAACATAGATATTTTAAAAATGTCAAAAAAGTTGACATATGTCACGTACCGGGTGATTTGATTGAATTGACCATATTTTACTTAATAGCTATCTCCGGTAATATTGATTTAACAGTAACGTTTATATAAGCAAAGTTAAATAATTTTTCCTAGATTATCCGGATCTGATGTCAAAAATGACATATGTCATACACTTGTCAAACTTTTGACATTTTATTTTTTTAAATAAACACCCTGTTTATAATTTTTTTAATTGATAAGGCTCATTTTTCTGATTTCAAAAATATATAATATGTTGACATTTAGTCCAGCCGTTATTGAAATATTTGCATTTTAATAACCTAAATAAACAATAAGGATGTTGCCATTTTGTTAATGAATATAATTTACGAGATTGTTTTTCGGCTATGTGGTTCTTTTGGTTTGAATTAGGCGATTATTAAAACTTAATCAAGATATTCTCGAACCTTTGTGTTTTTTCCATTGTATTTTTTAATTTTTTAAAATTGTTTAACTTTTATATTTTTATATTTTTTATGATTCTGTTTTTTTAAAATAGTACCTATTGTTCATAGGATACTCAAGGATAATTTTGTAAAAGTTGATGTTTGGCAAAACGTTATCTTAGTTGTAGTCTGGCCTGAGGATGGGAGCTATCCCGAAACCGGTCGCCGCAATTTAATGGGACTATGGGAAAATAAAGACTTTAAAAACTATCTGGCTATTCTATAGAAAGATAATAAAACCAAACAATTATTTTTCTCTTGTTTGCCTAAGGTTTGTCTAGAATAAGAAAAAATATTCTTTATGGTAAATTTTTCTTTTGTGCATTGTCTGCAAAAGCTCTAAGAATGCAAAACCGATTTTATTCCTTAATGGAAAAAAACTCAGAAAAAAAACTTTTGAAGCGACGCACAGTGGGCCAGCCGGACCACATTTTATTGAAAAATTATTTAGCACGTAGATATTATTCAATTATTTAAAATTACAATATTAATACAAAGTGTAAAACAAATTATAATTATTAGCCTACAGAAATTTTTTTATATAGGGTGTTTTCATATTACCACATAACAAAATCATATTTTCGCTGATTCATGTTAAAATTATACTTTAAGTAATTTTTACCTCTTTTAAAAAATTTTGTAATCCTTAAACACATCAAATAAAAACATGCGAATCTTCTATTATACAGAGTGTCGCAAAAGTAATCAATTTTTTAGAAATAAAGTAATTTTCTTAAAAAACCAGCAGCTATTTTACAGCTGTATGATTTTATTTGTAATTATTTAAAACATGCAAAGAGTTGAACTTAAAACCGACGTAATATTTTTATTAAGTTAGGAAAAGATAAAACTAATACTTAGTTATATTTAGTTTAGTTGTATGTATATTATATAAAAAAACCATTTTAAACTCTGTAAACACAAGATAACATAATAATAGATAAGTTTTATATTTTAATTAATAAGATTAATTATTAAGCTATTATAAACAACAACAACAACAACAATATTTGTAATCTGATATTACCTTAACATATAAATATAAAACTGATAATTAATTTAGAAATGATTAAGCTATAAAGAAAATATATACAATTTCAATATTTATGTTGCAGAACAAAATTGATTATTCGCCATTTTCTGAATCGTCATAACTGTAATATGATCAATCACCCTGTACGTTTCACTTTACAGGTCTCCCCAGGTCGCCCTGTAAATTTCCTGGGTCGACCTATAAAGTCCATGTTTCCGGTCTAGTAACGTATATAGCTAAAAGTGTAGGTCAACCGACAACAGCTGCTATACAGAGTGAGTTCTAGGTAATAGTCCGAAATTGCAGGATCGATTCAGGGCCGGAACATATTACTATTTGTTTATTTATGACAGTCCAAAAGTTGAGTATATCTTTTTTTAAATAAAAAGATCAAGGATTTGAAGTATGCTATCAGATTTGTAATAAATAAGCGCTCAAAAAATATATGCCAAAAAATGCACTAGAGATACCGCAAGTGGCGCCCTCTACCAAATCTATCAAAAATAACATCATATTCGTATTTGTCGACCCAAAAAACCCCAGTATGCCAATTTTGGTTTTAAAAAACTAAATATATAATTCGCTAGAGATAAAATTTGAAATTTTAAGAATAACTTTAACACCCTCTATCTTCTAAACTAACAACTTTCGGACTAAAGCATATATACACAAATAGTAATATTTTGAGCCCCTGAATCGATCCTGCAATTTTGGACTATTACTTAGAACTCAACCTGTATAGTTATTAATACGAATAGGGATTCGAGGCATCTAGCAGAAAATAATGTTTTACCACACAGGGACGCAGTTAAGTGCAGATTTTTTTTGCGCGACATGAAAGTATAAAGACTACTTAACTTAATAATATATATAAGAAAAATATGATATTCCTACATTTTTTTAAAATCGTTCGTAAATGTTTAGGATTTATTTTGAAAAATATGTTTTAATAAAAATGGTCGTTATACAAATATGGGAAATTATTACTAAAATATAAAAGTGCAGGAAAACAGCAAAAACTTACCTCTTTTATCTTCATTCATCATAAAAAATTTATTTGTAAAATATAAGTTTTAAAAAAATTACAAAATTTAAAAACATCTGCTGCAATATAATAATATTTCGCAGAACCTACCACTAAGTGAAGCCTTTTTGACAAGTTACGGCAATTTTTTTATTTTTTTGTTTTTGTTTTATGACTCACCAAAGCCTACTCGTTTCAAATTAATATCAAGAGTTGGGTAATAGTAGGAATTTTTTTTATGAGATATTTAATGTTTTCAGTGACCCCTGGCCCTCTGTGCGCCGCGTAAAAAAACTGACCTTTAGAGGGGTCTAGCCGAATGGAGAGCGCTCCGAGGAGTAAAACTAATAAGGTAGAAAAACCCTCGTGGGAATTCAGATTGTTTGCCTTCTTTTTTGCGGAAAATGGTTAGAAAGGATTTGCGGCCAACACGTCGCAAAATTTTCAGCGTGAGCAACTTCAGCGGGACCAATTTTGTTGGGAAAGCTTTCAGCGCATAACAATATTGTCGCACACATGTTCAGCGCAATTCAAAATCTGCGCAAAAATATTTTAGCGCAAACGTTTTCCGCCCAAACCATTTTAGGCGCGAAATTTTTGAGCGCCTGCCTAGTTCATCGCAAACTTTTAGCGCTTTCTCTGGATACTAGAAAGTGTCTAGATTTGAAATGCGGCGCAAATGTTCGCCACAATGTTTTCTTTCGCGACAAAATTGTTCGCGCTGAAAATTTTGCGACGTGTTGGACGCAAATCGTTAGAAAGGGCGGCTTTTATAAAATCATTCTCGCGTTAAGAGGTAAATTAAAATATGTATTGCCACAGATATAAATCTATAAACATTGTCAATTTTTTTCCCGGTGAATTCAACAAGGTGTACTAGGCAGGGGTTTGAAAAGGGGTATAGCCCAGGATTTTTCAACTTTGTCCCGTTTCTCTTTTTTTAAAGTATGACACATACAGGGTATCTAGATAAAGATTAATTGAATTAATGGAACAGGAATCACCCAATGAAATTATTTGTATATGATTTTGACACTTGGCAACGAAACAATACATCACAAACAGTCAACAAACTATATATATATATATATATATATATATATTCTTATACTGGGACTTTCCATCCAATCAGGATCAATCGCCCAGTTTCGCAAGGTTAAAATATTTTAAATAATCAGAAACATCAAAGTACCTGGCCAGGAATCGAACCCGGACCACTCGGTATGTAAATATAAATCAAAGAATAACGCCTATTAATAGTCCCTGCCATATGCAGTTACACTTTTGTGACTTTGACATGACATAAACATATTTCCTAACCATCCATAGACACTTATGGGAATAAAACCTGACCTTATTTTAAAATTGACCCTATGGTGACAGATTTACATATAAAAACCAGCTACTTTCCTTCAAAATTCGGCCTTTGTGTATTTAAAAATCGGATTTATTAGTGTCGGTATTTATTAAATGAAAGTTAGCGACTGTATTATTAAATTTGGCTTTGGTGTGTCAATTTTGAGATGATGAACCGGTAAATACTTTACTTGAAAAGACTGACATACAGAAAGACTCACAGTGCGGATAGATCGGGCTTCATAAGAAACCTGCAGATCGGCGTATACCTTTCACTTATTAAAAGGCTAAAATGACGCCAGAAGCTAACCACAAAGACACAACGCCAAACATTAAAAACTATGTAAATCACAAAAATTGTTGATGCTGCTATATGTGTAATATGGTTGTACTGCTTGGCCACTGAAAAATCATGGGGAACGCTTCAGGGCCACATGGGTAATACCCTGTTTCCACCAATGCATGCCCACCCCGATTCAAAAAACACATCACGTGATGGCCCATGGATTTGCACCGGTTTTAAATGCAGCGTCACCTGATGCGTTTTTTGAATCGGGGTGGGCATGCATTGGGTGTAAAACCCGGTTCCCACCTACGATTTTCTCATGCTTGCCCGCGCACGCGTCACATGACTGTCGTAACATTTTATATTAAGATCATGTGACGCGTGAGCGGGTACCCACGAGAAAGTCGCAGGTGGAAACCGGGCGTAAGGCATTGCGTGTCGCGCAATCCCGTATTTAAGTTTGATGTGTTTCATACCCCTGATTACCAGTTGGTGGTCAGCCACCTTACCTAACCTAACTTCCATTGAACTGACTGTTCATATAAACTTTCCTACTTATTGCATGTTTTGTAAATATTTTAGATAAATAGTAAATTCATATACAGTGAAACCTCTTCTTGCGGAAACCTCTATTAAGCGGACACTCCCTTTAGGCGGACAAATTTGTTGGAACCAAGCTTTTGCCTATGTTTTTACATGCAAAATTCCCTCCTATAACCGGAAACTCTAATAACCGGACGCGGACAATTTTTTCTGGTTACAAAATTCTGAAACCTCCCTTAACCGGAAGCGAACCTCTGACAACGGGACAGAGCGCTGCACGACATGGGCATAAATATTATGTAGTATATTGGCAACAATGCACTCTGCAGCCGGGGAATTACCTCTTTCCGTTTTAATGCGGAGACGAAATACATCTGTCGTATTTGCAACATTATTTTATTGGGCGGGACTGCTGTGTTTATTGTTCAGTTGGGTAAAAATAGATCTCTTTGAAATGGCGCCTAGTAAAAAAACTTCTTAGGTTATGTGGAAAAATGGATGTTGTTAACGTTTGGGAGAAGGAACATCTATCAAGCAGGAAAGATCGCCAAAAAATTTAATATCGGAAAATCTCAAGCAGCGGAAATTGTTAATAAATATACATCAAAATTTCGCAGTTCCCTCTCTTAAGCGGACACCTCCAATAAGCGGACAAAATCGACGGAACCGTGAGTGTCCGCTTATGGGAGGTTTCACTGTACCGGATGGGCCAAAAAAAACCGGACAATTTTTTTTTAATGGAGCAAACTGCACTTTGTAGAGAATTAATCATATATTTTTTGTCCGCTGTCTCAAAATCCAAGATGACGGACGAAATTAAAATGTACCGTTCAAAGATACTCGTTTATTTTTGTGTTGCGAACACAAAAATGCTTGAATATATTTTAAGATGGCGATAAACTCTGATCATGATCTTTAAAAAGCAATCAGTTCGCACCAGAATGTTTTTTATTTCATTAAAATCAGTTTAGTAGTAATAAATTTATAAGGAAATAAATGTAGACATGATTGGCAAGGCAATCGTATAATATGCAAAACAATGGTTGAAACAAAAATATTTTTTTCAGAACCACTGAACCGATGTTGCTAATTCGCACCTTGTTGTACGTGGCAACAATGCAGCTTTTTTATTAATTTAAAAAAATTATTAAAACATGTCTGCAACACAAGAATAAACGAGCATCTTTGAAGACTACATTTTAATTTAGTCCGGAATCTTAAATTTTGAGATGGCGGACAAAAGCATTTATTTAGTCAAAACTTTGATTAATTCTCTGCCAAGTGCAGTTTGCCCCCTTAAAATCGATTGTGTAGTTCAAAAGTTATAATGAAAAATAAATTCTCGTGTTTTTCTTGGCCTACCCGGTATTTGTGCTGCTAAAAGGGTTTAAAAGGATTAATTGTAGAGGTAGATTTTCTAAGCCGCATATTCATTTACAGTTTGATTAAATAACTTGGAGTTCGTGAAGTTAGCACTACAATTTTAGTACGAAAATTTTATCTTTGTAACTGCTTTTAATTATTTTCTTAATTGTTTAAGTTTATTTATTTTTTTCAAATATCTTATAAAAATTAATGCCTCTTGTGAGTGCTTTTAATTAGTTGCCAGGTGTTTAGGGAAAAAAGGTTTGTTTTTGCAAAGCAGGATATTTTAGAGATAGTTTGTTTAAAACGGTTTTATATATGAACATCTTAGGACTCATTTGATATTTATTTCTAAATGTCTTAAAGATATCTTTGTCATATCATTAGACCAAATATATTATAACAACAAAACATATAAAATTTATTAAACATTAAATTTATAAAGTTTCTGGGCAATTTTGTGTGCCATATGTCTATGCTAGAGAAAAATGCATGGACATTTTTGTCCTTATTTTTAGTCCACTTTCTTAAAGTTTTGGCCTGCCGGTCATTAAGATCTAATTTTTTCAAGAAATTCGTCCAGATTCACGTTGGTGCTTAACCAAACATCCCCACTAAAAAAAACCCAGGTCCCTGGTTGTACATAATTATGTACTCTTTTTGCTGTAAAAATTATGGCACACTACCACCGCCCACGGTCTCTAAATAAACGGGTTGTCTGGTAACTCCCAGCCAATAAGAACTCGGCAGCCTATGACGCTATCCTGCTCCACGATCAATAAAGAGAGACCTATACGTTATGTTCTGAGAGAAATAAAGATAGACGCCGTAAAAACACAAAAATTTATTAAAAAATTAAATAATTGAAAAATTTCAACAGTTTTATAAATATCAGATTCAGGACACGATTATAAATAGTTTTCCTAAGTTAATTCGACTCTCTGTTAGTATTAATTTAACTTTTTTCGCCGAACACTAAAGCAAACTAGCCACATAATATTAACTTTTTTGGTGGATAGAAAGTAATTAAAATTAGTTTTTTTTTTGAGAAATTTTATCAAAAAATTAAAGGAAAGAAAAAATTAAAATTACTATGACAGTAAGATAACCTTCATAAAAAAGATAACGCAAAGATTCAGGATTTTTGATCCCCCCCTTCTAAACGCATTTTCAAGAGCAATTATAATAAAAATACATTGACTGTAACGCAAGGCTAATATTCCTTCCCTCGAGCATTATACAGGGTGTTCCAAGTTAAGTGTCCACCATTGCTAACTTTTTTATTATTAAAGATAGAATAAAGTTTAAATTGGCAAACAAACAAAAAATTGTTTCAAAAAACATAAAACCAATTTTAATTTAAGCATCCCAGCATTTTATAATTTTCAAAAATTCGACCAGCTTGCCAATTTAAACTTTATTCTATCTTTAATAATAAAAAAGTTAGCAATGGTGGACACTTACCTTGGAACACCCTGTATATAATTTAAGAAAGGTACTCATCACTTTTTTTAAATATAATATTGTAAGTAACAAAAAACTATACCTATCTAATTATAGAATACTTACAAAATAATTTTCTTTAACTTTTTTATTGTTTTTCGACTCTCATCACTCCCTGTATCATCAAGCTTTCATTTCATTCTAGATTCATGTTGCTTTTTGGTATTTATAAATTTGATTCTTATCATTACTCTTTGTTTTACAAATGAACTTACCAATTTATATGGAATAGAAACTTTTTTAAATATAAATTTAGTGGATCGCTTCACAATATTTGAATTAAATTTAAAATTGCTACCATGCAATTTTATGAACCATTTGTTCATTTTGTTAACATTTTCTTTCCATGATGGTGAAGACTCAGTTAAGCCTCCAAAAGAATGGCTTTGCACAAGAATGGCATGGCATATGAATGCATGTTTGTTGGTTCATTTTATAGCAACCAAGTTCAGGGAAATCATTGTGATGCTAAAAATCCTGCAATATAGACTAAACCATCTTTTTCACACATATTTTTTGTAGATGTTGATACAGAAGATGAAGTAGTGTAGGCAATTGTTAACGTTTGATTTTTGACCTGAATTTAGTATAAAATAATAACAGGCGGCTAAAATTTACCTTAGTTAGTCTTTAATATATTTATAGTAAGCACAGAACAGGTATAAATACTACTTACTACAAAATTTCCTGACAAAAGACGAAATTACGTTTCAAACACTAATAAACAGCGCTGGACTGCAGATTCCTAGGAAAACTGTGACGTAGCTCTGACGTCACGGCCGTGATGACACCGAGTTACCAGACAACCGGTTTATTTAGAGACCGTGGCGCCCGCCCTGGTGGGTTAACGCTAATTGCCATAAAATTCCTGCTCTCTGCGTTCATTGTTCGGCAAACTGCGCTCGCATGTAGTAAAGTTGTAGTTTTAAAATTAGTTACTTAAATAGTTATAGTTGTAGTCAACTTTGTGGGTTCGGTTCGCACTCAAGGAAAAAATCGCCTGTGGAAAAAAGTGCACACAGAAAAAAAAGCGCACAGGAAACACCCGCAAAATTTCGAATAAATTGAAAAATACTTGATCAAATTATTGCAATATTACACGGTGAAGTTGCGAAAATGATACATTTTCAAAGCCATCAATTAAATTTATTTCGGAAAGCTTCTTTATAAAGCAACGTTGACATCATTCATAAAAAAAATTTGTGCTTGCGAAAAAAATTGCAACGTTTTTATTTTATAAGGATAAGTAGGTGTGATCAAATATACAGATCACTTTTTTATTTTATGTGCTGGTATAAATCTTACCTACGACCATAGGGTAAGAAAAAATACCTTACTCCAGGCCTACGACCTACCAATAATACTAGTCGAATGGCCCATTTTTACTCTTAAGGTAATTATGAACTTAGACGTGAATAATAAGAGGTTTTAAACAAAATGTAGGTATGTATAGTTACGAAAATTTCTAAAACATTTCAAAAATATCTAGAGCTTCAAGTTTTAAATATTTTGATAATTTTACAATTTTTATAAATTTCAATAAAAAAATATTTTTAAAATTCTAAAAAATTTTCAAATAATTTTAAATTTCTAAAATATTTTCAACAATTTTAAAAATTCTTCAAAATTTACATATATACAGGGTGTCCCATAACTTACGAGCCAAAGTCCAGCAGATGATAGAGAAGGTTATTTCTGATAAAACAGTTTATATAACATGGAGGTCGATCAACACTTATCTGTCTTTTAGACACAGGATTTTTAAACTTGTGAAAGGAGTGAGAAAAAAAGGTTTAAAAAAAAGAAAATTTGTCAGAGTCCAATAAACACTTAGCTATAATTGGGATGCAAAAATATATTATTTCCCTTTTTGATAAAACTACAAGTTAAGGAGATATAGACTGTCAAAATAAATCTCACAAATGTATAACAAATAAGAATCTTATTAAAAATTTAATTTTGACATACTTATTGTTTAAAAATATTACAATAATATTTTATTAATATTTCTCGTAGAGAACTATTTTTATTAACAAAAAATATAAAAAAAAGAGTTTTTTCAAAAACACAGTTTTTCCTGAAAAAAATTGACCGCATAATTTTTTCTAAAAATATTTATAATATCTCCACTTATTGCTCTTGTTCCAATACTCGACTTTTAAAAAAAATATTATCAAATAGGGTAAATGCGGGAGAGTTGCCGCACTTTTTGAAAAATAGCTGTAACATCTGTAAGTCTTGAGATTTTTTTCTTTAAAATAAATCAATGCACAGGTACTGCGTTAAACTTTATTAAAATACAAAAATAAAAAATATATGTAAGAAAACATGAACATAGCAAAAAAAAATTTTTTCAAATTAAAGTCGGCATCTCTCCCACACTGCTGAGGGAGATGGCGCGTGAAAATATGAGAGACGTCGCTGTAACCGTTTCTCTAAATAACCTCTAATTTTAATTTTTTTCCCTTAATTTGAGTCTGGAACAGATGTTACAAACTTCACCATACATTTTGCAAGCGAGATGTAGCCATTTCAAGCATTTAATACATTGTAATCAATTCACATTTTTAGTTGTACTTGCGTAAACTGCGAAGCAATTCACGCAGCGTTCCTGGTTTTCATTTTGGCTAGAGCTTCATCATCGCTGTCACTCTATTGAATTTTTTCTCGGTCTTCTTGAAATTCGGCAACTGTCCTTTTTAATGGGGGAGATGCCGCACCTGATTATCAAGGTCACAGATTTAAAACGCAACAAAATACGGCATGGCACCTGTAAACATAACCCCAAAATACTAAATAAAACACACGAATGTGAAAAAAAACTACCACATTGCAAAGAACCACACTTATAAGACAGTACTTAAAATTTTGCTAAGAAAATTTTACCTTACCGTCGTAAATTCCAGGATTGCAAGCGATATTTTAAAAAACAAACAAGTCCGATGTTATAACCGTTCACTAAATGATGAACTCTGAATGTAGGCATACTTGGTTGCCTATGTTATAGCGTAATCATTGAAATACGTAAAAAGCGGCGTCTCTCCCTCCGCGGCAACTCTCCCGCATTTACCCTAAGTGTAAAAATCGGCAACTCTGTATCTCGAGAAAGTTGCCCTATGGCACTTAAAGTATACAACCCTATTTTTTATGAGCAAAATGAAGATGATCAAGTAACCTGTAACAGTAGGTACCATTCAAAATTTAAAAACATTTATTTCATTGTGACTTTTCCATAGGTCGAAGGTTTTCTTTGTTTGATTTCTCTGTCCGCTGTTTTACTAGGTGCGCTTTTTCTCTGCGCGCTTTTTTAGTGTGCGCTTTACTACGCGTGCGCTTTTTTCTGTGTGGCATTTTATATTTTTTATTTTTTCTGTGCGTTTATTTACGGTCACCGTTTCAGCATTCCCTCCCCACCCCTCCCCAGACTTTTGTTCCAGAACTACCCTTGGCCACGATTGCAGTATACTAAGGAATGTGCGAATCAAGACACCCTCGCCTTTCTATCTTTATTTTATTTGTAACAAATAATATATTCGCATTTAATTGATGATAATGAATTTAGTTAAGTGCCTAATTTTTTTGACAATTATTTTAAATTTTACGTAGTGCGAGCAATAAATGCAATAATAAAGATTTAAAAGGTTGTTAGCATATGAGTTAGCTGAGCTATATGATTTAATTTAAATTCGAATATTATTATATGCTGTATATTAAAATTTTGCCAATTTTGTATTTTTCGTATTTAAATTTATTATTCGATTTACCTATTTTCAAAATAACAGGATTATTTTTTTTTCTATAATAATTAAATGTCCTGCTAAAATGGAAAATAAATGATTTAAATTAGAAATATGAGTTGTTATTAACAAGAACTATCGACTATACAGTGGAGTTAAAAACATTTACCTATTACGGCTGCATTATACAGAGTGCTAAGTACTGAGGCTTAGTTCTGACCGGTCTACACTATGATTGAAGATTTACCTCATTTATTGCCTTAAATCTTGAGGCACGGCAGTGCCTCGCCAAGTTCGCACTGCCGTACCATCTTTTCTTGAAACATTTGTGCCCATATTCGACCTATCTAAAACTCTCCTTCGGAATGAGCGGAATCTCAAACTTTGCACAGTCGTAGATCTTCATAGAGTTAACAACCTCTCCAAGTTTCATGGACTTCAATAAAGTAGTAAAGTACTTAGTTTCGAAATTTCATAAAACGTCGAAATTGCCACTCGCTCTCTGACTCACTCACTCATCATCAAAATTCTACTGTACTTCCAGACATGCTACAAAGCTAAAATTTGGCAGACTGATAGAAATTATGACCAAACCCCTGAAAAAAATCAAAAAACCCCATGTTATGTAAAAGTAACATTGCCAACTTCCAGAAATGCTAGAGAGAGTGCTTTGGCAGACTGATAGGAACTATGAGGGAACTATAGGAAAAAATTAAAAAACCCCAAAAGTATAATTTACTTGCCTCCCCTATAAATGTAAAGTAATGTAAAAGTAACATTGCCTATTTCCAGGCACGCTAGGGAGCTGAGCTTTGGAAGGCCGATAGTAACTATGAAAAAACTATTGAAAAAAATTAAAGCACCCTAAAATTCTAATTTACTTCCCTCCCCTATAAATGTAAAGTTATGTAAAATTAACACTGCCCACTTCCAGAAATGCTAGAGAGCTGAGCGTTTCGAGACACTATGATAAAACTATAGGAAAAATTTTAAAGACGGCAAAATTTTAATTTAGTTCCCTCCCCTATAAATGTAAATTTATATGAAAGTAACACTGCCCACCTTCAGAAACGCTAGAGAGCTGAGCTTTGGAAGGCTGATAGGACCTATGATAAAACCATGGGAAAAAATTAAAAAACCCCAAAATTCTAATTTACTCTCCTCCTTTATACATGTAAAATTATGTAAAACTAGCATTGTCCACTTCCAGAAACGTTAGAGAGCTGAGCTTTGGAAGGCTGATAGGAACTATGATAAAGCCATGGAGAAAAATTAAAAAACTTCAAAATTTTAAATAAAGCATTGCAAAAGTTTTGAACAATAATCCGCATATTTTACTACTTTAAAAATTAAATATTATCCAATTTCTTTAAACAAGAAATCATTACAAAAACTTTTTATGTAAAAAAAGCAAAGTACGCGAAAAAAATTGAGATAAAATTAAAGCCAAGTTCTCCAATACGAATTTTAAAATGAAAAGTTCTTATTAGTTTGAAAATGTTTTTCTGCAAATGACTCTTAGGCATAGTGCTAAATTGAACATAAAGAAGTTTGGATGTAATCGCAAAGTTTAAAAAAAACATTTCCAAACTAGTAAGAACCTTTCATTTTGAAATTTGTATTGGAGAACTTGGCTTTACTTTTATCTCAGTTCTTTTTACGGAATCCTATTTTCGCTTACTTGGCTTTTTTTTACATAAAATGTTTTTGTTATAATATAATGATTTTATAATTGTTTATAATGAATATCTCAATATTTGGTACTAAATACCTGTCGTGAATAGGATAAAATCAACATTAATATATAATACGCAAGGTGTTTCTCAAGGTAGTGTTTTATGTCCGATATGTTTTATTATTTAAATTAATGATATAGCATCGCATTTAAAGGCTGAACTTTTAAAATTATTTGCCGATCATGTGTATGCAGGCATTAAGGGAAATGACATAAGTCTAGAATTCAAAAACTTAACCAACAGGATCAGTATAGTTTTGTACAGATGGAGCAAAAATAGAACTAGTTTTAAATATCTAGGATTTATGCCACATAGAACATTAAGCGTCAAACCTTATTTTGAATATGTTTATTTTTTTAAACATGTATTTCCTCTCCAGAATTACAAAAAATCTTACCTTATTACCGTACGTACCAGTGGGGGCTCGTGACTTTCGCAATAGTACGTGTGTCGAATGTACACTTTGGCTTTAACCTTAGCCGGTTTATTTACTTTCAATAACGGGGCAGGCTTTTCAGAGTTCAAAAAGTATTTTTTGTCATCGTTGGTCGAACTCGAAAACGGTATTTTCAGTAAAGCACACACTGCATCGTACACCGGTAACATTATGCAAAATAAATAAAATAAAAACCGAATTAGAACCGAATGTAAACTATACGCCGATACACACATTACTAAGAAACCCAGGCGACCTAACCGAGCCGTTTACTTTGACCGGACACCATTTAAATAATGGACGCAGGTTCAACACCTGAGTCTTTTTGTTTGTTTCTACCTGAGCCTATGTTCTGCGAAAGCATGCGACGTTATCATAACAACCAACGAACGCCCTCACCCCGCGGCATATCGAGTAAACACAGGGGCTCGCATTCTAATTGCAAAAATATAGAAAGAGAGTACAAAATCTGCGGCGGTGAACCCTTACGGTTTTTTATCGGTTCATAAGTAATAAGGTGACCAACCGCTCGTTCGATTTTGCTAACACTTCGATTCCTGTCTTGGGTTATTATGTTTACTGAAGTTGTAATTAGTTCCCACTTCACCACCTAAAAGTTATGAGTAATAAAAATAGAAATAAAGGATCAACGACCAGCTAAAAAGAGGAAATTATTTGATAAGGAATAATTTTATAAAATTATTATTGTTATTCTTTAGGGGACACGAAACTTATTTCCATTTATATAAAATATTTTAAATATGAATTAGAAAATATGTTGCAGCACGCAATCCAAAAGAATTAATTATAGATATTTCTAAAAGCATTTCCAAGTCAAATTTAAGTATTGATTATTAGGTATCGTTTGCTAGGTAAAATAATCATTCATTCATTCATGAACAAAAATCGCTGTTAGGGGCGGATAAAGGGTGCAAAGGGGGTAAATTCAGAACTTTGTAATAAAATCAGACACATACATGCTGTTTTCAGATTATAATTTGATCTCGTGTAAATATAATTTTATGAAAAGAAAAACGGTTGGTAGGGGTGAACAGGGGGGGTTTATTCAAGGGTTTGAAATCAAAACAGATATAAACATTCAGTTTCCAGATTTATGATTTGATTTGTTGATAATACAATTTGGGTAAAACATATTCCAGTGAACAGTCATTGTGGAGCGAACATATATCACGTGAACAAGTCTACATTTAGGGGGCTTAATTTCCATAAGAGGATAAAAAACAGATACAGTATAGCATGTATTTATAAGAGATACGATAATACGACCGATTCCCGTCGAAAGCATTTTAGCGTTGCCCAATGTAACAATTGATAAATAACCACAAACGGACACAAGTAGTCGCAGTCTTCAAGGGGCGGACCATGCCTAGGAAACTCAATGCAATTTGACAGGTCGTTAGGTTAAAGTTCTCACTAAGCTCACAAGAGGCACTGCGGTCGCGCGTTTGTTCCTTATTCTATTTTTTTTGAGAATTATCTGTGGTTTGGATTTTCCGTCCCCCTTTTTTTCAGGTAGAAAAACCTCTTCCACCGCATTTTATTTCGGGATCATTTAAAATCTATCTTTTTGGCTTATGTAGGTAATCTTTGCTGCTGTGACGCACTAAAATTAAATTTTGTTAAATTTGTGACTTTTGCAATTTAAATATAAAAGAATAAGAATTTCTAGTTGCTTTTCTGGGTGAAGTGTCTAAAGTTCAGACGAGTATGAAATGCATAGTTTTTCGAGAAATTTTAAGGTAAGTTTTCTTATTTTCTCATTTGAGGTTAGATTGGCATTTGATAAAATTTGTATTGGTAGTGTCTAACTTCTTATCGCTTACTTTACGGAACTCTTAATACAGGTTTCCAATGCCTGGTAGGTGCCTTATTTGCCCATGAACTAAGCACAAATTTAGTGTTAATTTTATGTCTATCCCTTTCGTTTGATATTAAGTAAAAGGGGGGGCTTAATTGATGGGTAGACGAGGGATTACCCAGCAGCGTAATGTACTTTGAATAAATTTATTCCTTAATTTTAAATCTTACTATAATCTAGTACCTATGATTAATGTGGTTATAAGTTGATTTTTTTTAGCTATATATATACTGCTTTGAAAGCTATATATATACTGCTTTGAAACATACCCTACACAACTTACAACCAAGGCGAGGAGGTACTTTTAAATCATGTCAGATTTTCGTCGAGCTGTTAAAAAGTAGACACTTAAGAATGATTCTCTTCACGAACAACTGTTTCATTATTTATTCACTCATCACTTACCAGAAATGTTAAAAGCAAATTTAAATATTCTAGACAGTGTTTGGTTTTGCATTATGTTTTATTTTACCAATCAATTAGATAGATAGAATTTGTAGCTTTTTTTATAATAATAAAAACTCATTTAAAAAATGTTTTATTTATTGCATTTTATATATCATTTTCAATCTGTTTATATCTTATAAAGACATTGTATGTCTTTATAAAATATTGACTGATTAAAAATTTCAAAAAATTTTAAAATTAAAGAAAATTTATTATAAAAGGAGAGTTCAAATTTCCCGCCTCGCCTTTTAGTTCGTCACTAAGCTCTGCAGTGGGCGCCACAGAGCTAACGACCTGTCAATTAGCCTATCTAATAAAAACTCACTGAACCGCGCCGCAGATCCTTTATCTATGGGGCGGACAACCTGAAACATTTTCTAAGGGCAAGAATTATTATATGATTTGATGTTTAGTCCACCATACAAGAAAACTTAAAAATTTAATTTTTTATTTTATTAAATGTGAGTTTTAGGTCCTAAAACACCGAAATCGGCGAATAAAATAAATTGGCTGTTTGAATACACATGATGAAGAACACTTCAAACGATTTTAACCCAATATGATACAGAAGTCTTTTGTTTGCATTAGATGTTAGTTAAAAAGAAAGGGTTATTTAACCAGTTTTACTTTAAAACTATCACTTTACTTTTTGTATCGATTTTTGTTTAAAAATTTTCTTTTTGGATATAAAACATTTTTGCCTGTGGCGCATATCGCTCTTTGACAAAAAGTACATCATTGTTCTAAAAATATAATTAACGTGAAAAGATTTTTGCGTATTTTTCCGGAATCAAACTTTTTTCAGTAGGTTTTGAGTTATCAAAAACTTTTTTGCATTTTAAGTATTATTTCTCCAATATTTTGTGAAAATTTTGTCTACGACGCATTTACTCAAGAAATGTCTGCTTCTTTTTTCAAATGTTTATTTGTGGATTAAGAGGGACTACTACTCATAAATTTGATATTTATCTAGGAGAAGCACTCAATCAGGATCTACTTTTGAGGCTTCATACCAGCTCTGCCACCCCCTAGGGTCTTGTCCCCCAGGGGCGGATCTAGGAACTTTATTTGTGGGGTGGGGGAATATTATAATAAATATTGGATAAAACTATTTTGCGTAGTGACCAGAAGGTGTATTCTGTTTGCCAAATTAAGTATAGTTTTATATTTGGGGGGAAAATTTTCCCTTTTTCCCTCCTGTAGATCTGCGCCTGGGCCCCTAACGCTTTCTTTACCTACGCTGAGTCACTGTAGTCCAACATTACTTTTTTTATGGTTGGACTAAAAATGCATTTAAAAACTAAAATTAAATAACAGGTAGCCTACCTGATTGAATGCATTTTTAGTTCAACCATAAAACAAGTAATGATGGATTGGTAACTTATCTTTAAAAAAAAATTGACGTAGTGAATGTGAAACGAAAATAATGTAATGTAAAAGTGAATTATTTACATCACAGTACTTCTTCCCAAAAACAAGTGTTTTAACGAAATTTAACATCTTATCTTCAGCGGCGTAGCGTGCCGGAAGGGGCGGGGGGCCGACAGCTAACAAGGACGCCCATCAAAAATCTTGCGACCCCCAAACAAAAAAAAAAAGGTCATCATGTCTTTTGTTTTCTTTCACGCCCTCTCACTTTGCCGTTAACGGCCCTGGTACTTAATAAAGCTTAGGACGCTTCGGCCACCCATGGGGCGCCAGTACCTATCGGGCGCCAGTACCCTCGGGGCGGGGGCGACAAACCTCCCGCGCCCCCCCCCACGCTATGCCACTGCTTATCTTTTAACAACATAGCAACCAAGCCAGTTTATAGGCAATATTATCAATAGAAATTTCTATACAGGTTTTTTTTTTTAATTTGACATTTCTGTGATATTTTTTTTCCAAACTAGTGCGGAATAATCTTTTGTACACACTTAAAATCAAGGTTAAAAATTTTGTAAACACTATAATTTACATTTATTATATTTAAGTGTTGTCAAATGTAGGAAAAATTATCCGCTCTTTATTAAAGATTTTTTGTACTATAAAATAAGTATAAATCGAAAGGGAAAGAAGTGGCATTTTTGGGAGACGCGACGGATGAAACATCAAACCCCAAAATGTCGAAAGTACAACATGTGGAAGTTACAAAATGTCAAAAGTACAAAATTTCGAAAATTACAAAATGTGAAAAGCTCAAAATGTCAAAATTACAAAATGTCGAAATTACAATATATTGAAAATGCAAAATGTCGAAAATACAAAATAGAGAAAAACAGTAAAAATAGAAAAAAAATTAAAACCTAACCTGACTTGGTAGGTTGGTAAAAGAAAAAAACAACCAAACCTATTGTGGTTAGGTTATTATAATTTAAAAAAATAAGCCAACCAGGTTTTTAACCTGACTTTGTTAGGTTAGTGTATGACTCAGGGGCGGCTAGTGCATAAGGCCTGCAGAGCTACAGAACCCCCAAAATTTTCACATTATTTGACTATTTTTCAGCCGCTGCTATTTTTCTAATATAATTATTTTATTTCTAAAATTATTGGAATAGCAGTATATTTTCGGCCCGGTATTGATATAGTAGGCCTTCAAATCGCGTACGTGTGTTGAGTATGGCGCCGTCGCCGAAGGCCAACGATTATAGACACACATGATTGCCTATTTGCTCGAATCTTTTAGCGGTAGGCGGCGCCTTGCTTACGTCACTAGTGGACCTCTGCTCAGCGCGCTTCAAACAAATTTTTTACTCGTGATAGTAAATATAATTAATAATTTCATTCATTCAAAACAAATGATTTGATAAATCAAGAGTTTGCTCTGAGAGCTGAATTTTCCTACCAGACGATATGTTGGAGTTTCTTTTTTAAATAGTTAAAAGTTTTAGAATAGAAGTAGGATTTTTTCTAAAAGTTTAATCAATTTAAATCATTAGATGTATAATTTATTGTTTTTGTTGCGGATATACTAAAATACACTTATATTATATTATTATAAAAAGGTATTTATTTGATATTTCAGATCTAAAATTGCAATATATATTATATTATTATATCAAAAACCAGTCAGTTGCTGGAGAAAACAGCCAAATAAGATGTGTTTTTCAACTTCTTATGCTTTAAATCAATAGATTTTCATAAGTTCTTTTTCAAATGATTTACATTGTTTGTGTTATGAGTTGTTTTTATCCCACCCAGCGCCCGTTTCACTCCTTCTCCTGTAACATGTTTCTGAAAACTTCTATAAAGAGACTAAAAAAACTTAAGAAAAAAACTGAAACTAAACTTGGAGAAAATGTCTACAAAATAAATTTTCCAAAAATCAGTTTAATAAAAGAAGTACTTTTGCGGCATAATTACCAATTTTCTTTAATGTGATTACTTTAATAAGCAAGGAGTTTCCAAAAATGCAAAAAAAAAATAAAAGTTTGGTTATATTTCTACACTGAAAGAGGGGACACAAAGCTTTTATTTCAACAATAAATTAATGTGCTTTCTTTATATCAATTCACTTAATTTACATTTCTAAAGGTTTATTTACCTCCTAAATAGTCAACCACACCGTCAATTTAATGAAAAAACGGAAAAAAGAAAAGGTGATAAAAACGTCAAAAACACCTTAAAATTACACGAACTCTCAATACAAACAAAGCAACTGGTCCGCTGGTGACGTAAGCAGACACTGTTCGTCTCGCTGAGCGACGCTAACATTAGTTAAATGGAAATAAGCAATCCTGTGTGTTTATAATCGTTGGCCGAAGGCCGCATTTTACAGTCGGTCAAATGAAGCATTGTTGCGCTGCTAAATTGCAACACAACGTAGCTGGGCGGCTAACGAGATCTGTGCTCGGCTAGGAACCCCTTCCTTCGCCCCGCACCGCACTTGCTCGTGGGTTTAGATAGCGAAAGATAGCAAAAATAGAGCTGTAAAACTTACAGTTCCAGTACAATTCCGGGCGGGCGGGCTCAGCGTTGCGTGTTTGCGGGCGCATTTATTTATTTAGAAGACGCCAAACGCATGAGCGGGAGGTTATGGTCGTGTTTGTTGTTTGTTTTTGTATAATTGTGTCACAATGAATGTGGTGGATAATGAATCACAATGAATGTATCTTAATTATGTTAAAATTAAAATTTAAAAATTATATTAGTGAGTTAAATCTGAAGTTAAATTTAAATACATTTATGTATACAAACTTATTCGAGTACTGCCCAAAAGTGTACGAGTACGAGTTCTCAGATGTCTAGAAAATACGTGCAGGCAAAACATTGGTGAGTACATATTATGCTAAGGTAGTGAATGTGAATAAATATTTTGTAAAAACGCTATTTTTTCCTAGGCATTGTAATTTTTGCCAAACAAAACTTGGCAATTTTTTACTTTTTATAATAGACACGTGATCTGGAGACTGTAAAAAAATAGCATTTTTTATACCCTATCGGCAGAACTCACAAACTTTACTGTCACGAGCCGGCACTGGTATGACTACGAGAAATTAACCTGTTCTGGTTAAGTTATTACAGAAATTTAAACTGAGCAGATCATGTTAGGTTTGGTTTTACTTTTTTTTGCCTTTTAACATTCTGTTTTTTCAAAATTTGATAATTTTGACATTAAAGTTGGCATTAATGTTGAGTTTTTCAACAGAACAGTCTAGCGCTAGAGACCTTGTATGGATGACATATTTTTACAAAAGAGACAAACCCGTCAAAGGCACTGAAATTAAAATTTTTTGGTTATGTTATTTTCTTGCCAAATTCGTTGGCATTTCACTAAAATATTTAAAATTGTCAGCGATTTGTGACATCAATCATTATGCAACATATAATCAAACACGTTGGTGCGTCTCTCTATAAACATCGCTAGAGTATAGAGGATCGATATGTTCATCCCTTGATTTTGACTTAAATTTGTCTTTGAGGAGTTTGGCGCGTCTCTATTTCTTATATGCCATACATACAGGGTCTCTATCTAGCGCTACCCTGTAATTCATTTCATTATTTTACTAGTTTTTATAAAAGAAAATCTTGCCAAAAGCAAGAGCTACATCTGCTTGAATAGAACTACGTAGAAACCCTCAGAAGTTCTATACATATTGAATATGTAGGTCCTTTTAAATGAGCTGGAAACCACTACAAAATAAAAAAATCTAATTTTCTTGAGAGCTTTTTTTAAACTGGTGTATATAAACGGATATCTGAGTGGAATATACATTGTAAATCAGAAAAGTAAAAAATAGAGAGAAGTTACTAAAAGCATTGCCAAACAAAATAGCAGAGCGCTCTATTAATTAGCTCCTGTTCATAACAGTGCTCTAGAAAATTGCACGCTTGCTTAAGGTAACAACTGGATTCCTTGAATTTAGACGATCGTACACCAATTATTTTGTTGACGAGAAAAGAAACCAACGTCGAACTCAACGGGAAAAACCATTGAGATGTTTAGTATATCTCTGATATGGACGTCATTCTGAAAAACCAGAGATATGGGAGGCAAATAGATTACCCTTCCTCCCTGTGCTGACGTTATGATTTCTTGGGCGTTAATTTTTGCGTTTAGAAAGGAGCTCTGCGTATGAAATATAATGAGCGTGTAAGGGTTTTGAAGTAACATATTTATGGGAAAAGTACACAGTGTGCCTGAATGAAGTATAGGTTACATAAAAATGGTTCCAAAAACTAATTGCACATTTTGAATATGGACTCTTTCCAGACTTCAGAGCCATATTTATATAAATCCTAGCTGATCCTCTTCTCGAAATTTTATCAATTTTTTTGCTTTTTTTCTAGTTAGTCTAGGCGCTGGCTCCTGTCACGTGTGACTTAATATGTGCGCTCAGTTTGACTGCGGGGCTTTGTTAAGCACCCATAGGTGTATAAAAAAAGTTTGGTCACGTGGTGAAACTCATGGTCGTTTGGCCGTCATCTTTGAAAATGGCCGCCAAATTAAAAGATTTTTTGTTTAAGCGTATCTCCCTACCCAGTGGTCCTATTTTAATTTTTTAAAGCTGGTTTTACTATTTTTTGAAAGGCAAACAAATTTTGTCATAACAGAGTTTTTAATAAATTACATAGTTTTTGAGATATACCAGGATTATTAGTATTTCCGCTCGCAAACGAGTCAAAATAATACCCATGCTCATTTTTTTGTAGCTACAATATTATTGACATTTGTTTTTTTTTGTTACATAGAAGGCTTTAAACCTTTCACAGAAGAGGATATTGACAATATGTTTTTAAAGTTCGTTGGATGGTATCTCTAAAGACTGCCTGAAAGAGGGTAGTTTCTGAAACAGTTCACAATATTATAAAAAAAGTGAATTTGCAGCGAAACGATGCATCCTACCGAAAAACGCTAAAATTAATTTTTTATAGTACTTTTAATTTCGCTTCTTCTTATGTATCACTTAGCACCCTAGCTTTGATAGCTGTACAAGCCAGCTAAAATATACAATTTTGTAAAAATTCCATGTTTTCACTCCAAAATTGATTTTTTTCTTAAAAATTGTAAAAGATATGACAATAATCAGAAGATGCGGAATGAATAGTACTATAAAAAATTATTCTCAACGTTTTTCGCAAGGATGCATCGTTTTGCTGCAAATTCACTTTTTGTGTAATCTCGTGAACAGTTCTAGAAACCACCCCCTTTAAGGCAGTCTCTAGGGGTACTATCCATCGAATTTTAAAAACATAAAGTCAATATCCTTTTCCGTGAAAGGTTTAAAGCCTTCTAGCAATAATATTGTAGCTACAATAAAATTAGCACGGGTATTATTTTAATTCTTTTGCGAGCGGAAATACTAATAATCTTGGTATATCTCAAAAACTACTTGATTTAATAAAAAATATGTAATAACAAAATTTATTTGCCTTAAAAAAAAGGAGTATAACTGAGTAGGGAGATACGCTTAAACAAAAAATCTATCAATTTGGCGGCCATTTTCAAAGATGGCGGCCAAACGACCATGAGTTCGGCTACAAGACCAAACTTTTTTTATACACCTATGGGTGCTTAACGATGTCCCGCAGTCAAACTGAGCGCACGTATTAAGTCGCACGTGACAGGAGCCAGCGCCTAGACTAACTAGAAAAATGGCAAAATTTTTATAAAATTTCTAGAAGAGGATCAGCTAGGATTTATACGAATATCGCTCTGAAGTCAGGAAAGAGTCCATATTCAAAATGTGCAATTAGTTTTTGGAACCATTTTTCTGTAACCTATACTTCGTTCGGGCACACTGTGAGTATTTAATATTTCTTGATAAAAAATCAGTAAAGAAAATAATTCGTTAACGCGCCCTTAAATCCTCAATAAAACAGAATAAACCTCAACCCTTAAAAAACCGGTTTAGATTACCTAGTTTTTAGTTATTTTTTGAAACAGTATTTTGTCTAGAACCGTTTAACTTATCGTAATGGGATTTTAAATGCGCGGTGTATTAAGGTCTCTCTCTCTCTCTCTGTCTCTTACAATTGCAAAAAAGATTTTTTTAACATTTGCAAAACTCTGCCTAGAACTTTCAGACTTGATGGATTCAGGAAATTTTGATTATTTTATAGTTCCCCTTTGGATTAATACTTTTCTCATAAAATAGTTATTTCAGAACCCTTACGCGCTCCGTCGTAAGAACGTCACTACTGGCAGCTTATAGTCCAATCATTTAAAATTAAGAATCGATGAAATGTTCTTTCACTGCATTTTCCTAAAATGGACTGAACGTAGGCAAAATTCTCTGTTCTGCAGTTTTGGTAGATAATAAAAAAAAATTGTGTGTGCTTAAGACCATACGGCAGTACACTTTAACTTTAACTTTAACTTTAACAAGGCGAAATTAATTAACAATACTGGACTTCATCTGCATCATCATATCGCTCGCTGAATGTTCCTCTCACAGTTAGTCGACTCGAGCCGACTTCACCCGAATAAGCGTTACATAGCCGAGCCTGACGGCTCAATTCAATTCACTACCCACAAAAACTGTTAGACGCGCATAAAGAAGTTTACACTTCAATAATTTAGGGAACTTCATCACCACCAAAAAATATTAAACAATGCGCCTGGTAAAAATAAAACAACTCTTTCAAGCCATGTGTTTAATTACAAAATTAAACAGATTTTCTTTTTTTACCAATTTTCATAAATCTTCATTTTTAATTAAATTTATTATTTAAACATAGGTGATCTTGAGAAATTAGGTTTTAATAACATAAACTAACCTTCTCAAGTTTACCTATTTAAATTATATAAATTATTTAGTTTATAAAACAACACATTATATGGAATTTTATATTTTACAATTTATCACGAACCATAACAATTTTTGAATATAAAATGAGAGGATTCATTTCAATAAAGCAGATTCAACATTTGATAGTTGTTCTCACTATACCTACTTAGTTTACTGTACCATAAGCCTTCTTGGTCATTGCAGGGAGTGAGGCTGCTCCCTGGCAGTAAACTTTTACTTTAGTCCCGCTGCTTAACCAAGCCGAGTTAAGCAAGTGTAATTGTCAAGCACAGCTTGCACATTGGTCCTTCGAGGAAAGAAACCACCGCCGACGCCCGTAAGAAGAACACCACTACAGCTCAACCGTCCACCAGAGCGACCTTCCACGAGAAAGTCCGTCCACCTGTCCGTACACTTGTCCTGTCCGAAGCCACTATTCAAGAGACCTTCAACCAGAGCGACCTTCCACGAGAAAGTCCATCCATTCTACAAGCGTCGAAAAACCGTCCACCTGTCCGTACGACTATCCGTACACTTGTCCTGTCCGAAGCCACTACGAAAGAGAGCCTCAACCAGAGCGACCTTCCACGAGAAAGTCCATACACTTGTCCGAAGCCACTATTCAAGAGACCTTCAACCAGAGCGACCTTCCACGAGAAAGTCCATCCATTCTACAAGCGTCGAAAAACCGTCCACCTGCCCGTACGACTATCCGTACACTTGTCCTGTCCGAAGCCACTACGTAAAGAGAGCCTCAACCAGAGCGACCTTCCACGAGAAATCCATCCATTCTACAAGCGTCGAAAAACCGTCCACCTGCCCGTACGACTATCCGTACACTTGTCCTGTCCGAAGCCACTACGCAAGAGAGCTTCAACCAGAGCGACCTTCCACGAGAAAGTCCGTCCACCTGCCTGTGCGACTGTCCGTACACTTGTCCTGCCCGAAGCCACTACGAAAGAGAGCTTCAACCAGAGCGACCTTCCACGAGAAAGTCCGTCCACCTGCCTGTACGACTGTTCGTACACTTGTCCTGTCCGAAGCCACTACGCAAGAGAGCTTCAACCAGAGCGACATTCCACGAGAAAGTCCGTCCACCTGCCCGTACACTTGTCCTGTCCGAAGCCACTACGCAAGAGAGTATCAACCAGAGCGACCTTCCACGAGAAAGTCCGTCCACCTGCCTGTACGACTGTCCGTACACTTGTCCTGTCCGAAGCCACTACGCAAGAGAGCTTCAACCAGAGCGACCTTCCACGAGAAAGTCCATCCATTCTACAAGCATCGAAAAACCGTCCACCTGCCCGTACGACTATCCGTACACTTGTCCTGTCCGAAGCCACTACTCAAGAGAGCTTCAACCAGAGCGACCTTCCACGAGAAAGTCCGTCCATTTTACAAGCTGCAAAAAGCTGTCCACCTAACAGTACGACTACCCGTACACTTGTCCGAAGCCACTATTCAAGAGAGCCTCAACCAGAGCGACCTTCCACGAGAAAGTCCGTCCATTTTACAAGCTGCAAAAAGCCGTCCACCTGACAGTACAACCAGCCGTACACTTGTCCGAAGCCACTATTCAAGAGAGCTTCAACCAGAACGACTTTCCACGAGAAAGTCCGTCCATTCTACAAGCTGCAAAAAGCCGTCCACCTGACAGTACTACTATCCGTACACTTGTCCGAAGTCACTACGCAAGAGAGCTTCAACCAGAGCGACCTTCCACGAGAAAGTCCATCCATTCTACAAGCATCGAAAAACCGTCCACCTGCCCGTACGACTATCCGTACACTTGTCCTGTCCGAAGCCACTACTCAAGAGAGCTTCAACCAGAGCGACCTTCCACGAGAAAGTCCGTCCATTTTACAAGCTGCAAAAAGCTGTCCACCTAACAGTACGACTACCCGTACACTTGTCCGAAGCCACTATTCAAGAGAGCCTCAACCAGAGCGACCTTCCACGAGAAAGTCCGTCCATTTTACAAGCTGCAAAAAGCCGTCCACCTGACAGTACAACCAGCCGTACACTTGTCCGAAGCCACTATTCAAGAGAGCTTCAACCAGAACGACTTTCCACGAGAAAGTCCGTCCATTCTACAAGCTGCAAAAAGCCGTCCACCTGACAGTACTACTATCCGTACACTTGTCCGAAGTCCCTATTCAAGAGAGCTTCAACCAGAGCGACCTTCCACGAGAAAGTCCGTCCATTGTACAAGCGTCAAAAAGCCGTCCACAGCCCGTACACCTGTCCTGTCCGAAGCTACTACGCAGGAGAGCTTCAACCAGAGCGACCTTCCACGAGAAAGTCCGTCGATTCTACAAGCATTAAAAAGCCGTCCACCTGCCCGTACGATTGTCCGTATACTTGTCCTGTCCGAAGCCGCTACGCAACCTTCATAATTAACAGGCCAACACCAACATAAACAAAAAAAAATCATTAAGAAGAAACCAGTACAAGCGCCAACCAACCACAATGATAGGAAAAAATCTAGAAAGAATATTGCTAGAAAGACAGCTAAGAAGATACAAAATGGGCTCACACCTTCTAGATGGCCTTCTAGACATACATATAATGGAGTATGCGTCAGCACAAGAACTAAAAAAGCTCCTACTGCATGCCGAAGATGTACTTGAATTTTCACAAGCGATTAAAGTCAATTGGGAGCCAATAATCATAAACATAATTTACCAGAAATGGGATGTCGAGACGCACATTTTACACCATGAATGGGTAAACTACGAACTAGGCAGATTGCCCACATTGAACGAAGTCCTTCAGTACGTAATTAAAAGAATCGAAGAGTTGAGCAAGAGCCCATCAGCTGATTTTAAGTACAGTGAAATTTTTCAGATTCCAAACGTCATTATGGATCATTTAGATGATATCCGAGACATACCAAGTATGGATGAAGAAACAGTTAAAGAATTACAACAGCTTTATGAGATGAGCCGTCAGTGCCTTAGAGACATTCAAACCTCTGGGCAAAATACAGAAACTTGGGACCTACCATTGATGAAAGTATTGTCGAAGAAACTGACGCTTAAACTAGAAAAATCGTACCATAGTTGGTTCGAAGGGTTTCAAAACAAAATTCCCACAATAGAAGACTTTTTTAATTTTTTGAAAAAAGAAATGTATACACTCAATTCAAGAATCAAAGGCTCAATTCCAGAATCGAAGGCTCAAACTCAACAAACTGAAAAAGAACAGAACTTAGAATGTTACCCAGATCATGTATATCAGAACAAAAAATATGCTCAGATAACTCCAGTCATCTTGGTTATACAAGACGAAACCTTTGTAAGAGACACGAAAATTCAGCATGTCAAATTAAATAGCAAAGTAAATAAAGTCCTCAATTTAAAGCCAAAAAGAAAATTGGTGCCTATCCTGTGCTCAACCAGGAATACCTTCAGAATAAAAAGCAAGTCCAAACAGTACCAAAAGTCAAGAAGACATATTAAAGAGAAGAAAACTTTTAAACAAAAAGCAAGAATCCTTATTAGAAAGAAATCCCAAAAGAAGAAACATTCCAACTCAAAATTTACTGAAGAGGCGGAAGGACAATGGCAAAAAAGTCATAAACCTTTTGCCATTGTAAATATTATGCAACAAAACATTTTTAAATTCTTGCCGCCCAATTTACAATTTCTTCATGGCACTTACAATAGTAAGGGAATAACAACAATAACAATAATAGATCATAATATTTTGCAACAGCAACAATTTGTCGCCACAGCGAAAAGTTCGACGACGGACGATGACCGCAAAATCCAAACACAACCGATGCCTAATAGATACATTGTCAGCAGTTTTAAGAAACTGACCCACCTTATAAAGCAGCAGTACCTATTTCGATACCTACCTACCATATCATCAGCATTATTCAACCTGTGGTCCCTACAGTCACCCGTTCTGGAGAGGGGAAAATGTTTAATTACAAAATTAAACAGATTTTCTTTTTTTACCAATTTTCATAAATCTTCATTTTTAATTAAATTTATTATTTAAACATAGGTGATCTTGAGAAATTAGGTTTTAATAACATAAACTAACCTTCTCAAGTTTACCTATTTAAATTATATAAATTATTTAGTTTATAAAACAACACATTATATGGAATTTTATATTTTACAATTTATCACGAACCATAACAATTTTTGAATATAAAATGAGAGGATTCATTTCAATAAAGCAGATTCAACATTTGATAGTTGTTCTCACTATACCTACTTAGTTTACTGTACCATAAGCCTTCTTGGTCATTGCAGGGAGTGAGGCTGCTCCCTGGCAGTAAACTTTTACTTTAGTCCCGCTGCTTAACCAAGCCGAGTTAAGCAAGTGTAATTGTCAAGCACAGCTTGCACACCATGCATGCGTAGGCAGCTAACCTACTAAATAACTAGACGTAACTATCGACCGCCATTAAGATTATTCTTCTAATACTTGAATGAAATGAAATACATAAATAAAAATTCAAGTATTTATCCTTTTGCAATCTTGTAGTCTTTTTAGTAAGCTGGTATCGGAAAATAGTATTGTGGAAGATAACCACAAAATGGCCGACTGACAGATCCTCATGGTGTTCCCTTAAAATTTGATGCGCACTTGCTTAAGAGCTACATTGTTCTATAATATTGAAAATTACATTTTAAACACAGCTGTTTTTTGACAAATTGTCGTCGTCCGTAGTGTAGTGGTAGCAATATTTGCTTCACACGCCGGCGCACGGTGGTCAGCTTGTCGGTTCTGAACGATCGAAATTATTTTATGGTTTTAGTTTTGACAAATTGATGCTGAAAGTTAGGAAATGTCAACTAGCGTTTAAAAAATGTGATGGTACAGTCGCCTCCAACAAAAATGTTACATATCGATTTTTTCCTGTTAAGCAAAAAACTTAAAAAATTGATACTTTGAGAGTGTGTACGTAACTAGCTTATAGCTTTTTTTATTTTACATAGCTTTTTTATAAAAATTTAACTAAATTTATTAATTTTGCTATACTATATATCAATTTTTTACCGTTCACTGATATTCTTTATCGTGGTCTTTATATTCACTATTTTCACATACATAGTTTAAAACGGATTGATTTTTATCCTGTGAAACCGGTGTTTTGTGCCAGATTCCCATGCGCCAACGCTGAAACAATAAATCATAGCTAATACATGTACATGCTGTATACATGATGGATACATACCTTGATACATGATTGAAATACTAAAGTCACAAACGCAACTGATACGTACCGATCCAGACTTTTTCAGTCCAATATATATAATACATATTTGAAAAATTATAATAAATCAATACACAACTTTTATCTAATTTTTTTAATAAGCAAATTGAAACTTTGCAAATGGTTTAATAGTAAAAATTAAAGATACTAACCCATATTTTAAATATACATGAAGAAATCACCATATAATCTCTGGTTTACCAACTTGGAGCACTTTTGAAAATCGCCTTTCCGCGCGGAATATGTGCGGATCATTATGCAGGCTATCAAATGGCCTATGACTTGTCGTCGTAACAAGTGACAACGAGTTAGTTGATCGATTTTCTGCATTGGGGTCTACTAATAAGGTAATTGGGCACTTTTTTAAGACTTAGTAGTTATGATACAAAATAGTTCGATAGTGAGGTTTCGATCGTCTAAATTAGACAAGCTGACCTCCGTGCGGATGTTTCTAATATTAAAAGAAAATGCTTTAACCTTGCTCTAACTTTGCGAAACTCGGCGATTGATCCTTATTTCATCGAAAATCCCAGTATGAAAAAAAATATTAAACCATTCTGACAAATTGTAAATTAGCTAATCTATGTGATCCACGTGACAGTAAGGGTACTTATTCTTGACTTATAATAAGTTTCCTTAGGATGCAGTGGCCACTAGAGCTTGAGCGAGAAAGCTAAGGAACCGGGTATATGTAGTCATTTCTTTCTTTGGAGTCTTAGGTTATTTGTGTATCGCCAACAAAACAACACGTAGGTCGCATTTCTCTGAGTTTAAGTGTTCTGTGGTTTGCAGATACTGACAAAAAACACCCTAATAAAAAAACTCATCTTATCCTTATCCCATTATTGTAATTTTCTTATTACATCTCTTAGATACGAACTATTATCAATTAATCAATTATAGAAAACCGAATTCCAATAAGTTGTGTACAGGGTGCGTGCGGCAGTCAAACCTTCATTTTTTAAATAACTGTAAACAATACATTTTTTGACAATTTTTTGATACTATGTTAATTTACCTCAAAAGCGGGAGTATACGTGGAAAAACTAGAAGTTCAGAAAAGCTACTCGCTCGGTGAGCAGGCTACTGTTTTTCAAGCAGAAGTCTACGCCATAATAATGGCGGCAACCCTAGAAGAGGTTCGGAACAGCGAAGAGGAGCTTATATATATATATATATATATATATATATATGCTCTGACAGTTAAGCCACCCTGAAGGCGCTAAACGCACCCAAGATTGCTGACGGCTTGGTGGAAGAATGCGCAGAGGCGCTGGAGACCCTAAGCGATGGCAAACGGGTGACGCTGGTTTGGGTTCCGGGACACACGGGGGTACCAGGCAACGAGAAGGCGGACGAACTCGCACGACTCGGAACAGGAACCGCCTATGTAGGACCGGAGCCACTTTTGGGCGTGACAAAAAGACAAGTGCAAAGCGGACTCAACAAATGGGCCCAGGACTCGCTAATTACCATACATTGACCCCGTGTATCATAATACGAAATTTGCAGAATATACAAATAGTTAGAACCGCATTTTAATAATTATGTTTTATTTGTCAGCAATATTTTATTATAACTTATAAGCAATAATTTAGTATAAAAGCATGTACACTATTGGAAATAAATCAGTATCGTACTCACTATTTTAATTGTATTAATTATAGTTAGTTTTTGTAGCAGAAAAATAATAAAGGGTTTTAAAAACTACCCCCTACGTCATCAACCCTTAATTGGCGCAGTCAGCAGGATTGTGGAAGGGCTCTACGCAGAAGAAACCCATCACTGTCAAGTGTTTGTCCACAATCGGAACCACTCCCGGCAACCATTCATAGGTTCACCAGTAGAAGATAAGAACTAGAAGATAGGACCATCCCGGCAACCATAAGCAGGTTCACCAATAGAAGCTAAGAAGACTAGAAGATAGAAAGACCATGCATCTAAGCATCATAATTATATTGTAAGTTTATTTCAATATTTTAATGTCAGACGACGAACTTTCAGATCAGCTCAACCACAGCCTAAGATTCTCCAACATACCACGCCACCCCATCTTCAGACCACCCGTACTGCAGATCACACCAGCCACACCAATTCGACCAGAGATTCCGCTCAGCTCCTACCAAGAACCACTTATCCAAGGAGAAGTCATCATCCCCGTACTACCCCTCCACGGAGAACCCACCATCTCTAACCACCTCAACCAATCATTCATTAAAGAAGATATCAACATAGCACCACCAGTTTTCGACACAAAGAATCTCTGCATCATCCCAGACTACGAAGGCAACCCAAACGAGCTCCACAACTTTATCAATGCAACAACCCTCCTCCTTAACCACTACTGGGATACCACCGACGTAAACAGCTTCCAGAACCACATGCTCATTCAAGGAATCCTAAGCAAACTTAAAGGAAGAGCCAGAGAAGTCATTTTCCTTTATGGCTGCAACGATTGGCCTGTAATCAAGAATACCCTCATCCAAAACTTCGCCGACCAACGAAACGAAAACTCTCTGACCAGAGACCTTGTCAATCTACGCCAGACTCAAAGCGATACTCCACAACAGTTTTATGAAAAAGTTATGGCACTCCTGAATACAATCTCAAACTACATAGAACTTCATAACGACAATGAAGCCATCAAGATTAGTAAGAAATCATTCTTACAGAACCAGGCTCTGACAACCTTTCTAGCTGGATTAAAAGAACCACTGGGATCAACCATACGGGCCATGAAACCAAACTCACTTGCCGATGCCATCCAAAACATCCTAGAAGAAGATAATATCCGATACCTTCAAAAAGGATTTGCACTCCACCAACCCAGACACCTCTCAGACTGACCGCTGCTCTTCCACCTCGACCACCGCCAGCTTCCCATCAACCATTCGGACCCAGACCTACATGGCCAACGTCTTTCAGATCAGCAGCTCCACCAATGTTCAACACCTTTAGATCATCAGCTCCACCAATGTTCAACGTCTTTAGACCTCAACAAAACTCTTTTCAACCACAGCAGAATAACTTCCAACCACGGCAGAATAACTTCCAAGGATCCTTTTCCACGCCAAGGCCTGTCATTCAACTACCAAGATTTCAACCCCATCAGGCCAGGCCATTCCAAACTAGCTGGAACAACCAACCAGGCCCATCGCAATTCCCTAAACCAGAACCAATGAGCATAACATCCAGGGCAGTATCAAGAATACCAAACCAAAGAATGCCGCAACAAAATACAACTCCTAGGTACCACATAGAAGAAATATACAATATTGAACATCAAGACAGCAACTACGGTTATGACAATACATATACAGAAGAAGACGTCTGGAACTACTATAACCAATATAACGCCCAGTACCCGGAAGAACAACAGGAATACACCTACGAGAGCGAAGAACAAAATTTTCAAGAAACCGAAAACCCAAACGACGAAACGTAGTAGAACTCCACAACTACACCGACAAAAAAGAACTTCCGTATATTACCATAGCTGATCCACCTCTCAAACTGCTTATCGACACCGGTGCTACAAAATCATTCCTCAACCCAGAAATCGTTTTCCGACACTTCAGGAACAAAATCAAGCACGAACCTTTTGTCGTGACGTCAATCTTCCAAAACCACTCTCAAGATCACTCCGCAGAAATTCCCATCTTTTCCGAATTTAACTCCGATATCAACATGAAGTTCTACCTATTCAAATTTCATCAAACATTCGATGGACTTATCGGACTAGACAACCTCAAGCTACTCAAGGCCAAATTGGATCTTCCAGAATCAAAATTAATAACTGAAAGAGCCACCCTTCCTTTGGAATACTACGAAACCAACAAAACACAATTTTACTCCATCCAACTGGAACCACATTCAATTACTCCAGTCAGGCTTCCAGTAAAAGAAGCCGAAGGAACCGTCATCTTGCCAAGACAAAATATCCAAGGAGCTACCTTAAGAGAAACACTAAGTACAGCCTGCAACCAGATGGCATGGACAGAATCAATTAACGAAACCGACGAACTACTCCAAATTGCTTTAATGGAGCCAGTCCATAGTTCCGAATTCAACCTCAACAACTTTAACCTGTATTCCGCAGATGTGCTTCCTCAATTGTCAGAAGATACAGCCTTTTCCGAACCAGAAATTCGAACAGATCACCTCAATCCAGAAGAAGAACTCAACATAAGAAAACTCTGCAAAAAATTTTCCGACATCTTTCATTATCCAGACACGAAACTAACTTTCACCAATCAAATAAAGCACCATATTGAAACCAAAGACGAAATACCGGTCTACACCAAATCCTACAGATATCCTTATATTCATAAGGAAGAAGTAAAGAACCAAACAGAATCCATGCTGGTCATCACCAATCTGGATTGTTCCAAAAAAACCAGATGCTTCTGGAAAAATTAAATGGCGTATGGTAATAGACTACAGAAAAGTCAACGACAAGACCATAGATGACAAGTATCCGATTCCCAACATCAACGATATTCTAGATAAACTTGGAAGATGCCAATATTTTACAACTCTGGACCTAGCCAGTGGATTCCACCAAATAGAAATGGCCAAAGAAGACATTCAAAAGACAGCATTTAATGTAGAAAATGGGCACTACGAATTCGTTCGTATGCCATTCGGCCTTAAAAATGCTCCAGCCACCTTCCAAAGAGTTATGGACGTCCTGAAAGGTCTCCAAGGAGACATATGTCTCGTATACATGGACGACATCATATGTTACAGTACATCTTTACAAGAACATCTTGTTAACCTGGCCAAAATATTCCAACGACTCAGAGAAACTGGATTCAAAATTCAGCTAGATAAATGTGAATTCCTGAAAAAAGAAGTTGGATTCCTAGGACACATTATTACCCCAGAAGGCATCAAACCCAATCCAAGCAAAATAAAGGCCATTACCGATTACCCAATACCAAGAACTGCCACAGAAATCCGTGGCTTTTTAGGACTACTAGGATACTACAGGAAATTCATCAAAGATTTTGCCAAAATCACTAAACCCCTAACAACATGTCTAAAGAAAGACGCCAAAATCAAGCTTACTCCAGAGTACCTCAATTGCGTAAAAATCTGTAAAAATCTACTAATCAACGAACCATTACTCCAGTATCCTGACTTTTCCAAACCATTTAACCTGACTACCGATGCGAGGAATTTTGCTCTTGGAGCAATCTTATCACAAGGACCTATTGGAAATAACCAACCTATAGCTTACGTCTCTAGAACTCTGAATGAAACCGAGTTAAAATATTCCACAATAGAAAAAGAAATGCTTGCAATCGTGTGGGCAACCAAGTATTTTAGACCGTACCTATTTGGAAGAAAATTCAAGATTTTGTCGGATCACAGACCACTATCTTTTCTGTTTTCACTGAAAGATCCCAACTCTAAATTAGTCAGATGGAGACTGGAGCTGGAAGAATTTGACTACGAAGTCGAATATAAGAAAGGAAAATCCAACACAAATGCCGACGCCTTATCTAGAATTGAAATACATACTAAAGAATCCGAAGTAAAAGAAATAAACAAGGACCTTGAAAAATATCTAATCAACCACCCATCTTCATCATCTGATCCAACCGAATTTATCCCTAACTTGCCAGACGAAAATCAACCATCAACCTCACATGACCTAGCAGAATTAATAGCCAATGAACCTGTGCAAAACCTAACACAATCAGAACTTGATGTAATCGACGAACTTTTCGAACAATATCAGCTACAAAAAACTAAAGAACAAGAAACCTCCAGTGATATTACAATATATACCGCCCAAGAGAACACTATAGCAGGAATACCAATATCTGAAAAACCGCTTAACTACTTTAACAACCAAATAATGCTTAGAATAGTCAACTACAACCCAGCCAAACCAGTAATACTTGAAGCTTTCCCCAACAAGACCAGAACGTATGTACAACTTGGACGAGCTAATATTAAAACCGAAATAATTCACCTATTTAAACAATACATCGATCCGAAAAAGAAATATGCAATATTGTTCGAAGACGACGAACTCTACATAACTACCAACAATATTTTAAAATAAATATTTATTAACTCTGCATTCCACATTGTAAACGTTCTTTTGGAAGATATCAACAATGAGAAAAGACAAAAAGAAATACTTATCAGTTACCACGAGAGTACCACAAACCACAGAGGGATCAACGAGACAGAAGCACAGGTTAGAAAAAAATACTATTGGCCAAGCATGAAAAAAGATATTGAAGAACTCATTAATTTCTGTCACATCTGTCAAACTAATAAATACGATACAAATCCAGCAAAGCCGCTCCTTATGCTAACACCCACACCAACAAAACCTCTAGAAATCATTCACCTAGATACTTTTCAAGCTGGAGGACAAAAATTTCTGACAATAATAGACGCCTTCTCAAAATATGGGCAAGCATACCCAATTGATAGCGCTAACGCAATCTCTATAGTAAACTCAATTTTGATCTTTATAACTCACCACGGAGTCCCATATATGATAATCTCAGACGCAGGAACAGAATTTAAAAATGGAGTCTTTCAAGAATTCGAAAATACCCACAAGATCACCATCCATTACAATCACCCAGACAATCCACAATCTAATGGAATGATTGAACGTTTCCATTCAACTATTATAGAACACCTAAGAATTTTAAGAGAAACCAAGAAATCCATGACCGTTAAACAACAAATGCCTTATGCAATCTTAGGACACAATAGTTCAATCCACTCTACGACTGGAAAAAAACCAATCGAAGTTCTCAATGGACACTTAGACGCTCGAGATCCATTTGACATTGACATAAAGAAAACTCTAATTAACAACTACACTCAAGAACATAGGGACAAAACAAAAGCTATCTATAAAGAACTTAACGAGAAGTTGCAAGACAATAAGGAAAAATACATCCAGAAAAGGAATGCTGGAAGAGAACCACCTATTACATACAAACCTTGTACCAAAGTCTATACTAGAAAAACACTAAAACGGAACAAACTACTGCCAAGGTTTTTCTCCAAAACCGTCAAAAAAGATAATATCGTGACCATAGAAACACAGGATACATCCGTACACAAGAAAAATATCAAAAGTCATCCCCACAAAAAGATTAATAAACAAAATTCTTCCTTACAGATGTTTCTTGGTCAAAGCCAAAGAAGTCCAGATCCAAAACCTTCGGGACAACCCAGGGATCCTGCCACTAAAACTGGGCCAGGCGAAAATCCAAATTAGCACACACGACTTCATTCATTACTTCAACCTTATACCACTAGCTAACGAAATCAACTCTTTGAAACAAGAATATAAAGATGTCACCAACGCAATCAACCAAGGACTAAGTTATCCATATTTTCACAGTCTACAGAACTTTGACAAAAGCCTCCAGTTTCTACTAAGAACATGTGAAGAGAAGCTTCAAACAATTTTTCCTCACTACCGAACCAAAAGAGGTATCATTAATGGTCTAGGAAGCCTCGTCAAAATCATATCTGGAAACCTAGATAAGGAAGATGCAAAAAAATACGATAATACCATTTCTATCTTAGAACAAAACCAAAATAACATTATCAGTCAAGTCAACCACCACATGAGCCTGAACAAAAAAGTTATGAAGAACTTTGAAGAAACAACGACACTTATCAGCCACAATGAAGATGCCATTAAATCCGAACTCAAAAGAATTAGCACAGAACTAAACAAAGTTGTATTCGACTTCAATCATTACATGGAAACCAGAAACATTCTCGACCAACTTAACGTAGCCTTCCAAGGAATATTACAAATACTAAGCGACCTTGAAACAGGAATAGCCCTGTCAAGAAATAACATCCTCTATAACAGTGTCATAAAAGTGGAGGAACTGAAGTGGACAATTAACAAACTACTAGAACACCATTCAGAACACCAACTAATTTACACCCTTGATGAAGATCTTACCAAATACTATGACATTTTAAGCACAGAGTGCTACTACTTCGATAACAAGATAGTCTTTATCCTGCATTTTCCCATTGTAGAACCAAAAGAATTTTCATATTACCATCTGTTCTCAGTACCAACTGACAAGCATACAACAATTATTCCACCAGCTCCATATCTCGCCTCAAACAATGATATGTATCAATACATGGATCAACTCTGCAAGCGAATCGATGACAGATACCTATGCACTGAAACAATTTTGCAGAACTCACACAATCAAGACTGCATTAACACCATTCTTCATGTCTCCAGCAAAGAAACAACATGTAAGCAAACCAAAATTTCCATTAACTCTACCATAGTGCAACAAATCTCAGAAGCTTACTACATCTCTATATTTCCCAAAGCAACCAAAATATCAACGCATTGTAGCTCTACCAAACTCATGGTTTTAGAAGGCACCTACCTAATAGAACTACCACCTGGATGCGGATTCAAGACAAAGAACGAATCATTTATTAATATGAAAGAAACTATTAAAGAAGAACCATTGACACTACCAAAAATCAAAATCACACCAAAAGAAAGGTCTATCAAAATAAATACAATAAAAATAGACAAAATTCCCTTACACCAACTTCACAAACTCAGAAAAGAAGAAGAACATTTACAACCTATCCAAGCAATAACATATCAGGATTACACACACTACTGGATGACACCCATCTATATTATTTTGACACTCACAGTTATACTTGGCATACGGAAATGGATAACGAAACAACCAAAGAAAACGAAGCTCCCTCAACACGATGACAATGAAACAGAAGAACATGGCAGCATGAAATCTCAGCAGCCAGTTTTGTTCGTCCCTTACAAAACTTCCCCAGGGGATGGAGAAATTACATTCCATTGACCCTGTGTATCATAATACGAAACTTGCAGAATATACAAATAGTTAAAACCGCATTTTAATAATTATGTTTTATTTGTCAGCAATATTTTATTACAACTTATAAGCAATAATTTAGTATAAAAGCATGTACACTATTGGAAATAAATCAGTATCGTACTCACTATTTTAATTGTATTAATTATAGTTAGTTTTTGTAGCAGAATAATATTAAAGGGTGTTTTTAAAAACTACCCCCTACGTCATCAACCCTTAAACAGGAACGGGTTGCAGACAGACCAGAGAATTCGTAGACCGTCCAAAAGCGACCAGAATTAGATGGATGCTGGGACGGACACGAAAAGACCTCGGACTGCTGATAGGTACTCTAACCGGACATAACCGGTTGAGGAGGCACATGACACGTATAGGAGTCGAGAATGACCCTACCTGCCCAGCCTGTGGACAGGAAGAAGAGACATCAAGACACCTCGTGGCAGAATGCGAGGCTTACTCAAAGATGAGACAACAGGCACTCGGAGCGCCAACTCTGAGCGAGGAAGAACTGCACATGCTCAAATGGGCAGACTTACTGGACTTTGTAAAGAGAACAGAAAGGCCCAATGAGTTACCCGACCATCAAAGGAAAGTGCAGAGAGTGGGTTAAGGGACAGACTTGGGGCATGGCAAAAAGGGCCTACTCTGGCCTACTTGTCAGACCTGCGGGCCAACCTCCCCACTACTACTACTACTACTACGTCAAAAGGAATTTATAGAAACATTATTCATTTAAAAATAACATTATAAAAATGCGTCCATTTCGATCGATCTCATCAACCAAGTTTTGGTAAATAGGGTGATATCCCGATATTCCTTGGCCCGCCCATTCACCTGACCTCCCCACGAACTTATATTTTTTTTTGCGGGTCTACCTACCGGATAGGGGGATATTTTCGCAGACCAAAATGGATAAAAATTACATTATATATTAATCGTGTGGGCTTAGGTGCCCATAAATTGGCAGACTATTTTTTACAGTTATTTAAAGGATGCAAGTTTGACTGCCGCACCCTGTATTAAGTAAGTCGAAAACTTGGTGCATTCTATCTCATTCAATGTTAACTTTGTCGGGAAAATCTGGACAGGATTTTGGAATGTAGATTCTATTAAATTTAAGCGAGCTCAGTTTAATTAAAATAATATGCTAAAACACTGTTGAAAATTACCATTTTGTAGGCTTCATCTTTATTAGTTTTATTCCGATGTTGCTGTAGCGCAGTGGCGCAGTTTTACGCTATTATGATTTAAAGTTTATTTTTTATTTTGCTCCTCCTCCCTTTCCGAAAATAAAAATTTATGTGTATTGAACGAGGCAGATAAACTATAATTAATTATTTTTGACTTAAAAATGTTGGAGGAGGGCTAGTCCCCCCCAAGCTCTTGTACATCCGTCTCTGTATCTCCGTAGATCCGCCCCTGGCCATACACTATTCTAAATGAAATAATTTAGCTAGTAAATTATTTTACCTACTCGCGTGCGGTAAAGTATTTACTTTACCGCACACTCTAATGTTATATTTTATTTCTTGGAAGAAAATGAAACAATATAATTTTTTTATCGCTTAAAATAAAAACGTATATGTCGCCATAACCGGTGCCAAGTTTCATTGCTCTAGCTTTACATTTAAATTTTATACAGAATTTTAATGAGATAGATGCAATTAAAAATAAAACACTCTGTATCTTTGCTCTACACTGAGTTCGGGATGAGCACCACTTCGTAAAATAATACCATAGTGTTGTATTATAATCGTTCCAAGTTTCATTACGGTATGCAAAAATGCAGACAAAAGTGGCTTCGGCTCCGGACTAGTAGCTTGGATAGTCTCGAACATCGAAGAACTGTGAGCGATCTATCTCTCTTCTACAGGTATGATCACGGAAAATGTTCTGAAGCGTTGGCACGTATGATCCCCACAGGAGTAGCACCTACTAGGCGAACACATCAAACAGACGGAAACCATCAATTTACCGTCAAAATAGAGGCACCAAGAACCTCATTATATCAGAATTCATATCGCTGGTGAACAGCATCGCAGTGGAATATACTCCCTGCGACAGTTTTCCCTGCAGGTTACAACCTAAACCGTTTGAAAACAACATTCCCGCGCGCTTGCCGTGATAGGGATCTCCTTGCGAGTGCGCATAACCGTAAAAAAAAACTAAAAAATAGACAATCAAAATTTTAAAAATCTAAATCTCAAACAATCAAAATGTGAAAAATTTTAATATCGAAAACAAACAATGTCGAATTAAATAACGAAAATCAAAATGTCACATAATTAAAAGTGGTTAGGTCAAGTTCGTTGGTTCGTTGGTTAGTAAGGTGGTTTGGATGTAGAGGTTCCAGTGAAGGCCGCTTCAATTGCATAGTAGTATCAGAACCGCTCTTCTTTAGGTGAACAACACACAAGTTCCTTTTTATAATTTTGTCCTTTATGATTTTGCCAGGTTTTGATGTAAGACTTTATATAAAACGATTTTGTTTTTGTCAGGGGCGGATCTAAGAATTTCATTTGGGGGCGGGGGATTTTTCGCGTTTTGCATAGTGACCAGTGGGAATGGGACAATTCAGCGCCGCCTACTCACCGCGGCGAATTTGCCCCCGGGCCAAATTGTGCCGACGCTGATCTGATTCGCCGCCGGCCCAACTCGTTGTAAACCCGATTTGCCACTGGGCCAATTCGCCGCCGTGACAACTTGCCGCCGTGACAACTTGCCGCCGTGACAACACGCCGCCGCGCGCCGGTCGTTGTAGTATCAGTTTGCATTTTTGACAGATGTTTAGAGTTAACGGTAACAATACAATTTAATATTTTTTTGTCACAAAATATGATGGACTTATGAACCGAGATGCTTGTAGATATTAAATTAAATTAAAGTGTGGGGTCTTCAAGATCGCGGATTTTGATTGTTGAATAGAACTCGAAAATAATTCAAATGAACAGTTCAAAATGGAGGATTTTTCCATTTATGAACCGATGATCTATTCAATTTGGCACTTTGGGTTGGGGTGCAATTATTAATTAAGTGCAAAAAAAAAATAAATGGCGGACATTTCTATTTAGTAGCCGACATTTATTAATTTTGAAATTTTGGAGTGACTACCCACATAGCACAAAAATCACATCAACGTTAAATTAACGTGAACAAAAATAACAAAGTTTTTTTTTACTTCAAAACAACCTCAAACCATGTAATATTTATTTTGTTAAATCTACATGCTTAAAGATAACTTAAAAACAATTAGAAATCAAGCTATAAAAATGTACTTTTTGCTGAAGTTTCTGGGGCTGTGTATATAACATGTTTTTTACCCTCGTTATTTTCATGTACCAAGTTCACACTTGAAAAGTCCTCCACAAAATGTTCTAAAAGGCCACTAGATTAAGACTTCTCAAACCTACTAATTTTCTGCGTCTTTTTTGGTCACGTATTTTTAATAACATTTTTTTAACTTAAAAGAGACGCGAAAGGAAGTTATAAAAGTTCACTAGTTTAAGACTACAACACTTCAAGACAATTTTAAAGATGGCGCTTAAGGCAAGATAAAATATCTGTATATCTATCTATATACATTATGTTTTGTTTAAAAGCTAAACAAGATTTTTTAACAGTAAACACTTTCACATAATATTAATGTGTCTTTATCAGGTTAATAACAGATGTGTCGTCATCGTGAAGGATCAGGGATCAGATCCTTAACAGAGTTTTGGAGTTTGGAGGCCAAAGCACTGCCTATAGATTTCGTCAAAGTGAGAAATCCCGACAATAGGTGGTGCTGCTGCTAGTAAAATCTCAAAAATATTCGGTAGAAAAGCCATGCAAGTCGCGTTTTAAAATTCGTGTAGAAAAGGTGTGAATCTAATGTGATTTTAACGTTGATAAAAATCATTTGAAAATAACGTAAAAATATTGCTGTTTTAATTTGATAATGGCGTTATTACAACCAGTTTTTAGCAACGTTATTTTTTATAACGTTAATGAATGACCTATTAAGCTTGTTTTCATATATGAAATAAACGTATTTTTCTAGCAGCTTTTAAAATCAACGTTTTTTTTTCTCACGCCTTTTTTACGTGTTAAACAAGTGATTGTGCTATGTGGGTATATTATGATTTTATGATTTAATACATATCGGTTTATAAAAAAACTCCAAAATCCTGGATCCGATTTGATTTTGAAGTTTAATTCAAAAATCTAAATTAGCGACCGTTAACATTTCAAAGTTCCAAATTGAATACATATCGATTTTTTTTTTAAATAAAACGTATATTTATTTCAAAAAGTTACATTTTGTCTTAAATTACTTCATGATAACCTATATATGTATTTATGCATAGGTAACACTTTGACCTAATTTAAATATTTATTTACAAGAGCACCAAGAACTTTTCACGTGTTTCCCGGTCGACTCCTTTTACCCACTTTACACTAGATAAGACAAAGTCCTTGTAGTCTTGAATAAAACTGCTCTTGTCCCTGGGTCGAGTAGAGTAGTGCCTTATACTTTTTAATTTCGATAAAAGTTTACCTGTTAAAATTTTTTGATGCCATAAGTGATGTTAAACAATTGCTAAAAAAATCTATTTTTTGTTTTCTTTCCTTGTTCATAATACCTACTCTTCATTTTAAAAACGATTGAACTTTCGATTTTGTAGAACAACACCACCAGTCTATGGTACTTTTAAAGTTTTTTTTTTGAGCGGGACCATTTTGTCCAGTTTTCTTTAAAAAGTTCAATAGTTTCTTCATCTTTCAGAACCAAGTTATTTAATTTCCACAAGTTTCTTTGCTTAAAAAAATCAGGATTTTGCTGAAGTGAAAATCTATAACTAAGTGTTACAACTCTGTGATCAGAAAAAGCAGTTGAATGAACGCAACATGATCCTATTCTATCCAGATTTTTTTGTGACACATAAAATCTGTCCAGTCTGGAGGCACCACCATTATAGAAATACGTAAATTTATTTAGATTGGTGGTATTTTTTTGTAGCCAAGCGTCTTTAAGGTTTAAGGTGGAAACTAGTTTCACTAAGTTTTTTGAGGAATTTTCAGAACTACTTGTGCTATCTTCAGATGATATTATACAATTAAAATCTCCTAAAATAAGATTTTCATTTCTGTTAAAAAGATCTAAAATATCTACGTTAAAAAAGTGCTCTTTATCTAACCTATTTTCACTACCGCTTGGGGCATACAAATTAATAAATCTAGTATTGTTAATTAATACAGATAACCCTCTGGACGAGTTCAAATATTTTACATCAGAATACACTATTCCTTCTCTAATTAAAATGGCGGTCCCTCTTTTGTTTGTAATAATATTTACGATTGCATTATACCCGGTCAAAAATGAAAAATCTGCTATAGCGACTTCCTGAAACATAAGTATGTCTATATTGTTAACATAGACAAATGACTTTAACATATCTAGCTTAATAGGAGATGAAATTATGCCCATGTTCGAAGTTGCTATAACGTATGAAATAATTGTGTTTGTATTATCGGACGGGTTCATTGCTGACTGTCTCCCTGTTCCATCTCCTCAAGCCAGTCCTTTGTAAACTTTTTTGACGGTTGTGTTATGCGTTTTCCTTTGTCGTCACCAGATTGCTCGCTAGACGAGGAATCTATGGGCCTTTTTTTGTTAAGAATCGGACTTAGACCTGCAAAATCTACACTTGCGTTATTTAATACGCCCGCGCCCGTAGAAACCCCAGATGTCTGACCAATAATTTGTTCTGTAGGTGTAGTAACCTGCTGTCTTTGTTCATTCGATTTTACTTCGTTTAGTTTCTCAAACTGTTCTATTTCCGGCTCCGTGGGAGTCTGAACTGGTTTAGGCAAAAACTGCGCAGCCGCTGCGGCATAATTGGCTGGTTTTTCTTGTGACACAACTTTTGAGTTTCTAAGTCTTACGCTAGGGTCTCTTGGACAATCTCTTATCTCATGTTCTATGGAATTGCATCTACGGCAGGTTCTTGCTTGCCCAGGATAAGTTACTAAAAATAACCTGCTACCTATTAGAACAAAGGATGGTATGGGTTTTCTAATTTCCATATAAACAATTTTGATTTCATTATAAACTGGGTAAGGCATTTCCCTCCAGGAGTGATTTTTAACGTTTTCCACGATGCCATAATTGGCAAGTGCTTTTCGTATATCAATTTCATCTGTTTCAAGTGGTATTCTATGTATCTTCACAGCCTGTTTCTCACTTTCCGATTCCAGAATTACGGGGTACTCTACACCCTTGCTATCTTTGTACACTAGTTTCCCTTCAAATGTTTCAAAAACTTTTACAAAAATATCATGGTTTCTAACTTTAATTCTTACTCTCATTCCGGCATGTAATCCAATGGCTTGCACGTCTTCTACATTTAACTTTCGGTTTTCCTCGATATATCTGTGTGCATCCAAGGGGCTAAGTTTCTCAGGAATAGCCGAGAAGTTCAAACTAAATGTATTAACTACTTTCATCTTAACTTGCTTTACTTTACTTATACTTTGTCACACGGGCGAAGTTCAACCTTGTTAAAGGCGTACGCTATCTACAGCCGTACGATTGCAGGCGCTCGTGAACCGCCCTGTACCGTGGCATAGGGACGTACTGCCTTAATTAATACAGGTAGAAGTCCCCCATAGTTAATTGCCATTTTGACTTTTTTATTCAAAACTCATAATCAGTAAGCTTAGACATCGCAAAGTTTCCAATTTAATACATATCGGTTCCGCCATTTTGTAAAAGCCAATTTATTTTTTTTTTAAGTTTAATATAAAACCCCGAAACGTATAATTAGCGACCCTAAACATTTTAAACTTTAAAAATAATACATATCGGTATAAGGCTTAAATCAAAAACCGTTAAAAAATGAAAAAGCCGCCATTTTGGATCCGCTATTTTAATTTTTGTTTAGGTTTAATTCAAAAATTACAATCCGCAACCTTTAAGACACAAAGTTCTTTAAGTATCCGTTTTTAAATAAAGAAAGTCGGCTATTTTGACCTTTTGTTGTTTTTTACCGCGGATAAATTTTATGTTGTACCGTTCGGAAATTTATCATAAACTTCGATATTGCTCATGTCTTGCTTTAATAGTAGAGTAAATTTGTAAAATAAAGCTGCAAAAAGGGTATATTTTTATATTTGGTATAGTAGCACCTAACACCAAAAGCTAAATTTTCATTCGAGGATCCCCGATTTTCCGGCCTCAGAATCCAAGATGGTGGCTGCCAAAGTTAAGAAAAATAATAATTTCCTTGTCTTAAGAAAAATTAAATTAATTTTGATAAATTTACTTAAGTGGGACATACTCAATTTAAAGAATTATACCTGTCACTGTAAAACAAAATGGCGGCTATATTTTAAAAAAATCGTTTTTCTTCGATATTTTCTTTATTTTGTACGATATTTATGTTTAGTATCTCATATTAAAGCTACTGACCTGCTCTTTAAACGAGCTTAAAAATTCAGTTTTTTTTGTTAAATTTCGAAAAAATAAACAAAAATGTTTTTTTTTTACTTTTTCGGCCGCCATCTTTAAAAAATAAATAAGTTATATTTTCTTTGTACATTACAATTTAAAACTAAATAAGAATGATATAAAACCACATATCTTGGTAAAAAAAATTATTAAACCAAAAAGATATTGTTGCATTTATATTTTGAACGCCGCCATCTTGAATAATAATAGACATATGTCATTTATTATGAAATATTTAAAATCGGCGACCGCCATTTAGTATAAATCGATATATTACACGGTAATACTAGTTGTGTCAAACAAGAACAAAAAAATATTTTTTTTTATCTGAACTTCGGCCGCTATCTTAAAATGTCAAATTGTAGCATTTTATAAATTTTTACAAAACTTGGCTTACTATCAATTTTTTTTTTGTAAAAATATAATTTGGTCTACAGGTTATACAGGTCTCTTTTATTTTTGACATATTAAGCACCATCTGTGTCGGCTGAGAAAATTTTTTTTCGGTAACTTTAAAAGCTGGTTCGTGGCTTTAATATAAGGTATTAAAAATAAATATCGCGCAAAATTAAATAAAATATCGAAGAAAAACGATTTTTTTTAAATGCAGCCGCCATTTTGTTTTAAAGTGACAGGTGAAATTTTTTTTATATTTTCGAATTGAGTAGGTCCCACTTAAAGTAAATTTATCAAAATTAATTTAATTTCTCTTAAAACAGGGAATTCATTTTTTTTCTTAACTTTGCCAGCCGCCATCTTGGATTCTGATGCCGGAAAATAGGGGATCCTCGATTCAAAATTTAGCTTTTGATGTTAGCTACTACCACGCCAAATATAAAAAAAATATACCCTTTTTGCAGCTTTTTCTTGAAATACCCTAAAAATTTGCTCTACTAATAATAAATTATGTTTTGAATAATGCTATGATTATAAACAACTGTGGGGGCCCCTAAGGAATATCATTCGTAAGTGGTAGGTTACACACATTTTTAAAACGTAGGTACAGGGGCGCAACTAGCTCGGTCAATTCGGAGGGGCTAAAAAAATATCACCACAGTCAGTCACAATCTGTTTTGGGGTGGGGCTAATTTCGGGCTAAGAAGGCTTAGCGCATCTTAGCCCCCCCTAATTGCGCCTCTGCGTAGGTTCAAAGGATGCAAATCTAAAATTAATTTTGAAAAGCTGTGTATACCTCCGACCCTGGCTTTTTTTTCCATTTTTTGTTATAAATTCAGCCGCTTGTGTGAGAAATTTTCTGTTATTATATTATGTGCGCTGTTCTGCGAATTTTTGGAATAAATTACAAATTTTTAAATGGAAACTTTTGGATGTGACCCTGAAAGTAAAAAACACTAACAAAGATAGACACTAGAGACTTATTGGAACAAAGAACTATTTTTTTATTTAGTCGATTTAGAACGTTTTTCTACGTTGTCCGACGCCTATTCTCCACCTCCATCGATCCTGAGAGATCAGTTGGATGACATGGTCGAGTTAATACCCTGAGGGTTTCTCGTTCTTGTATTGAGACACCGCGGCCTGCATAGATGGAAGTTTTCCGAAAAATGTATGTATGGCTTCGGTAGTTCAGTGGTAGAATATTTGCCTAGATAGCAAGAGACTCCGGGTTCGATCCCCGGCCGAAGCAGAAAACTTTTTTCTTATTTTTCTTTCTTTAATTTCACTTGTTGTTAATACTAATTTTATTCGTAAACTAAAAGTCAGTTTGGCAGTTGAATTATTTATAACAAATTATAAAAAGCAGTTCACGTCAAAACAAAATTTTCATTTCAAATAAAATTTAAATTTAATTAAATAAAAAAATCCAACTCTTCAAAACCGGCTTGCTTTATCAAAATATAGGTTTTATCCATGTGTCCATCTCCCCTAGAAATAAGCAAAATCCCAAAACACATTGAGTTTGGGACACCCTGTACACTATGTGCTCCCAACTATGTTGAAATTGATCAAACTTTATTTAGGATTTTTTCTTTTTCTTTTAGTGATTTAGAATGCAATTTACTCGAATTTAGTTGTTTACTAGCTCACAAGCACAATTTTATAAGTGTAGCGCACCAATTTATTTTGTTGCTTGTCCCGTTGTTAAGGAAAATTTATATTTTCATTTTCTTTAAAAGCTCCTTTCCGTTCGTTCTTTTTCTTAATTATTGAAATCGATTTACTTTATCTTTATTTAAATCTAAATCCAGTGCCGTGCATATAATGTAGGCAGAAAGGCGATGCCTACCCTCGGTAAAAGTGATGGCATGAAAAAAATTATTTTTTCATACCATCACATTTTAATAACTGAACCCTTGGATATATCATTCTAACCAAAATATATTGCCATTAATTATATATGTTACAGACCGTTTGTGAAAAATAGACCATATACAAAAGGACTAGACCGTCTATAAAAGGACTGAGGATATTAGTCCATATGTGTAAACAGCTTGTCTTTTAATGAACTGTCTAGTCCGTTAAGTCAACTTTTGACATTAAAAAAACATGTAGAAAATCCTAACGAAAATATCATGTAAAAGCATGAACAAAAATATATTGTGTGAAATTTTGTTGATCACGTCCACTTTCTGAATTAATTAAAAGTTTGAAGTTTTGGCTTCTTTGGACAATATTTATTATTGAAAACTCTACATCAACAACCGACGTTTCGGCCCTAGGTCTGGGCCATCTTCAGGGCTTAGATGATTAAGGTTTCATCTAAGCCCTGAAGATGGCCCAGACCGAGGGCCGAAACGTAGGGTCACTGCATCCTGGAAGCCTGGCGTCTCCCAGGGGTAGCAACACGAGTGTCAAAACCGTACTCAAAATTGCATACACGTTCGTGAAAAATACTCAATTTTATACAGTCTGAGAAAAAAAAATGTTTTAATAAAACTTAAAAAGAACTCGTTTTTATACATCTTAAGAAATAAAAAGTATGTAGAGTAGAGTAGAGTAGAGTAAAGCTTTATTTGCATAAATTTTTAGCATAATTGAGCAAATAGCGTCAGATTTACAGTTTTTTCCTAAATCTAGATTATGTAAGATACTTAATTAAATTACACATCAAACTTATGTATAAAAGCAAGAAATTAGATTGAAAAAATAAATACCTATGACTTCAGTGTAATTTAAAATATTTGGCAACAAAATTTAAAACAGATATATATATATATTTAAAAAGTATTAAAAAAAAAATCAATCTTTTGGGATTAAAAAACAACAAATTTGAAATATTTGGTGACAAAACTTAAAATATATTTAAAATGTTTAAAAAGTTTAAAAAATCAATTTTTTGGGACTAAAAAACAACAAAAATAGAATACAAGTTAAAATTTGGACAGAATAATACAGTTAGAAAAAACAATAGTTTAAAATTGATCATAAAGCTTTAAAATTGATTGTAAAACAAAAAACAAAAATATACCTATACAAAAAAAAAGGACAGGGTACAGTTTTACAGTTGAGGAAATGAATGAGCCATGAATTCTGCAATAGTGTAGGGTTCTATTGCAATTATTTGAGCAAACACATTGCTTTTAAAATACTCTGCCAATCTATGGGCACCTAAGCTCACACTAGGTACTATAGTTATAGTGTGAGCTAATATAATCAAAAACTGAAATATATTTTATTCAACTCCAGACTCAATTACCTTTCGTTTGATACCACACAAGCCATGTTTTGACTTAAACTCAAATTTTTTTAATCTACCCCCACCCTTTTGAAAAAAACTAAAATGTATTTTGTTTAACTCCAGACTCAATTACCTTTCGTTTGATATCACACACGCCATATTTTCACATAAACTCTAATTTTTGGAATCTACCCCCACCCTTTTATTTGGCTTGCGTTCGGTGGATTTTGTTCATTTTTAAATGGGACCATCACGGCCCAAGACCCAACTTAGGTACCAAATTTCATTAAAATCGGACAAGCGGTTTTTGAGTTATGCGGGTTGGTCGTTACAGACAGACATACAGACAGACAGACATACAGACAGACAGACAGACAGACAGACAGACAGCAAAACAAAAAAGTTTCAAAATCATCTGAAACGCAAAGATATATAAAAAATTTTGAAATCGGAGCAACTTTTTTTTTCTCGAAAAAATTAGGATCACCATAGCTCACACTACTTATAGTAGTAGTGTGAGCTAAAAAATTTCCTTGAGTTTTGGGTTATGAATATTTATTGTAGGTATATTTATTGTAATAAATCATTTTCTTTTAAATATTATTTGTGTTTTTTGTATAAAAATAATACGTAATAAATAAACAAACAGGACAGAAATACATTTGTATGTTAAATGTTTATTAATACTATATAATATATCAAAGGACATAATGAAACTTTAATCACAAGGTTTATACGCTATTTTTTGCACTGTTTAGTTTATTTTTCAAGTTTTTTTTCAATTTTTTCGGTGTTTTTAGGTTTTGTGGTTCTTTTTTAGTCACTTTTTATCCAGATTTTTACATTTTATCAAAAGACAAAAAAAAGTCGAAAAACAGTTCGAGTTTTAGTAAAGTTCGCCTTTAATTACTTATAATTTTATAGTACATTTAATATAAATATCTTAATATTATTGTTCGAAAGCATAAACTTCGAAAATCGTTTTCTTCAAACCGAAATTTTCCTTTTGAAGAAAACGTTTTCGAACAATTTTTTGTTCGAAGAAAATGTTCTTCGAACAAAAAATTGTTCGAAAACGTTTTCTTCAAAAGGAAAATTGTTCGAAAAAGTTTTCTTCAAACAGAAATTTTCGAAATCATTTTCTTCGAACGGAAATTTGTTCGAAAACATTTTCTTTGAACGGAAATTTGTTCGAAAATATTTTTTTTAAATGGAAATTTGTTCAAAAACATTTATTTAAAAACAAATTTTTCGAAAAAAATTTTTTTAACCTGGCTTGCCAAACTTAACACAACTCATATAGTTCGACTAATGGGGTCTTTTTCTAACAATTTTTGGAAATAAAAACTTCCCTGACTTCTTTCCCGGGATCCTAAAGGGTGTGAAACCAAACCGAACCAACCGAAACCTATTTTCGAAAAATGATTTTCTTACATTAGCTTTCCGGTCCTCATCTTGGAAGGTTGAAATCGGTGTTTCTCTAACCTTTCTCAATTGAACACATCAGGGGGTATCTGGACCGGTTCGGATACGATTGCGATCAATTGACAAAGTTTAGGAAAATATCAATTTCGACCTTCCAAAAGGAGGAAAGTAGACAAATTTTCAGACAGTTTACGATCCCGGGAAAGAAGTCAGGGTTTTTTTGAAAAAATATGTTAGAAAGAACTTGCTTTAGTCAAACTATATGAATTGTGTTAGGTTTGAAAATCCAGGTCTAGAGCGTCTTTTTTCGAAAAGCTTGCTTTCGAAGAAAATATTTTCTATTCGAAGAAAATGTTTTTGAACAACTATTGCTTACGAACAAATTTCCGTTCGAAAAGAAACTCCCGTTCAAAGAAATGGTGTCCGAACAAATTTCCGTTTGAAAAAAAATGTTTTCGAACAAATTTCCGTTTGACAAAAATGTTTCGACCAAATTTCCTAACGAAGAACATTTTTTCGAACAATTTTCCGTTCGAACAAATGGTTTTCGAACAAATTTCCGTTCAAAAAAAATGTTTTCGAACAAATTTCCATTAGAAAAAATTGTTTTTATAAAAATTTCCGTTCGAAGAAAATGTTTTCGAACAAAGTTCTGCGACCCGTCGTGTTGCTACCTAAAAAAATACCTAGAGATGGTAAATAAAAATTCATAGACCTTGAGTTTTTATTGAATGTTGATTTTTTAAAAACTTTTCTTCTAGTACCTGTGTGTCTCTTACTTCTACTTTGTTTTGCAATCATTACAGTGTAGCTACTTTCGATCTTTGTTTGGACCTTTTGTTTTTCAATATTTTGTATTTTCGACCTTTTGTACTTTCGAACTTTTGAATTTTCGACTTTTTGTACTTTGTACGCCGCCCGCTTTTTTTTGAACACTAATAAAAATAATAGTGGGTATATTATAAACCTGGAGCGTACAGTGTTTACTTTTAATCCCACGGTGGTAATTTGCATGCCCGACCGGAAGGAGGGCTATAATTTGCTAAGTGACTAAAAGGGACTTTAATGCCAAGGTTTATTTTTGTATACTAAAAATAATAATAATCATAAACTAAATAAATATATATCAAACCACTTACCGTACTGTAGTTTTAGCATGTCAACCCCCCGTATATAATAAAACAGTGGGCAGTGATAGTTTTCATGGCATTACATTAAACAAAAGTCAGTCAGATGCTAACAAACAATGTGGAAAAAATAATATTTATTTCATAACAAACTAAATAAGTTTAATCGAGAAAAAAATCGAATTACATTTCTCGAAGATGGAACAAACAAGGGACTAAAGAATAAATCATATTCTTACTTTGAGATGGGCATGGAAAAGGCCACCGAAGAAAACAGCTTTCAGTACCGAAAATGATGCAATAAACAGAATTTCGAAAATTTCACCGTTTCCTAGTTTACATTCTGGAGAATCTAGAAAGTTAACTGCTTCGTTTATATGGAAGCAATATTCTATGCCGAAGGACACAATAACAATCGAAACGAACCAAGTCATCAGCAAAGTACAGTAAGCTTACGGCAAGCTGGAAGCAACAAAATAATCGTTATCGAGTATATATCTTGATTCCTTTTTGTTTTTTGTATTATTATAAAATAAAATAATTCAAAAACCTATATTTTGCCTTTATGGTTTTAAAGAAATTACTTTTAATCACTGGGGACAATAAATACTACCTTAGCCCATGAAAAAAGGGATTAAACGTACACTTTTATTCCCTAGAGAGCATAAAAAATTTATTTAGAATATATATAAAACATGCAGACTACATTTTTGATTTCTTGCGCTGTGTGGGTCCTAACACAGGGTCCTAATAAATATTGAAATCATAAAAAACTTAGTTTTTTTAGGTTTGTTTATTTGGCCAGTCAAATTTATATACCGGGTGTGACGGACAGTTCTTTACGTAACATTTGTAAACCATTTAATTTTTTTGAACATAAAAAAAGCTACGCTCCTGACAGTGTCAGATTTGCGTTTTTCGTAAATGAGGTTATGTTTGGTGTCGCTACCCCTGGAGACGCCAGGCTTCCAGGATGCAGTGACCCTAGCCGAAACGTCGGTTGTTGATGTAGAGTTTTCAATAATAAATACTGTCCAAAAAAGCCAAAACTTCAAACTTTTAATCAAAAATATATTTCTTAATAACGTTAAGAAAGCAGCATTTAAAAAACCATAATTTTACTAACATTAAAAATAATACCATCAATATATGGTTATTTTTATAATGTTTTTCCTAGATCTCATTTCTAAAGTTGAATTTAAGATATATGAAAGAACATTTATTGATATTGAGAGTGAATATACATATTTGGATCGGAACATTACTCCAGTTGTGTGGGAAAGATGGTATAGTTTAAGAACAACAAATATGTATGCAGTGATTTAAATGAAGCACCGCAAAATAAGGTAAGAAAGTAAACAAAAGTAACAAAATGATTTTGCATGGAATATCGCATACTTACGTTATAGGTAATCAGACAGGGAATGCGACAATTCACCGCGGCCCTTAAACCGCATATTCATTTGAGGTAGAATTTGCAAGCCTCGCAGCAGGACCAAACGAATGCCTCGTTTGCATTCATGCGTGAGTACGCGCCTTGAGACGAACAATAATCAACTGAATGCTTCTCTGAAGTTTCCACTTTAATCGGTTCGATAATTCATTTGAAGCAGATGTCTCATGCCTCGCTGCGAAGCCGAACACGCATACGTATATGAACATGCTTTAAAGGCGTGGCTAACAGCAACACGCATGGACCCGTGGCACAAGACACCATCCGATCAGAGTGCGAATTTCAAACGAGCATTCAGTTGAGCAAGTTACCTTATCATTAGGGATATTTGAAAAATTTATATTTTTTCATAGTTAAAAAAACATTTATTTTTCAATGTTAGAAAAACATTTCTTTTTCACTGTTAAAAATCAATATTTTTTTAACGTTCGAAAAATACTTTAAAAAAACGTTCGTTTGAATATGCCGTTAGGACTAACATCCAACCTAAAGTTAAATTAAATTAATTTAGACATTATTTTGACGTTATTAAAATGTTTTTATGTTTAGTGGGATTTTGCTTCTAGAGAAAACGATGCCTTAGAATAATTCAGTTCCAATTTATATTAAAACAATTTCCGTTTCACATTAAAATAAAGAAGCAAGACGTTTTTTGTGCACTATCATGAAAATATTCTCTTGGTGCATAGGAAAGCACAAATTACTTTACTACAAAGCAATTTGATTTGATCTAAGGCAATTTTTTTACCGTGGAAGAAAACTCTGCTAAATTGATTCACTGAACCGAGAATTTTCGTGTTTGTATTCTTTTGCTTTAAAAATGGCTTTTTGATTCAAAAAGTTTTTAAACAAACATTATACAGGAAATTTCAAACTTTAAAACTGTTTAAATTGACTTCAATTTTCCTTCACGTCCTTGCATCCTTCCTGATTTAAAAACAACTTGTTTGGTTAGCGGCCGTTATAAAAACAGTGGTGTGCTGACAACGGAGGGGACCAGTGTCGAATACAGAATTTCCGAAGAGAAGGCGCCATAGAGGAAGCAAAACCAAAAAAAAAATTCTCAATATAGTTTTAACAAAGTAGGTAGTTTTTTTAAAATATTTGAAAAGCTCAGTCTCGCATATTGATGTCAAGATTTGATATACCCAGTGGCGTAGCTATCCTTGGGCACACCGGGGCAGTGCCCGGGGCCCCCACGACAAAAGGGCCGGCTCTAGTAAAAACAATTTTTAAGCGGCAATTAATTCGTAACTTAAATGTAACAAAAAACTCAATTTTAACATAAAATATAATTTTTTTGATTTTTTTTTACAAAAATGACTCAACTTTTATTAAAATTTTTTCCTGCGGTGCATTTTTTTTATCTGGTTCATTTCATTTAAGTTCAAAGACTTATTAAAAACAACAGATGTTTTTTTGTTTTTGCTGCCTTCTTGGTCCCTCCCCTCCGGATATCCTGGATTCGCCACTGCAAATGTATATTTTATATTCATAAGGTTTACAAAATAGCTTACCTTGAAAAAGCTAGCTTTAAAATATGTAGTAACATGATAAAATTAATGATTTTGCAAATTGAAAAGCAAGAAAAAAATATTTTATTTTGTTATTATGGAAAAGACTAATTTTCGTTGACAAGCGTTTTATGTTCATATTGACTTATGAGGGCCCCCAAAAATCGTTTGCCCCGGGACCCCATGACTTCTAGCTACACCGCTGGATATACCCAAATTATGAGTTGTCGAGCATTTAGAAGTTTGCCCACTAGTGGGCAAAACTTTTCTGTTCAGAAAAACGTAGTAACAAAAAGTTTTTTTTTCTAGCTTGTTTGTTTTATGTTTTGTTTTTCTTGTTTTGTGCTAAACACATTAAAATTTTAACGGGTTACTTAAGTTAAACCCAACACAAACTAGGTGTGGAATAAAGCAAAAATAGTTAAAAAATTATTTGAAATTTTAACAGCGTTGTTGCTGGAAAAATTCCGTAAAATTATTTTTAAAATCACTTCAAACATTTTTGCATAAGGGTCATTCTTTTGAAAGCCCAGTCGTTGCTCGTATATCAAGGATTGTTTATTTACCTGTGGTATTTTTGTAGTTTGTGATCCAATTAACTCAAAAATGTATTTTCAATATTTTAAGTTGATTCTGTTACTAATTTTTACCTTCCTACCCTGCGCAGCAATGGCTAGAGAAGGTAGCGTAAAGAGAGGATAGATGGACCACATTTTGAAAATAATTCAACAGAAACTATATTACAGCATGTATACACATATATTTATGGAAACATAAATATTAATGCCTGTTCAGGATACCTACCGAAAGAAACATCTAATATATTTATAAATAAAAAAAATATACCATAAATTAAAAAGGTTTACACTGGACCAATTCTCCTCTAGGTGCGAGGATAGACGGACTTTACATGCTAGGATAGATGGATCACCTCATTATGACTTTTTATTTGTAACGTTTAGGCCACATCCTTGGCATATTGCTTCAAAGTTTGAACAATTTTCATGAAGCCATCGCTGGAATATAAGCATCTGATCCATTCTTCGTTTTCTTAGTTTTTCTGTAGTCTTTCCCACAACCAACGCACTTATTTTCGTAATCATCTAAATTCTCGGCTTCTTCAGAGTCGTCTAATTCGGGCTCGTCGTCTGAATTTGAAGAAGAAACTGTATACTTAGTTAAAGTAAATTTTCTGTTAACACTCTTTCCAAGTTCTCAAAATAGGCCTGCACTTTAGCGATGGTAACATTTTCAGATTTTCGCACAACAATATCAGGCCTTCTCCTCAAGAACAACTGTAACCATTTTTGGTCAGCCTTGCCTAAAATTAAAAATAAAGATTAGTACTTAACAAATTTCGATTAAAATATTTCTAGTGTTATTTACCAACCTTTACATGCGCTAAATTTGTTTACGGTTCCCATTTGCTCCGCTAAGTGGTAAGCCATTTCCCTTACTTCTTGTCGCGTTGGACAAAAACCTTTTTTTTGAAGCTTAATATGATTGGAAAGTTTTGCTTCAGCATTTACGCCAAGGGCTGAGTCCGGCCCATATTACCTTCTTTTGCTGCATTCATTGCTGTTTGCAAATCATTTTCGGACCATAATCCTCTTGGAGGTGTATTATCCTTACGTTTATAAATATAAGTCATTGCTTGAAAGCAAAAAACTATTTTAAAAAACATAGTCCATCTATCCTTCCTATGGCTGGGCCATCTCCTTCTCCTTTTTTAGGACGAGAGACGGACCACTTCAAAATTCCCATTTGCATGCATTCCACTGCGTAATTTTTAGGTTAGCTGTAAAGAGGAAGTACATTTTACTTAATAAATTACAAAACTACAAGATTTTACTTACAATATTATAAGGCACTTCTATCATAAATATATGCACGAAATTTTTTGAAGCAGTTGTATTAAAAAATAATAATTATTTCACATGTAACGAGACGGAACGAATCACAGACACGTTGCGCTAGACAAACAGGTGATAAATAGCAGGGACACGCGCGGTTAGCCTCGGCGTTGCCACATCAACCAAACTACACGTAGTTGTCCGTCACTCCTCGTGGTCCATCTCTCCTCCTTTTACCCTATTATTTTCGACAAAAAATTTGTTTTTGAGATAGCGCCGAAAACGTGTTATTAGGGTGTATTTGGACCTAGCGTAAGCAATATCGGCGAGACGTCTGTCTGTGTGTGTAAGTATAGCTCCTAAACCGCTAAACCGATTTTCGTTAAATTTTCAGGTAAAAAATTGCTCGATAGTATAACACGCTGATTAGGTTTAGGTCAAAATAATATAATGCTATTGACAGTTTTTTAACATTTAAAAAATTAAAATTATGTTAACTTCGTCTAACAGTCAATTCGTAATATACGTTTATGGTGGAAACACATGCTGCTAAATTAATAAAAACATTCAAAACCAAAATAACCAAAAAAAAAACTACCATTCACAGCGCGATGCGTAATATCTCTAAGGTGATGCGTCAACAGTAATAATAATTATCATTATTGACAAAAAAAAATGCAATGCATTAATTAGGCCTGGATCTTGCATGAGATAATGCCGTGTTTTCGAGTATAGAGAGACAATATAAATAAAAAATAAAATAACAAGCATAGGCGGATGTTACCACTACAGTTTAAATATGTAAGCGTTGGCTTATTCCTATGGTTTCACCACAATAATACGATCAGTTCATAGTCCAGTCATTATAGAATTTTAGCTTGCAAATAGTGGTGTACTCGCGATTTTGATTGGTTTTTTTGATTTGACCAATTTTTTTATTTAGTGGCCTTTAACTTCGAAACTCGAAAGGTCACTACGATGGCGGAAGGAGCCCCCCCCCTTAGGTCGAAAACCTAAATTTTTTAGAACTCGAATGTCAACAACAGTCAAAATCGCGACTACACCACTATTTGCAAGCTAGAATTCTACAGGACAGGACAGGGGTGTTCCAACTAAAAGGTAACAGAGGTGTTTTTGGGTATTTTTGGTGCGAATTTGGAGAAAAGCTCGAACACGTCGTATTTGTTTGCGAGGAGGACACTCTTTGGCTGTCTTGAAATTTTTGTGGCACGCACCATCTTCGAGGGGTATACTTTACCCCTATATTTTGAATAGTGGTACCTTGTTTTGAAGCTCTCTTGAATATCTTTATAACCATATAAAAATTTTGAATATCCATAGATTAGTTTTTGAGATATTTGCTTTTAAATTTTTAAATTTTACATGGAATGATAAAATAAAAATTAAATCCGAAAAATATAAAATTCTGATTAAATTTTTATTTTATCAGTCCATGTTAAATTTGAAAGTTTGAAGAAAATTATCTCAAAAAACTAATGGATAGATTTTTAAAATTTTTAGATGTTGTAAAGACATTTAAGAGGCCTTCAAAACAAGGTATCACTAGACCCAGTTTCCCTATTCAAAATATAGGTGTAAAGTATACCCCTCGAAGATGGTGCGTGCTACAAAAAATTCAAGATTGCCAAAAAGTGTCCCGCTCGTACACAAAATCGACGTGTTCGAACGTTTGTCCAAATTCGCACGAAAAATACCCAAAAAGACGTCTGTTACCTTTTAGTTGGGACACCCTGTATAATAACTGGACTATGAGCTGATCGTATTATTATGGTGAAACCATATGAATAAGCCCACACTTACACATTTAAACTGTAGTGGTAACATCGGCCTTGTTTTTTTATTTTTTATTTTATATTCTCTCTATACTCGAAAACACGGCCTTATCTCATGCAAGATCCAGGCCTAATTAATGCATCGCAGTTTTCTTTGTCAACAATAATAATTATTATTACTGTTGACGCATGGCCTTAGAGATATTACGCATCGCGTTATGGATAGTAGTCTTTTTTTTGGTTATTTTGGATTTGAATGATTTTATTAATTCAGCGGCGGATGTTCCCACCATAGACGTATAATACGAATTGACTGGATGTTCAATTAAAAAAAAAATATGTTTTATGAAAATACTTGAAAAAGCAATGCTCGATTGCTTTTTTTATTTAACCATCTTTAAAGAGCGTCAATACGGCTCAGATTTATCACTCAAAAACCCGTAAATACAAATCATAATATCCCGAGCTTCCTGCCGCTCATTTAAAATTTTAAGTTTTTTCTGACGACTCGATGCCTCACAACCATGTTCTTCAAAATTCTGCCCAAATCTACGGATTATAGTGAGACCTGATTCTGGAGATTCTCAAACATTGCCGAAAAAAGTTCTTGGATATGCCTTAATGAGGTGCCTTGATAATACCATTTAACAATCTGAACTTTTTCACCAATTTCATAAACATCCATTTTTAGTTAAAAATTTATTATTTTGATTCAAAACTCACCTATCTGTTTCTCCGACAAGGCACAAACATTAGAGTAAGAAAAATATAAAGAGAAGTAATCAACCGCGACCCCGTGTAAATTTTCCCTATTCGTGGCGGTCATTCCGGAAAACTTAGAATTTACAGAATCATCGGCGATGGCAACATAGCTGCGTCACTGGAATCATCTCGCAAAAACCAAACTGGGCTGAATATTTTCATAAATATAGCACTTCTTGTTTATTTTTACGTCCAACTAATTTCTTTTTTACAAAAATAAAACTCAACACACAGTAAAAAAACACCAAAAATTCAATACACTGAGTCCGACGGCCAAGACAACACTGCATTTAATACAAACACATGTTACTGTCAGTGTCGACCTTAGAGCTTAGGAAAATCTGGGCTAACCGTTCACGTTTTGAGGACCCACCTCATTAAACTTTTTTGTTTGAAACTCGTAGACATTGATTGAGTAGAAATAAAACTTCGGACTTCCATTGTCTTTATTTATTTTAAACACGACGTTTCGGTTAGTAAGTATCTCTAACCGTTTTCAAGTGTAAACTAAACAATCCAGTCTAAAAGATACTACTTATACTGCTTGGTGTGCAGTCGGGTGTGACGGCCCGCCACCTTTTTTAATTCTAAGACGCTTGTTTTCCTTAAGGTGTAGTTTCCATATGTTTGGTATGTCCGTGCTTGGTTGACTGAAAACTTCTTCATTCTGCGTTATAAACGCAGCTTCAATAAACTTTCGTTTTCGCCAATGTAACTCCTTTATGCAAAACTTTAGCTTCAGACCATTGAATCATGTGATCATTTGACCATGCATGATCCGCTAAACCGGATTTTTCAATATCCCCTAATTGGGTACCTTTTAGATGTTCATTTACTCTAACATGAAGAGGGCGTTTCGTTTCATCTACATATGATTTACCACACTCCCAGGGGATTTGGTAAATACATTCCTTGATATTTGAGGGATTTTCTGATTTTGTTTAGTTACAAAACTCCTTATTAGTGTTTGGCTATTCGTGCTATATTTTCTGAAACCCCTTCAACATATTATTTTGAGAATTTGCTACCTTTGGTTTGTTTTTAATTTTAGAAATCGTTGAGTTTATTAATTTCTCGGTATAACCATTCTGTTATTAATATTTTTTGGTAAGTAAGCTTTCCAATCCTCCTTTTGGAAAATCAAAATCGATACTAAACCTACCCTTGGTCAAACTATCGCAATTAAATCGTAATTCGTAGAGACACCACCATTTTTCACACAAAAAATGTTACACATAAAGAATTTTTTTTGAAAAAATACTTTTTGTAAAAGTAGTTTTTCGAATTATGTTATTTAAGAATGGCCCCTACATATAAACTGCCCTTCATTTCTTCTGCAAGTTCAACACACGAGGTGACGCGACATGGCAACAACGCTTAAAATAGCACAATCAAACATTTCGTTTCTGTGGAATGTGCTGTTGGCTGTTGTATGGTTCGGTGTTTTTGAGTTTAGTGGTTTTAACTGCGTTTTTTATTTTTTTAATAAAAAAAAACACGTGTTTGTGAAAATACGGTGATAAATCAAAATCTTTTGATAGTATTTTGATTAAATGTAAATACGCGACGCCACTGGCTAAACTAAAAAAAATATAGATTTAATACGTCATCAGATAATGCAGTATTGCCGATTTCGGGTAGAAACAAAATAGTATTTTATTTAACAGCTAATATCTCAAAAAAGATAAATAAAAAGCATTCTAACAAGTTCTCGTAACTAAAAGGTTCCAATTTACGAAAAACTTAGGGGCGGGACTTGCTCCGAGGGGGCCAAGTCTGCAAATCCATAACTCCTCTTTACGCCTCGGAGTGCCCTATGTGTTTAAAAATTACTTTCTTTTGCTTTTCAAAATATTCCGGGTGAAACCTTTTCAGCCTGAATATATTTCTACATAATTATGTCTAACATTGCTCACTGAAATTTTTATTTAGATGATTAGTAGTGCTTAAACTCTACAAACAGATAAGCCGCCTATTAAATAACATGCATTAAAACAGCGGCCTGCCTCCCTACTTTCCCGCTGCGGGTCCATGGTAACGCGAGTCGCAATATGGCTTGCGGCCCGAAAAACCCGAGCGGCCAGGAATCATCGCAGCCCGGTGCCCACCTAGGACTTTCTCGTGCGTGCCCGCGCACGCGTCACATGACTGCCGTAACATTTCATATTGAGATCATGTGACGCGTGAGTGGGCACCCACGAGAAAGTCGTAGGTGGGAACTGGGTGTAAGCGTGTCGGCAGTCGAAGATGAACTTTATTCAAGGTATGCGTCGAGAGGAAACGAAAAATTATAGATTAAGCACAACATTTAATAAATAATATTTTAATTAGAATTTTATTATTTTGTATTTTCTGAGAGGGGCGCGCAAGCATACAGCCTTAAAGAGGAGTCGCTCCTGATCGTAAGCAGCTTTGCTGCGCCTCGTAATTGATGGTGCTGTACAAGTTTTCTTGGTTTTTGATGCAAGTGTCTTAAGCGGCAAAACATCTGCAGTTTATGAATTTGCTATACCTGTTTTGTGAAGGAATTAATATCTATTTGTAAGAAAACCGCGCAGTGAAAATTGTGTAGTGAATTTTTCGCGGTTGGTTAATTTTGAAGAAAAGAGTGATGAAGTTCTGATTTGGGGTAAAAACTGTAGAAATTAATTTAGTTAGTTAATAAGCAATTTTCTCGAAAAGCGCTTATGCCGGGAATTCGAGGAACGCAATTCATATTTTAACTTGTGCACCTATCTTTATGTTCATCTATTTCTGCGGGAAATTATAAAAGTTTCGTAATTAGTGACGTAATTCTCGGCTGTGGAGCATGATGGTCTAAAAATTAATTTAGGAGTTTCGAATTTAACACTTTTGTATTCCATCCCGTTTCATTTATTGTTATAAATTTAAAAATTTTATTTAAAAAAAATGGATCCATGACGGATCTGATACCTTCTTAGCTAGCCTATTAGCACACCCTTGAAAACATTTTTTTGTTAATATCTCAGAAACTAAAGCTTCTACGAAGTTTTTGGTCATAACACAAATTATTGAGAAAAATTAAGTCTACTATATTCCAAAAACTGCATATTGATGTGATATTCCGTGAAAAAATAAGCATTTTTAAAATTTTTAATTGTCAAAAAACTGTCACTAGCGTTAATGGATTTTTACCAAAATCTAATCCGCTCGTAACAGTGTCAAACACTTTTAAAATCGGTTTGGCGACACACTCACACACACACAGACAGACATCACGACCATATTGCTAAGATAGGTCAAAATACACCCAAATAGCACATTTTCTGCGTTATCTCAAAAAAAAAAATCATTAAAAATAATACCTTTTCTATCCATAGCTGCGCGGGCTAGGAAGGTTAAAATTACGAGCCTGTAAAAAATTTCATTTATTACATTCTATATTTAGTTTGGAAAATCAATTTTTTTAAGTTTTTCTGCAAATTACGAAAATGTTTTACTTATAAATACATTTCAAGTTTAAGTTCATCCTATTGCCTATTAATTTTCTGCACTTGATAGAATAATAGTATTATATATTTTCTAACAAGTGCGGAAAGTGTTAATTTTTGCACGCGATTGCATGTGGCCGACCGAGGCATGGCGGAGTTCGGTTAGCCATTAATTGCGGACAAGAAACTTTTCGCAAGAGATAGGAAAACTGTTTTTTCTATGAGCATGGAAAAAGTATCACATTTTCACACGGATTTTGGTTGGAAGTGTAAATATTTTAATGTTTTATCTGCATGACAACGATCTGGCAAATAGTGCCCAGTGATAAAGTTACAAAAAAATGAGTGCGAAAAAGTAAGTGTACCGCTCTGTTGCGGTAAAGTTGCCTTTTGCCTTAACGCACTTTGGTTTTTTCCTATTTTTTGAGTCAGAGGGGGCCCTGGTCTTCCCACTTTTTTTAAACCCCATAATAATCTTTAAAAACCCATAATAGGTTTGTTCTTAAAATGTAAAATTTCCACGCGCGCCGACGCGACGCTTGCTGTCTTGGAATATTTTATAGGTTGGTGCAGTATCAAAATCTCCGTATAAGTAGTTATTATTATGTTATATACGTCAAAATGATACTATTTTATAAACAGTTAGTATAGCGCATCCAAAAATATGTCTTGGGGGGGGGGAGACCCCATGATGCCGTATTTTCTGCGTTTTTATTTTTGCATTCATGCAATATTTGGAAAATATCTAAAAAATTCTAGCCCGGGCCCTCAGCACTAGAGCTGTTGAAAAAGTAACAATTCGTCACTTGAGTACTCGTTACTCGACAAATAACGGAGTAACGATTACCGATCTGAAAATTCAATGATTACTTTCGTTACTTTGAATATTTTAATTCCTTCGATTATTTTAGTATTTGTCTCTATTTATATTTGTTTTTAGATTTTAAGTATATATGTCCTTGTATATAAGGCATTAGATTTTTCAAACAAAGTTGTACACATGACAGTTTCTACGTAATTCCTACCTTTATTTTTTTAATTTTAGCCCGCATTTTGAAAATTTCAATTGAATATTTCCATAATATTATAATATAATATTGTGTTCTTGAACTACCTATCCTTTTTCGATTTACGATTATACTAGTTTCTACTAGAAGGTTCGCGTCCGAGTACGAGTGTGAGTCATAGAGAACACAACTAAAACCTAGACTAAGAATACAACCATAGGATAAGTCAACCTAATACTACACTAAACCTAAATAAATTCTAACTATAAAAGTTAAATAAATAACTTAAATTTGTAGCAATGTCAACAACAAAAATATACCTACAAGTAAATGATCTTCGAATTAACGACAGTCCGAGAATTTTGCACTAATTGTCTGATTAAATTGAATACAGTTAAAGTAATGAAAGTAACGATAGTAACGAACATAGAAAATGATTACTTAGTAGTCGAGTAACGATTAGTAACGAGTATTTAAAAGTGCGAAAATCAACACCTCTACCCAGCACCCCCCCCCAGCGTGCGCCCATGTGAAAAATAGTCTAAAGGTAGGTCTTTATTGAGCAACATTTGTTGCAACACCCAACAAAATTCTTTGATGTTTTGCTGCTCAACGTTTCACCCACATACACGTTGAACAGTATAATATCATAGAATTTGGTTGCGTGTTTGGTTCGGCTCACTTTGCAACAAAATCTTTGATGTTTTTTGCCGCTCAACTTCATTTTCAGCATACACGTTGGGCGGCAAATCATAATAGAATTTTGTTTCATGTTGCAACATTGCTTTTTTGGTTTGGACAAGGCTTAAGACCCAATCTTGAATTTCCTTAATGCATTTCAATAAAATTTACGATTTATATTACATTTTGTAAATTGAAGTAAATCAAACAAGTTCAGTCGTTCTCCACTAATTTTATTATTACAACGACATATTTCAAGAGCATACGCTCTCATCTTTAGGTTGTACACTAAAAGAAAATAAATGCCCGGTACCTACAATTTCTTACAAAAAATAATAATAACCTAAACTTAACAAAAGAACAACCTAAAATTAAAACCCAAAAGAATGAAACCCACCTTGATAAAGTTAATCCATCGCTATTGCCTACAGCTTATAGGCTCAAAATCAAAAAATTACAGCAGCATTGCAACAAAGTAATCACAACAAATTACAGCAGCATGTGTAAGGAAGGGGTTAAATTAAATTATCCAGCGGAGAACTGAAAATAAAGGAAAAGCATTCAACAAACTCTCCATAAGGTTTATTTTCTCTCTTAAAAGAATTCAGAATTTAGTTATTCTCCTCTTTTGATGAGAGAATATAAACCTTTGACACTTATGGACACTTTGTTAAATGCTTTTTCTTTATTTTCAGTCCTCCGCTGGTTAATTTAATTTAACCCCCTTCTTACAGTTCATATCACTATTTTTGAGACAACTTTTTACAACTTTTTTTCGTTGGTCTATGCTATTTGTTATGGTAAACTTCTGATAACTGTCAAAAAGTGATCTCAAAAATTATGATATGAAGTTTACACATGCTGCTGTAATTTGTTGTGACTACTTCGTTGCACATGCTGTTGTAATTTTTTAATTTTGAGCCTACAAGCTATAGGCAATGGCGATGGATTAACTCGATCAAGGTGGGTTTCATTCTATTAAGTTTTAATTTCAGGTTGTTCTTTTGTTAGGTTTGGGTAATTATTTTTTTTTATAAGAAATTGTGGGTACCGGGCATTTATTAGACCTAATTTTCTTTTAGTGTACAACCTAAAGATGAGAGCGTATTCTCTCGAAACATGTCGTAATATTAAAATTAGTTGAGGACGACTGACCTTGTTTGATTTAATTCATATAGCAGTTTATACTCGCCTGCTCTTAGTTTCTCTCGTATCTCAGTAGATGGCGCTTCTTGCGAGGGTTTTCTTACTATAGACATAGGATGAGAGACAAAACGGTCTGATAAATTTTGCAAGGGTGTCACATTGACCAAGCCGTGTTCTGAGAAGTCCCATAAGGACGAAACACTTATTAGGTGTCCACTAGATCTTGGACCACTGTGAGGTTAAGCTTTCGAACTACCCACGGAAAAATATGAGAGAAACAAAAACTTTTTACTCGATTAGCCACGAAAACTTGTTTCATATTTAAAATTTACTGGTACTAAAATTTACGTTTGTTAAAATGTGTGACATATTCTGTGGATTCTGTGTTTACTGTATTTTCTTTACACCACAACGCGTGCTAACCGGCAACACTAGTTATTTTTACGCTAATACCAGGCATTATAGAAAAGTTAACGATAAGCCTAATCAATTTTTAATATAAAACTAATATAGTTTGCGTCCAATAATTTATTAAAATCCATATTGGAATAAAACAAAAGCAATTTAAATAAAATAATGCAAATGACAGGTTAATAAATCACATAGAGTAACACTATGGTCCTATTTTGCACGATATAAACTTTATTAGAGTAACAAGTGAGGAAAATAATAACTGCCATAATGTTTGCATTGTTTTCGATTTACTTTGCAAATAGCCAAAATGGTTATTTTCGGTCGCCTCACATAAATGCATGCAATTTGTCAACCTAAAATACTAAAGGCCGCTTGACATGGTGCATGACAATAAAATTTGCAGGCAAATGCATGAAATTTTGCCAAGGTGCATGCGCAGTACAAATCCAGCTGATTGTTGCAGGCAATCCATTTTTATCGGTCCGGTGCCATTTTTTTGCATGCAAACTGTACTTGCATGCAAACTGGGGAATTTTTACCTAGATTCTGGGGAATCAATGCATGGCCATGCACAATGTCAAACGAAAAGAAGATATTTTGCAGGCAACAATTTGATCGAAATTTTTTGCTTGCAAATATTTGCAGCGCGTCATGCACCATGTCAAGCGGCGTTAAAGCATAAAAAACCTCTAACGCAATTGTATATACCTGCATACACGTTGGGCAGCAAAACATCAAAGAATTTTGTTGCGTGTAAACTTCTTTTTCAGCAATGACGTTGGGCGGCAAATCATCACAGAATTTGTGTTTTGTGTCCCAACATTTTTTTTTTGATTTGGACAAGGTTTATGACTCAACCTTCAATTTCCTTAATGTATTTCAATACACGGTTGTAAGGAAATTCAAAAATCATTCAAAACAAGGTATGACCAAACCCACTTTCCCTATTCAAAATATAGGGGTAAAGTATACCCCTCGAAGGGGTTCGTGATACAAAAATTTCAAGATAGCTTAAAAGTGTCCCCCTTGCAAACACAATCGACGTGTTTCGGCGTTTTTTTAATTTCCTGATAATTTTCAAGAAAATCCAGGTGGATCATTTTTAAATTGTCACCTTGTATATTAAATATTAAGTCTGTGTATCTTTGATCTATTCGTAATAAAAGATGTTTTCACTACTCAACCAAAGCAATATCTGCTTTAAAATAAAAATATGAAATCTTGGATATTATATAAACGTTTACAAGTAAGGTAACCAAAGCATTCCAACTTTTTCTTGTTTACATATAGACTATTTTATTATTTTTAAACTATCTGCTGCTTTAAACAATACACGTATACATAGTCATATTTATACCCTCTTATAATGACGTCATTTAGACGACACACTTGTGCGGAAGACTACGAGCCAATACTTAGTAAAACTGACAGTACGTGCGAAAGAAGCTTAGATCAACTTACCGAGGCAAATTGAAAAAACTACAGATACGTACCCAGGATAGACCAAAGCAGCGGCGTAGCGTGCCCGAAAGGGCGGGGGGGGCGACAGCTAAAAAGGGCGCCTCTGAATCGCACAAATCTTGCGACCAAAAAAAGAACCGCGCCGTCTCCAAAAAAAAAAAAAAAAAAAAAAACAAAAAAAAAAAAAAAAAAAAAGGTCATCATATGTCAGGGGGCGGCCGATAAGTCACAAGAGCGCATCTGACGAAATCTTGCAAGTAAAAAAAAAACAAAAACAAAAGGTCGTCATGTATGCGGGGGCGGCCGATACGACACAAGGGCGCCTCTCCCACCTATGGGGCGCCACTACCCTCGGGGGCGGGGGGGGCGACGAACCCCCCGCGCCCCCCCCCCACGCTACGCCGCTGGACCAAAGTCAACAACAGCTAGCACTATTTATATCTATAATCTTTCTAAACGGAATCTGAGTACCAACGAAGAATTGGTACTCAGTAAAGGACTTAACTTCACCATTGCACCGATACAAACATCGACACTGAAAATTATTGTGGCAATAGAGCCCGTTAGTCTACTTTTACCCGAAGCTGACGAGTTTTGACATGAAACACGAACAACCTTGAACAAAACAAATACATATATAATATTTGTAATAATAATGAAGAATTACCCACAGAAATCTACGGCATTAAAAAGTACAAACAACAGAATGCTTAATCCGAGAAATGGAGAAACTCAACGATCTCTAAAATTAAAAACAAACCAAACGAAGTAAATTCTTAAAATAATAATCCATTGGGAGGTATTAACATTCCATATGTTCAAGGGATTTCAGAAAACATAAGACGAATAAAAAACTCTAATAATAAAACAGTATTTTATCGGGAATTACGATTGAAAGTTATGTAACTAAAACACAATCAGAAAATCTCTTAAATCATATCATATGTAGGTGAAACGAAACGCCTACTTTAGGTAAGAGTAAAGGTTAAATAAATAACAATAAAGCTTTCAGTCAACCAAACACGGACATACCAGATATATGAAAACAACTCCTTATGGAAAACAAGCGTCTTGAAATCACATCTGACTGCACACCAAGTACGGTAAGTAGTAGCCTGTAGACTAGATTTTTAGATACTTACCAACGAAAACGTCGTTTTTAAAATAAGTAATGAAAATGGAAGTCCGAAATTATGATTCTAGTCATTCTGGTGGCTAAAAACGTATCGTCTAATATATTTATTTTAACATTATATAACAGCAAGGACATTACATTGAAGAAAAATTTAAAAATAAAGAAATATCATAACTCGACATAAGTTAAAGACACAAACAAAACACGGAAAAAAATTATGTTCATACAAATGGGTATAAATTTAACTACATACACATTTCTAACTTATAACTGTTTAAATACACGACTTCTGAACAAATCTAATATATGTTTGAGTTACTAGTTGGGAAACCAAATATGTTACTATGCAATCAAAAGTTTTACGTACAGAAAGGAGTAAAGAAGCAAGTTTTTTATTTTACCGGTTAGACATCACGCACTGGTTTAACGGAGAGTGCTCAAATAATAGATAGTTCTTGGTCGTCCCAAAAACGGCCGACGACTAAAGAAATTTGACACTGTTGACATTTGAACGTCACATGTCATTAATAGCTTCCGTGGAACGCCGCAAACTCACGGACGGTTAACATAAGAATTTTGACGTACGTAGAACGTGCGCGATTGTGTTTTAGCGAGCTTCTATTATATTCCGCGCCATTTGGTGGCGCTGGCTGCACAGGTCACAGCAGTGTTGAGCGGAACCATCGACTTTCTCAGGGCCTTATACAACTCAATGAGCGGAACCCATTTATTTGATATAAGGGAAGATGAGGTAATAGGTAATAGAAAATATTTTTTTGCTACTCTTGCATTTTGTCATTTGAGATATCTGAAAAAACCTTTGATATTCTTCCACTACACTATTAATAAAGTTTTAGCACTTTTGTGCTCTTTTTTAAATTTATTTTTCACAATATTTCAGATAATATTTTTTTTTGTCTGAAGGAAACATTTTATTTTCAGTTTTAATAATTACGTTTGTTGTCAAATGTAAGAATTTCTGTGTATTGTTTTCGAGATTGCTTGTCATAAAGAAGTAGTTCAAAATGAAAATGTTTCTTATTACCCTTTCGCTTTGACTATAGTGGGATAATAAAAAACATCCTGGCAATAAGAAATATATTCTTTTTTGTTGCTGATTGATTTGCTGTTGTTTTAGAAATGGCAAGTTGCAGAAATATTAAATGACATCTAACGCAAATAGTCCACAGTACACCGGTTTATTTCTCAAGTGATTACTAACAGGCAAAATATGCGTACATAGCTTTATTTGGCTGAGACTTACTAATCCAAGCATATGATATGTAGAACAATATTTCTTAGGCTACAAAAAAAAATTGCTGGTTACTAATTCTTTAATGGAAATTTTCATCTCGTAATTTATAATTTTAGTTTAGAGAAAGAAGTTAGGCGTCTTGGCCGAATAAAGCTATGTACGAGAATCCATCAGCCTGTTAGTCATCACTTAAAAAATAGACCGGTGTACTGTGAACTTTTTGCGTTTGATGCCATTGACACTTTAGTCAAATTTACAGGTAACATTACTACTCAAATCAATACGCAAAAAAATATATATATTTTTTATTGTCCCAATACGATGTTTCCTATTATCCCACGATAGTCAAAACGAAGGGATATTGGTTTAACACAAGAAAAACCACAAACAAAGCATTAAAACTGCAAAGAAACTTTTCCTTTAGGCAAAAAAATATTCCCTTATCTTCCCCTATTGAATATCTCGATTTTAACAGTCTTACACACCAAACGACAAATAGCCACACCGTCGCGTCGGCGTCGACTAAAACCGGTATCAAAACTGCTTTTTGAACTGTCAAATATTGTTAAAGTTATCTTTGTGGGCGAAGTTATCGGGCCTTAATTTGGCACGACCAAAAACTATCCAATACATTGGCGGACTGATGTACATCTTTGTGACGATGTTCATTTGTCACCAGTTTGAGAACAGAAACTTTTTCTATCTCTCTGTTTTTACACTAACCTAGGTTATTTTTATACATGAATACGACGTAATAATTTTGCCGGCTTAGAAATATCCAAAACCATAATGATGCAATATGCTCAAAATTACCAAGGAAATAGGGGTCAAATTCCTTCTTTCCTGAAAGCACTTTTCAAAGGTATGTAATACTGTTTTGTGTAGTGTTGCCAACTATTAGAAATAAAATTTAGGGGTTAAGTTAAGTTGTTGTTATGTAAAAAAGGGGTTTTTATTGATTTAGGCATCCTGACTGTATTTTGGAGAAGACAATATTTAATCTTACTTACGCCTAGTTAAAAAACCAACAATTAGAAATATTTTATAAAAGAATTTGGATAACCCAAAAATAGTAACCAATCTTACTTGTGAGCTGTGTGAAATTAGATCCTTGTCTTAACACATATTGTAATAACACTCCCAAATACCATAACAACAAAAAGAAACCACAAGAATAACACAACTAATGTCCTTTATTCATGTGGATTACGCACCGCTTAGAATTCGAAGGAATGGCGTCTACATGCCTCGGTCCATGCGGCGCATAAGCGAATGCAATTTGCCTCGCCTCGAACGTACGTACCTAAAACCTCGTATTCATTTGAGGCATAATTTGCATGCATCGCAGCGAGCCCAAATGAATGCCTCGTTTGTATTCATGCTCAAGTGAATACGCGCCTTGAGACGAACCAAATTCAACTGAATACTCGTTTTAAATTTCCACTTTGATACGATGGCGTCGCATTCCGCGAGTCCATGCGTGTTGCTTTTGGCCACGTCTTCAAGGCACGTACACATACATATGCGCGTTCGATCTCGCAACGAGAAATGCGAATTCCGCTTGAAATGATTACGCACCTTAATATAGGTACGTATGCTCATTCGTGCTCTGATGAATAGGCGCATTTGCAAATTAGTTGCGATTACTCACATTGATCTTTTAGTCAGGCGACCAAATAAATTCGTATACGAATCTCCACAGTGTGCCTGAATAAAGTATAGGTTACATAAAAATGGTTCCAAAAACTAATTGCACATTTTGAATATGGACTCTTTCCTGAGTTCAGAGCCATATTCATATAAATCCTAGCTGATCCTCTTCTCGAATTTTTTGACATTTTTCTAGTTAGTCTAGGCGCTGGCTCGTGTCACGTGTGACCTAATATGTGCGCTCAGTTTGACTACGGGGCTTTGTTAAGCACCCATAGGAGTATTAAAAAAAGTTTGGTCACGTGGTCAAACTAATGGTCGTTTGGCCGCCATCTTTGAAAATGGCCGCCAAATTGATAGATTTTTTGTTTAAGCGTATCTCCCTACCCAGTGGTCCGATTTTATTTTCTTAAAGCGTGTTTAACTCCTTTTTTAAAGTCAAACAAATTATGTTATTACATATTTTTTGATAAATCAGGTAGTTTTTGAGATATACCAAGATTATTAGTATTTCCTCTCGCAAAAGAATTAAAATAATACCCATGCTTATTTTATTGTAGCTACAATATTATTGACATTTGTTTTTTTTGTTACATAGAAGGCTTTAAACCTTTCACAGAAGAGGATATTGACTTTATGTTTTTAAAGTTCGATGGGTGGTACCCCCTAAAGACTGCCTTAAAGAGGGTAGTTTCTAAAACTGTTCACAAGATTATAGAATAAATGAATTTGCAGCGAAACGATGCATTCTAGCGAAAAACGATAAAATTAATTTTTTATAGTACTTTTAATTCCGATTCTTTTGATGTATCACTTAGCATCCTAGCTTTGATAGTTAGCTAGACAAGCCAGCTAAAATACACAATTTTGTAAAAATTTCATGTTTTCGCTCCAAAATCGATTTTTTTCTTAAAAATTGTAAAAGATATGACAATGATCAGAAGAAGCGGAATTAGAAGTAGTTACTATAAAAAATTATTCTTAATGTTTTTCGCTAGGATGCATCGTTTTGCTGCAAATTCACTTTTTCTATACACTTGTGAACGGTTTTAGAAACCATCGAACTTTAAAAGCATAAAGTCAATATCCTCTTGTGTGAAGAGTTTAAAGCCTTCTCTGTAACAAAAAAAACGAATGTCAATAATATTGAAGCTAAAATAAAATAAGCATGGGTATTATTTTAATTATTTTGCGAGCGGAAATACTAATAACTTGGTATATCTCAAGAACTAATTGATTTATCAAAAAATGTGTAATAACAAAATTTATTTGCCTTTAAACAGGAGTATAACAGGCTTTAAAAAATTAAAATCGGTCAACTGGGTAGGGAGATACGCTTAAACAATAAAATCTATCCATTTGGCGGCCATTTTCAAAGATGGCGGCCAAACGACCATGAGTTCGATCACCTGACCAAACTTTTTTTATACTCGTATGAGTGCTTAACAATACCCCGCAGTCAAACTGAGCGCAGATATAAGGTCACATGTGACAGGAGCCAACGCCTAGGCTAACTAGAACAATGGAAAAAATTGATAAAATTTCGAGAAGAGGATCAGCTAGGATTTATATGAATATGGCTCTGAACTCAGGAAAGAGTCCATATTCAAAATATGCAATTAGTTTTTGGAGCCATTTTTATGTAACCTATACTTCATTCAGGCATACTGTGTCTCAGTCAAACAATTTACTTTAAAAACCGACTTTCATTTTTCAAGGTTTATAATCTTAAAATAACCTCTATAGTTAGGGAAATCTCGATGGTCTCGTACGTCAAGTTTCCTTGAGCAATTGTAAAAAGTAAATTAGTTCCTCTATCAAATTAGCAACCAGGCTGATCGATATCGGGTACCTTATAAAAGCGGACTTTTACTTTATGTACCGCGAAATAGCAACGGTTATAAAAACGCGAAATAGTAACGGTTATAAAAACAACGAAAATAGAAATTTGTTTTGATATTACTAGCGATCAAAAAAAAATTCACAGCCAAGTAACAGTAAACAACGTAAATGTTTCAAAATCTGATCACCTAAAGGAGTTGAATTAAAAAACTTGCCCTATAGGTATATATCACAAGTGCTAAACCACCTGTTTTCACAAATTTCCCCATTAACCAGCAAGTAAAAGTTTTAATTAACTGCCTTATATGTAGCTCTCTGCACGTTATTATAGCTAATACCTGGTACAGTGGCGTTTCTAAAGGCGGATTTTAAGTTATTTACGTTACCAAAATGAGTCTTGTTAAGGTCCAACTGTTTTTTTATTTAAATGCGACAAAACTTTTTTGCCTTTTTAGTTTTTTGTTCCATCAGGAGTAGGCATCAAACGTTTTTCTACGTTGCCCAAAGTCTATTCTCCACCTCCTTCGATCCTGACAATCAACTTCTGTTAGGTGTTTTTGACTCATTGATCTTTGGACTGACTGTTGCCATTTCAGTTTGGGATGGATGCTCTCTTTTTCTGCGCCCTAGTGGTTTCCATTCTGGGACCTGCTTCGGTAATCTTTCGTCGTTTTGTACATGGCTGTACCATATCAGTTGTCTTTTAGTGATCCATTATGCTTCCGTCGATTCCCATTATTTCTTTTATGATCTTATTTCTTCTATAATCTGTTCTAGATAATTTCATTGATCTACTTATGGCATCCATTTAGACACTTTTAATTTTTGTTTTGTATTTTTCTGTTACGCGACAAGTGTCTATGCCATACAATAGCGTGCTGCTTCATAAAATACTATTAAGACATCCAGTAAACTTTTTTGCTTTTACCATATTTCTTCCAGTTCTTAACAGTCTGTTCCTGTCCTATTAAATGTGATACTCAAGTATACGAACTCATTGCATGGAGATATTATTTGTTCATTGTCTAGTTCTAACACACTTGATTCGTTCATAAAGTTTTCTATTCTCTTGAAATTCAAAATGGCGGACTTGATCGAAGTAGGTAAATGGCTTCATTTTGTCGAGAACTGCAACTTTTTTCCTTCTAAAATTTTTGAAAGTGATTTCTAGCAAAGTGTCCAGGCGCAGACTTTCTTCAAACGTCGGACTGACTAAACCAAGAATACGTTTTCTAGAAAAATGTTGCCCTTTACTTTCATTACTTAAACAGGGGTGATGGAATTAAGGACCACATTTTTTACTTTGACCCACTTTTCGTCATTGGTGAAATGTCCGTCAAGCTGCTAGATTTTAAGATTTTTGCATATATGTATTGCAAAAAACTCAAGGTTCGGTTCGGTTCACTAAACCCATATTTCATTACTATTTCTTGACAGATTTTTTAAATATTAGAACGCAACAATGAGGTTTGAGACATAAAAGTGACCGAAAGTTGGGACATCGATATTTGTAAGCATAAAAAATATTTTTTTATTTTTTGCAAATATAAACTATAGGGTTTGTCACCTTTGTCACTTTTTGATGTATGTTTTATAAAATTTCTGGAGAGTTTAAATAAAGCTTTTCGTGATTTGTTTTTTTTTAATTTCCCCAAAAAAATAGGAGTGACAGACTTCTGGAAAAAATTGTTTACTTTGACCCACATTTCTTTATTGCTTAAGATTTTTAATGCCCTAAATTCGTACCCTTTTCCTATCAGATTTTATAAAAATAGAACTCAAAAATGAGGCGACTGTGTGTGGGACATAAAGGTGACAAAATTTCAGAAAGATGCTTATTTTTTTTTTAAATTTATAAATTATCAGCCTCCCCTCCTTTATAGCGTAACTTAATTAATATTAAAAGATGAACAAGCACAAATTCTTAGGCACTTATTGGAATAAAACCTGACCTTATTTTAAAATCGGCCGTATTGTGACAGATTTACATATAAAAAGCAGCTGCTTTCTTTCAAAAATCGGCCTTTGTGTATTTAAGAACCGGATTTATTAGTGTCTGTTTTTCTTAAATGAAAGTTAGCGATTTTATTTTTCAATTTGACTTTGGTATGTCAATTTTGAAAGGTCAGCTGTCAGTTTTCTTTGTAAATATGTCAGAAGAAAGCCGACTCTAAAATAAAGGCAGGTTTTATTCCAATAAGTCCCTATATCTCACGGGTACGCACAGTCTCGGAATGTTAATAAGTTTCCTTTTAAATATTTGCCATCTTAGTAGTAGCGTGACCAGAGTTTTTTATTAGACTAGCTAAATTTGCGCAGCTTTCCCTGTGGTTTTTTCTGATTTCTCCCGGTTTTTTGTTTTTTCAATAGTTTTAAGTTTAGTTCGCGTGAACCGTTTTATTATAAAATAAAGCCCTACTACCCTTTAGAAATCGACGCAATTAAAACCGGTTTAGTGGTTTTTGAGTGGTGCTGAAATAAAAAGAGAAACTTACAGTCCGACAAAAATTGTATTATAAATGAATAAAAATATCATGAAGTAATAAGTGCCTGATATTTCCGATGGTACCGGACTTTCCGGTTGGTGAAAAATACTAAGTGCCTATTTTACAATAACGTTATTTTTCATTTAATGTTCTTTTAGTGTCTTATTTTATATATATTTCTATTACTTTAGTTTATGTTTTTTTTTTAATTAAGAATTTTTTATCTTTTATTGGTTATTAAGTCATTTGTATTTTTATTTTGAAGATAAACATGACGAAAAGTGGAATATGGGTTGACGAGAAGTGAGACATTTTCATGACGAGCGAAGACACCTGCAAATGTTTTTTTTTTATATAAATATTTTATTATAAAAAAAAATAGTATTTAAACAAATTAGAAGACTTTCAATTGACAAAGGAATAATATAAAATATTTATATAATTTTAAAACTTACGCATTTTTTCTCTATTTGATTTTAAAATAATAAATTAGTTTTTGAGGAGCCTGAGCTGACGAAAGTTGGGACAACCTTGTTTTAAAAAAACGATTTTGTCATTATTAACAATAGGGACTTATTGGAATAAAACTTGACTTTATTTTACAGTCGGCTTTATTCTGACAGATTTACAAAGAAAACTGAGAGCTGACCTCTCAAAATCAATTTTAAAAATAAAGTCGCTAACTTAAACTTGATAAAAACAGACCCTAATAAATCTGGTTCCTAAATACACAAAGGACGAATTTCGAAAGAAAGCAGCTGGTTTTTATTTGAAAATCTGTCACAATACTGCCAATTTTAAAATAAGGTCAGCTTTTATTCCAATAAGTGCTCAATCTATCGTACGCCATTGCCTAAAAACAAAGTTTCATTTGTTTGACTTAAAACCGAGCTAAAGTTAGAAGTCATGTAAACATAGTTTTACTTGGAGACTGGTTAAACAATCACAGAGCTTGTAAGTGATGCTTAAATATATAAGATAAACTAAACGGGCCAGTCCCCATAAGTGTCATATTAAGAAGTTTTAAAGTAAATAAATGTCAAACAAGTTTTCGTGGCTACTCGAGTAAAAAAAAATACTTTCTCTCGAAGATTTCCGTGGTTAGCTCGAAAGCTTATCCTCACGGGGATTAGACCATTTTGTCTTTTATTGTACTCTTTCTTAATGTGAGAAAACCAAACAGGCTAACCCGCAAGAAACCCCATCTACCAAAACACAAAATAAACTAGAACAAGATTAGAAAAGATCGATTGAACAGAAAAGAATCCATCCGTGAGCTTTAACAGTGCAGCCTATTTTTTTATACTGATTGTTAATGATTAAAAAACATCTGTTTAGGCTTCAGCGAACGGACACTCAGTTTTTTCTTGGGGAAGCTGGGTCGTAGGTTTTTTATCACTGTGTTGAAGTACCTATATATTTAAATGTTTTTGGATGCCACTCATTTTGAATCATGTGAAAATCAGAAACACAAAATAAATACCTTAAATAGTGAATTATTACTAAAGGCACATTAATACAATTTAATAAAGAAGACCTCACTGATTCTTTGTGATGAAAAGTAATAACACTTTTTTAGAGTAGAAAAAAGGTAATGGAGATAAGACCTCTTGAAGTAGGTAATTCATACCTACTAAAAACTGATACCTAAATATTTTTAAAAAAAGGAAAAGGTTATAAAAAATAATACCTAATTATTTATGTAATAGTGGGTTTACACATGCATGAATTTAGTGGCGCCAGTGTTCGCGCCAGTTCTATTTGCACGCCAGTAAAGGTTTACACTATTGTGCGAAAATTAAAAAAACTGGCACGCCAGTTTCATTTTTAAAGTGTACACGATACGCGATATGTCGGCTGAACTCTCGGAAGCCTGCAAAATAGTCGCTAAACTTTTATTGAAAAAAAAAATAAAAGAGATTCAGGAAAAGGAACAACCAAAAGGCCGTATCTGCATGGGTTAAAGCATGGATTGCTAGTCGATCTACTTTGGGTGCTTCCGAAAAACTTTTAGGAGAACTTGCAGCAGAAGATCCTACGAGCTATAAAAACCATCTTCGAATGACAAAGCAACATTTTGATATTCTTCTAGAGTTTCTCTTATTTAAACAACTTTCTTTAAAATTCGGTCTGCTACTTTAAACCATGGTACTTTTGGGGTGTATACTTCATTTGCACCGGCTCCGGAACGTTGGCTTTTTTTAATTTTTGTCAATTCCAAAGCATTGTGGTGTGACGCTTTGGGTGGGTGCTTTTCAGGCGAGGTTTAAGGCACAGTCGACTTGAGGTGAGTGAGGTTTTTATTCGTACAAAACTATGGACAAAACAAAAAAAACAAAGTTAAAAACACTTTAAAATATTAGGGCGTTGCCAGGAGAAAAGAATATTATTACTTATAAATTGACTAGTAAAATAGGAAGACACTACACTCTTAATTAAAACTAGACTATGGTAAAATACATTTAACAAAATATATTTACCTATGGACCCAGGCAAACGTCACAAAAACTAGAATTAGGTTTTGGAACGCCAGAACCTGCAAGGCTCGCACAGTTTGCACAAAAGTTTTTGGCACGAAAAGTCAAGCGCACGTTATAGCGTTTGGTTCGAAAGCTAGTAAAGTAATGGCAATTTGCGGAAAAGGGAAAACGTTTGGCGTGTAAAAATGGCAGGATGCCGTGACGTCAGTTATGACCAATTACCTCTACAGGAAAACGTGCAAACATAATGTTATTGATCTTTCAAGGGTCCCGGCATGTATTGATTGATACGAGTATAAAAGCAAACGTGATAAGAACCCGCGAAATAAATAATCGCTTAAATTAAGAGATTTAGGTGGTAGCAGATAGATGGCAATAAACGCCTACTAATATGATATTAAAATAAATATAATTGCTATAGGTAAATTGTTATGCTACAGCTTATGTGTTTCTTATGGATCATATTTTTGCTTTTCCTTCTGCAACTTCAAAGCCCTCAATAGTCATTATTTTACTAATTTTTTGGGAAGCATTATCTCGACTATCTTTGTTTTTATACGAACTACTGTGTACATCCCATAAACAAGGAAAACATTCATAGCCTTCAAGAAACTGTATGGTCAGTTCTGCTGACCACTTTTTTAGCATATTAAGCTATAAAAACAAAAATCAACAAAAATTTTAAGCTCAAACACAATGAAAATAAAAAATAATGTAAAATAATGAACTTAAAACTGGCGAGCCGATGTGCAAGTGCAAGCACTTGTTTACACATGAAAATTTTCCTTTTCTGCGCGCATGCGTCACCACTGGCGCCAGCAAATTCAGTTAGCTGCAGACTTTTTTGATACATGCATGCAAAAAAATAAGTTGTGTGCAAGTCGGTGTTTACACTTGCAAATTTAACTTACTGGCGCGCCAGTTTTTATTGGCGCCAGCAAATCCATGCATGTGTAAACTCTCCTTAAATGATTATTACCCTTTGGCAATCCACTACATTTTAGCTCACACTACTACTATAAGTAGTGTGAGCTATGGTGATCGTAATTTTTTCGAGAAAAAAAAAGTTGCTCCGATTTCAAAATTTTTTATATATCTTTGCGTTTCAGATGATTTTGAAACTTTTTTGTTTTGCTGTCTGTCTGTCTGTCTGTCTGTCTGTCTGTCTGTATGTCTGTCTGTCTGTATGTCTGTCTGTATGTCTGTATGTCTGTCTGTATGTCTGTCTGTATGTCTGTCTGTATGTCTGTCTGTATGTCTGTCTGTAACGACCAACCCGCATAACTCAAAAACCGCTTGTCCGATTTTAATGAAATTTGGTACCTAAGTTGGGTCTTGGACCGTGATGGTCCCATTTAAAAATGAACAAAATCCACCGAACGCAAGCCAAATAAAAGGGTGGGGGTAGATTCCAAAAATTAGAGTTTATGTGAAAATATGGCGTGTGTGATATCAAACGAAAGGTAATTAAGTCTGGAGTTAAAAAAATATAATTTTAGTTTATTTTTAAAAAAAGGGTGGGGGTAGATGTCAAAAATTAGAGTTTAAGTGAAAATATGGCGTGTGTGATATCAAACGAAAGGTAATTGAGTCTGGAGTTACACAAAATACATTTTAGTTTTTTTTAAAAGGGTGGGGGGTAGACTGAAAAAATTTGAGTTTAAGCCAAAACATGGCTTGTGTGGTATCAAACGAAAGGTAATTGAGTCTGGAGTTGAATAAAATATATTTCAGTTTTTGATTATATTAGCTCACACTATAACTATAGTACCTAGTGTGAGCTTAGGTGCCCATAGATTGGCAGAGTATTTACTTGGGTGTTATGGCCATAATATACCAGGGAGGTTATAGTTTTAAGCAAGTTGCCATCAAGTGTACATCATGGTAAAATTAAAATTTTAGAATAAAATTTTATTTTTTTTTCTTAAGAATTTATGTTTATGTTTTATTATTTTAGTAGATTTAGAGTACCCATTAATTTAATTTAAAATATATTGATATTTTTATAATGGACGTTATACGATGAATTTTCTTAAAATAAAAGAAAAGGTCTTGCCTGATATTGGAAACTACGGACTGCCTGAGACTATGGAAACCATGGGCTGCCTGAGACAATGCAGACTATGGAGTGCCTGAGACCATGGAAATTATGGACTGTCTGAGACATTGTTCTGGTCAGGAAATAATTTGCAAATTCCTGATGGATTTTTTGTAACCAAAAACAGGATGGAAATTGTAGCGGGATAATCACGCGCTCTTCCCAAGGACCAAGTTTTTAACAAAAAAAACTAGCATGAACATTGTGTCCACATCGTAGAAATAGCAAAAAAAATGACTTACCTTTATAAGGGAAACTTTCCACACATTCACAGACCCTGCACAGCAAATCAATAGTTGGGGGCTCACTAAGAACGTGGTTTTAATGGAGGATTTTCTCAAAACCTCCAATGGAGAAAAAATTGAGGGTCACTCGACACGTCATTCAACGTGACTCTGGACCGGACGCTAAAAGGCAAATCGCAATCTCACCAGAGAACAGGATATTCTCCGACCAAAATATCAAGTGGGGTTATTCACAGTTGATGTACACTGCCAGTGCAAGCAAAAAATTTAGCGTTTTTTTACTAGCTAACCATGCTTATATTTACGTAGCGTTTTATTGTTCCATAAAATAAAAATGCTACAACAGCACATTGTCTTTCAGGTCAGATTAACGCTTGATTTGCGTTTTTACCCACCTTCAAGGCAAGCCAAATAAATACTAAAACAAAATGTTAATACCCGTGAATTATTTAGATCATTTTGCCTCTCATCCTACGCCTATAGTGCGAAAACCAAACAGGCCAACACACGGGAAAATACGATAGAAACAAAAAACTAATTTTATCCTATTAGCCAGGAAACTTTTTGACTTTTCAACTCACAAATAATAAAATTTACGTTTGTTAATAAATAAAAGCTATTAAAATTGCTGGGTGTGCGAAAATTTTGCAAATTAACTGTTTAGTATTATCAGTATCTTACACAATACAGTTAAATAAAAAATATTAAACAAACCGCCGCCGCCGCCAACGCCGGGCCAACTCACCGCCGACCCAACTCGGCGCCAGCTCAACTCGCCGCCGCAATGGTTTAAGTTTGCAATTTTATTTATTTGTCACAAAAGTTTAAAGTTTTTCGAAAAAAATGGTTACTTATCCAAAAACTTAGTTAGTTAAGAGGCCTCTGGTATCCCGTGGGATAGTTGTGGAATATTTTTTAAAACTATGCTAGATTGATTGGTAATAGATCACACAATTTAATTCGCGGTTTGTTTGCCTCCAATTTGGGTAGGAGGGTTCGGTTCAGTGTAACGTCATAAATCCAAGATGCCATGTTTTTTCAAAAACTTAGGCTTATAACTTATGCAAAATTAGTTTTACAGAAAAATTGTAAATACGTTTTTCTGTTTGCAATAGAACAGCAATTAGGATAGTAAAGAAATAAGCTTTATACCTTAAAAACTAACAAAAATAGAAATTTTTGTAAAAATTCCAAAAAATAGTAACTTTCTATACCCAATAAAACAAAAATAAGGCAGGAAGTTTTAGACTACCCCAAATCGATTGATTATGTATTATTCAATTTTAGGTCGCCGGGTTCATTTGCAATAGAAAAACAATTTAACTGTTGTTTTAACTAGCTTTGTATCTCACAAATTAAAAAAGATATTGGTTTTTTAAATATTATGAAAATTATACAAATTCAAGATTGATCAAGAAAGTTTAAGACTACCCTCGGTCGATTGGTGATGGATCAATTTTAAGTTGCCGGGTGTTTGCCTATGACATCATAAATCAAAAATTGCGGCATTTTCTATTTCTTTACAAACTTTGGCTTATAACTTTCTCTAAATTAGTTTGGCAGAAAAACTGTAAATACGTTTTTTGTTTGCAAGAGAACAGCAAATAATATAGTAAAAAATTTAGCTCTATATCTTAAAACCTAACAAATATATTAATATTATTTTTTAAAGTACCCAAAAAAATTAATATCTTTGTTGGTTTTTAAGATATAAAGCCAACTTCGTCGCTATAATAATTTGTGTTGTCTTCTCGGTTGTCTTGCATATAAAAACGTCTTAATAATTTTTCTGTTAAGCTAATTTAGCAAAAGTTATCAGTCAAAACTTGTGAAAAAACATGAAAAAACCGTTATCTTGGATTTATGACTTCACACAGGCCCTCCTACTCAAGTTTAAGGCAAACGTAGCGACTTAATATTAGGTCATCGATCATTAGTCGATTCCGGGTAGTCTAAAACCAAAAACAACTTTCTCGCCCAATGTTCAATTTTTATAATTTTTGAGTATTTAAATAAATAACAGTTTCTTTTTTAGTTCTTGAGGTATTAGGCTTTTTAAGACGACAATTAAATTGTCATTCTTTTGCGAACAAATCCTAACTCACACAAGTTTTCTGTAAAGTTGATGTGGAAAAAATCGCAATCTTGTATTTATGATTTCACACAGGCGCCTTTACTCAAATTTGAGGTAAACACCCTGCGAGCTAAAATTAGGTAATTTATCACCAATCGATTTGGGGTAGTCTAAAATTTTCTTCTTCATTTTTTTTTTATTTAAAAAAATTACTATTTTTTTGTAATTTAAAAAAAAATTATATCTTTGTTAGGTTTTAAGATATAAAGCTAATTTCTTTACAGTAATAATTGGTGTTCTCTTGCAAACAAAAAAACTATTAACAGTTTTTTTGTAAAACAAATTTAGCGAAAGTTATAAGTCAAAGGTTGTGAAAAAAAAAAAAACCGCCATCTTGGATTTATGACGTCACAGAGGCCCTCCTACTCATATTGGAGGCAAACACCCGGTGACTTAAAATTGTGTGATCGATTGCGAATCGGTCTACAGGAGCTTTAAAAAATCTTCCGAAACTATCCCACGGGACACAATTTTTGACTATAAGCCACTCTAGTTCAGGCCCTATGGGATCCGATACTGCGTTTAATCATAGAAGCAACACACTTGGTATGGATAGACAAAACACTCGCCCGAACATTTTACAAAAGGGAACCACCCCCCCTTAAACGGGCTAGAATACTATGCATTTTAGTACCCTTTAAAGCCAGTGGTGCACGTTCCATAGGCCTACGAAAAAAGGAGAAAATGTTTAAAATATGTTTTTTTAATTTTTCTTGTGGCATTTTGTATCGTTAACACATAAAAGTATTTTTGTTCAAAAACCCATTGTATATAGTAAAATATTGACTAAGTTAGACATAACTTTTAAATGTAGCCGCCTTGAAATAAGAATAAATGTGTCTGTAGAAATCCTCAAATCAAACAAAAATTTTGAACATTTATTTTTGTAACTCAGTAAATTAAATGAATGTTCAACATTTTTGTTTGATTTAAGGATTTCTATAAACTCACTTATTTTTATATCAAGGCGGCTATTTAAAAAATATATGTCTAGCTTAATGAGTATTTAATTGTATACAATGGGCTTTGAACCAAAAAATGTTTTTTTGAGAAAAAAATTGTTTTAAAGATAAAAATACCACAAAAAATAAAAAACATTTTTTTTTAATTTTCCCTTTTATTCGGACGCCAATGAAATGTGCACCACTACCGTCAGAGGGTACTAAGGTACATTGTTGAAAAGGAAGTTGACTGTTTTGGAGTTATTAGCAAAAAACTATCAAAAAGCACGTTTAAGGGGGCGGAATCTTCCCCCTGCTAGGGTTGGGGGGGTGGTTCCTTTTCGTAAAATGTTCGGGCGAGTCTTATGTCTATCCATACAAGTGTGTTGCTTCTATCATTAAACGCAGCATATCGTTTGAATCTCGGATGTAGGGCCTCACTATATTGAAAAAAATGTTCTTTAAAAAAATATATTTTTGAAAATTATACTTTTTTAAAAAGTACTTTTTTTAAAAACTAATTTGTTTAAAATAATTTTTCACAAAATATGTTTACTATAAGTGCATGTGTGTAAACTTACGATTGAGATGAAATTCACAGGTCAGGCTTGGCAAAAATCAGATCAGAATTAAAAATTATATCATTTAATTTATCATGCTCAAGACTAACAGCTTTTGAACATACAGCCTTAGTAGGGTATTTGACAAATTTTAGAAAAGAGTTTAGAATGATACATAGATCCCTAATTTGCTACGCAAAATTATTAAAATAGTATATTTTATCATGACTACATTTAAAATCAAGTTTTCTAATTTCCGATTTGAATTTGCCACTAAAACGCTCATTTCCAGCAACGCGTTGCAATGACGTCACAGCGCAGTAAACTCGCGGACAGATACACGGCATTCAAGTGTTTATTTGTTTTTGGTCTGTGTTTTTACTGTTTTTTATGTAAAAAAATGTACTATAAGTGGTGTGTAGTGCCTCACTGTTCGAATACTAGCATAAAAACCCCTGAAAAACTATTTATTCAGGTGCCTACAGCAGTAAAAGAACGGAAAAAGTGGCTAGAACTTGCGCGAAGAGACGCAAGGGCCTTATCTAATACATCTTCACTTTACATTTGTGAAGATCATTTTGATGTGAGTATAACTACATTGTTTCTATTAATTTTTCTCACGTTGTCTATAATATATATAACTATTTCGTAAATGACGATGAAATTTTTGAGGTTATGTTTATTACAAGGGATGAACCACTATAATAGGCAGAAAGGTGTTTAGGCGGTGTTAGGCAGTTATTAGGCAGGATTAGGGAGTACCTCTAAATGCAGGATTAGTAGGTGGTAGACGCTTTTTACTCATTGGGCGTCGACCGGTGAGATACCACCATGCCAGAAATGAGTACCGCTAAGTGGTATCACCACGTTCCGCTACTGCGCTGGCAGTCCGGTTCCAACAATGAGTAACAGATAGCATGATGGCGCCTCCAGGATCAAAATATTCCGGAGGTAAAATACCCGACCACTCGGATCTCCGGGCGTCGGGTGATCCTGGGGGTCCTTCATGCAAAGATATTAAAAGAAGACCAAAAACTCAACTCAGAATTGATTTTAGCAATATAAGAGGATTAAGTACCAACATAAATTCAGTTCACCAACATCTTGAAGAACAAAGACCTGACATCCTTGTTCTCACTGAAACTAAAATCAGTTCTGCAACACCTATTGTGAACTATCTTTATCCCGGCTATGACCTACACCACCGATTTCGACATAATTTTGGGATCTGTGTGTACATTAAAAATGACCTTTCATGTCATCGAGAGGAGAAGCTAGAACCAGCGAACCTCGATATCATATGGCTGAAATTCACCTAAAAGTCATCGACCAAGTTCATTTGCTGCCTCTACCGACCGCCAAGTAACACCGAGTATCAAAACTTTTTTGCGACATTATCCGAAAACTGTGATAGTATACAGTCTAACTATCCACATGCGGAAATTGTTTTTTTAGGCGATTTCAACGTCCACAATATACCCTGGCTAAAACACCACAACAAAACAGATAATGAAGGCAGGGAAGCAGAAGCTTTTGCCATAAGTTGTGGTCTAACGCAGCTTGTCGATGAACCTACCCGTATCTCAGAAAGGGGTGAATTTGCAGCGCTTTTAGACTTGTTCCTAACTACAAATCCTGACTTGTACACAATTCAAGTAGATTCCCCACTTGGTTCATCCGATCATAAACTTATAAGAACAAAGTGCGAAATGTTCATACCGCCAAGCCAACAATCACTTTCTCGTAAAATGTGGCACTATAAATCGGCAAAATGGAATGACCTTAAACAGTTTTACCTGGATTTTCCATGGCAAGAGGTTTGCTTTAAAACAGCTGATCCCACTATTTGCTGTAATGAAATAACAAAAGTAATCTTATCTGGAATGGATGCATATATCCCACATACAATAAAACGCAGAGCTAATGCAAAACCTTGGTTCCACAGCCAGTGTCAAACGGCTGTACAGAAAAAACACAGAGCATATAACCTTTGGAAACGACAACAAACCGCTCAAAACCACACAGAATTTATAGAAGCCAGAAATAGTTGCAAAATTACTATTGACGCCGCCAAAGAAACATACAATCAAAGAATAAAAAACAGGTTGCTGAATTGTCCAAGTAGTTCTAGGTCCTTGCAAAAGCCGTTGGATCAAACTTCACCAAGTCATCCATACCACCACTTACAGATAAAAATACCCACTTAGCCACAACATCAGAGGAAAAAGCCAATATGCTGGCCAAAATCTTTTCCTCCAACTCAAACCTAACAGTGCCAAATGGAAAAACTCCACCGTTCATTGAAAGGGTTTCCCACAGTATGCCAGAGGTACCCTTTTGTCACAGAGAAATAAGAAAATTTTTTAAAAAGTTGGATACAAACAAAGCAATGGGTCCAGATGGCATTCCCGCGATAGTACTCAAAAATTGTGCTAGCAAACTCACCCCAACTTTCGCAAAATTATTCAATTTATCTTATAGGCAAGGAGTATATCCATCATCATGGAAGTCTGCCGCAGTGCAACCCATTCCAAAAAAAGGAAAAAAGACAGATCCGTTAAACTATAGACCAATTGCTCTACTTCCGGTGATATCAAAAGTGATGGAAAGAGTTGTGAACAATCACCTAACCAAGTACTTGGAAAAATAGAAAATTATCAACGACAAGCAATACGGATTTCGAAAATATAGGTCAACTGGCGATTTACTTACATACGTCACTCACTTATGGCAAAAAGCGATTGAGTTGCGAGGTGAAACAAGAACAATTGCCTTAGATATATCTAAAGCATTCGATAAAGTCTGGCATGAAAATCTGCTCAACAAGCTCAAAGCAACGGGATTGTCGCCGAGACTTTGCACTTGGTTTGAAAGTTACCTTAAGGATAGATCTATTTATGTTGCACTGGATGGCCGGAACTCCAACTCTTACCAAATAAATGCTGGTGTGCCACAGGGAGCAATCCTTTCGCCAACACTTTTTCTGATTTACATAAATGACCTCATAGATAAAACAATAAATCCACTTTATTGCTTTGCAGATGATGGCAATGTAGTCTCCTCAGTCATACCACCCACTCAGTGTCTATCCGCACGTGAATTCCATCATCTTAGACTAACTCAAATATCGCAGACAAATAACGACCTGGAGATAATACAGGACTGGGGCAACAAAAACCTTGTACAGTTCAACGCGCAGAAAACCCAAGCAGCCCTGTTTTCAAAAAAGACCAGCACCGGTGAGCCAAACATCATGCTATCTGGAAGTGCTGTCACATTGCAGAGCCAGTTGGACATCTTAGGAGTCACAGCAGAGACCAACATGTCTTGGCACAGTCACGTGGCAGATATAGCTAAAAGGGCGTCCCAAAAGCTTGGGGTGCTATTTCGTACAAGACATCTGTATACACCAAGCCAACTGCTGACACTCTACAAAGCCCAGATTCGACCAACTATGGAGTACTGCTCACATATATGGAGTGCGGCACCCAAACATACCTTAATGCTTTTGAACACCGTGCAAAAGCGAGCTATCAAGCTGATCAATGACCCCGCACTTACCCGTAGCTTGGATAGTCTCGAACATCGAAGAACTGTGGGCGATCTCTCTCTCTTCTACAGGTATTATCACGGAAAATGCTCTAAAGAGTTGGCACGTATGATCCCCCCGGGAGTAGCACCTACTAGGCGAACACGTCAAACAGACGGTAACCATCAATTTACTGTCAAAATAGAGGCACCAAGAACCTCATTATATCAGAATTCATATCTCTGGAGAACAGCATCGCTGTGGAATAAAATCCCTGCGACAGTTTTCCCTGCAGGTTACAACCTGAACCGTTTCAAAACCAACACACACCAACATTTCCGCGCACTTGCCGCTTGTCGAGCGTGATAGGGATCTCCTTGCGAGTGCGCATACCCGTAAAAAAAAAATTAGGCAGTGCACATGCAGGCTAAGTGTAGGACTGAGCAGTGCATATGCAAGACTAGGCAGTGCATATTTGTTATGAAGGGTCATAAGAATTCTTTGAAACAAAATGTCTGTCTTAATGCTTAATATAATAATGATTGGGTATTTAACTGAATCTATTGTAAGTGGCATATTAAACAAAAAAGCAAAACATATAACCTAACCTCAAAATCTAAATGAGTAATAGTAGGCGAAGAATATCGTAAAAAAACTTTCAGTTATATACAAAACAACTCATCGAATACTAACATCAACATTTTAACCCCCAAAAGCGATTGAGTTGCGAGGTGAAACAAGAACAATTGCCTTAGATATATCTAAAGCATTCGATAAAGTCTGGCATGAAAATCTGCTCAACAAGCTCAAAGCAACGGGATTGTCGCCAAGACTTTGCACTTGGTTTGAAAGTTACCTTAAGGATAGATCCATTTATGTTGCACTGGATGGCCGGAACTCCAACTCTTACCAAATAAATGCTGGTGTGCCACAGGGAGCAATCCTTTCGCCAACACTTTTTCTGATTTACATAAATGACCTCATAGATAAAACAGTAAATCCACTTTATTGCTTTGCAGATGATGGCAATGTAGTCTCCTCAGTCATACCACCCACATGTCTCTCCGCACGTGAATTCCACTACCTTAGACTGACTGAAATATCACAGATAAATAACGACTTGGAGATAATAGAGGACTGGGGCAACAAAAACCTTGTACAGTTCAACGCGCAGAAAACCCAAGCAGCCCTGTTTTCAAAAAAGACCAGCACCGGTGAGCCAAACATCATGCTATCTGGAAGTGCTGTCGCATTGCAGAGCCAGTTGAACATCTTAGGAGTCACTGCAGAGACCAACATGTCTTGGCACAGTCACGTGGCAGATATAGCTAAAAGGGCGTCCCAAAAGCTTGGGGTGCTATTTCGTACAAGACATCTGTATACACCAAGCCAACTGCTGACACTCTACAAAGCCCAGATTCGACCAACTATGGAGTACTGCTCACATATATGGAGTGCGGCTCCCAAACATACCTTAATGCTTTTGAACACCGTGCAAAAACGAGCTATCAAGCTGATCAATGACCCCGCACTTACCCGTAGCTTGGATAGTCTCGAACATCGAAGAACTGTGGGCGATCTATCTCTCTTCTACAGGTATTATCACGGAAAATGCTCTGAAGAGTTGGCACGTATGATCCCCCCAAGAGTAGCACCTACTAGGCGAACACGTCAAACAGACGGTAACCATCAATTTATTGTCAAAATAGAGACACCAAGAACCTCATTATATCAGAATTCATATCTCTGGAGAACAGCATCGCTGTGGAATAAACTCCCTGCGACAGTTTTCCCTGCAGGTTACAACCTGAACCGTTTCAAAACCAACACACACCAACATTTCCGCGCACTTGCCGCTTCTCGAGCGTGATAGGGATCTCCTTGCGAGTGCGCATACCCGTAAAAAAAAAAAAAAAAAAAAAACGTTTCTAAATTCCGCAGAACAAAAATCACTGTTGTTGGCAAAGAAGCCTGCCACCATAAAGGAATTCAGCATTGGCAAGTTGGAGCTATCGGCTTTGGAGAATCCGTTTTCCATTGAAAGTGCTTTTATAAACAAAATACAAAATAAAATCTAATTTAGGACGATAATTTGCACTTTAAACCAAAGCAAACATTATCATCCATAAGAAAATAAACAGAAAATTGGTTCTTTCGAGGCGTTTACTGTTTTGTGATGTCACTCGCAGCTGATTGGTAGACCGCCTGTTTTGAATCACGTGGCTAATTGTTTTAATTCAATGAATTTATTTAATTAAAATAACTATGAATTTGAGAAAAAATTAAACAAAAAAGTTTGTTTTTAGCATTCTCAAGACCTAGAGAGATATCTAAAAATAAATATATATTTATTTTTTACTACTGTCAAACACCCTATTAGAGGCACACCCTGAGGTGGAAGTAGATTGATTTTCACTCAATTCCTAGCAGGGCTTCAGCCCCCTTAAGGCTAAGATGTTTTTAAATATTTTTCACATATTTCATGAATACAAAAAGAAAATAGCATAAAATACGGCATCATGGGGTCTCGGCCGCCCTTCAAGACATATTCCTGGGTGCGCCACTGATTCCCAGTAGTAGTGATATGCCATACACAAGTTTTTAATTAAAAATATAATTAGTAGGTTTTAAAATATTCTCTACTATCTTTTTGCCGTCTACATAGACGAAATTGCCAGGAAAAGCCCCGACACTTTCCTTGTTATATTTCCCCATTATACGTTACATACCAGATAATAAATTATAAAAATCGATATTGTGCCACTTGTGCATGCCGCATTTGCTAAGCAGTGGGGTACGATTTTTCATTAAAGATATTTATACTGAACCGAACCGAAACAATTAAAATTTTAGAGCGAAAAACGAAATAAGATACTATTAGATAAAGCTGCGAGTACCACTATTATCTGAAATGCGTAAGATTTTCATTCGTTATGTCGATAGTGAAAATTCTTAATAAGTGACATGAGATTTTGGGACTTGATAAAAGAATTTATTGAAGAAAAAACTTTCAATGGTTTGTCATATTATACTATCAACTTTTTTAGATCAAAGAAAATTTGCCGATGCCGCACAGAGGGGCCAAATGGAGCTAATGTCGGAAATAATTATTTAAACACCCAAAATATTAGAAACAAAAATAATGTGTATTGGTTATTGTGATATAGGTTAAAATGCACCTGTTTAATATTTTATAAAGCTTTAATATTTGTTTTTTTTACAGGGTGATTTAAAAATAGATTTTTTTAAAAGAAATTTAAGTACTTTTACACAAAAAAGTAATTAAGACTTAAACATTTATTAACGATGAGTTTAAAAATTCTACATTTTATAATATTTCTGCTTAAGTTATTTAACCTGGCTCATAATATACAGTATGTCCCAAAAGTCTGGAATCACCTTTTTTTTTTAAAACTTGGAGATAAAATCATGGACACATCAATTTTGAAATAGGAAGAGGAGTCACCTAAAAATACTATATTGTACAGAGTGTCCTCAATAAGACATATGCATGCATATTTTTTTACTTATATTGCATCTAAAAACTAATTTTACCATTCTCTAAAAAAAAGGAATTTAATGTAAAGGCTTTTTGGATAAAAGTTGTTTATTATTTGCTTGCATTTTGCTATTCGCTACACACAAAAATTTGAGGTGAAATACCTTTTTTATGTTGCCGTCCGGTAAATCTAAGAATAGTTAAAAATCTAAAAACTAATAACTTTAAAACTAAACACGAAAAGTGGTTTAATAAATCTGCAATAAAACAATTAACAACTATAAAAGTAGAGCCAATCAAAAAACAAAAGTAACTTTTTTCTTGCAATATGGTATAAAACTATTAATTCATGTTAAAATACATTATGCTAGTTTTAATCTTCGGTAGTAGTGCTGATATAAAAAAGTTGATATTTTGACTAACCCCCATATATTATCAAACAAGTTAAAAAAAAATTGCATTACAAGTGACTTTGTCTTTAGGCGTTTACTAAGCCATTTTTATGGTAAATTAATTTTTATCGGTCAAGATGTAAGAGTTAATATTATTAAAACATACAAAAAAACGACCATTTCACGAATTTTGACCGTTTATATCTCGAAAACTGTACATAGAAAAACTTAACTTTACTTACATTTTTTTTGTTACATACCCCACTATAACATACTAAAATTATAGCCAGTTCAACCGAGACAAAAATTCCCCATAAGGCCTGTCTAAACCATTGCGTGGTCCTTTGATAATCCACTTAACCCTTTCCAAAACAAAGATCTGTCAAAATGACTTTTTTGAAAAATTTTCGGGCACCTTTCCCAAGTTAAAAATACGAAAACGGCAAGTTTGTAAAAGTTTTGGTTCAAACAAGGGCCCGGGCCCCCCCCCCAAGCCTTAGATTTTTAATATATTTTCCACATATTTGATGATAAAACATGAAAAATACCTTAAAATTTGACATCAGGAGGCTTCGGGCCCCCCCAAGCCCAAGCTGTGGCGTAGTTGCGAAAAGACATGACGACCTTTTTTTGTTTTTTTTTTGGTCGCCACTTTTTTGAGGGCGCGCGATGTACCGGTTGGTCTCCGCCAGACATGATGACCTTTTTTTTTTTTTTTTTTTGTTTTTTTTTTTTGGCCGCAAGTTTTTTGAGGGCGCGCTTTGTAGCTGTCGGGCCCCCCCCCCCAAGACACATTCCTGGGTGCGCCACTGGTTCAAAATTTGACTTTCGAAGATTTACCCTCCCCCCACTCCTTTTAACTAAAGTAACTGTAACCGCTACCATAATTTACTTGGCTTTTTACAGGCCTAAAAAGTTGTTTATATCAATTTGATTAAAATCCTTTATTTTAAAATTTTTTCGAACGAAGCTTTTCCTAATTTTTACGCGTCCGCCATATTTAAATTTAATGAGTTAATCAAATTTATGTTAAAAAACTATCAATCAAATTTTTAGTCAATTAAACACTTTTTATTTAATAAAAATTCGTTAATAAACAAACAAGTTTTATATTTAAGATGTATAGTTTAATTTCTTTTACTTGGGTCGTATGTAGGCACTTTATTTTTAATATTAAAAACTCAAAAAGGCGCAAGAAAGCGCAGCCATTTTTTTTTCATTTTGTTCAGAAACATTCAATTAAAAAAAAAGTGACAATAGTTTTGCTTAACAAAATTTTATCACACACTAAATTATATGTTTTATATTTCTTTAAGGTAAATTCTAATAATAATTGACTTCTTAGTTTAAAATTCGCTTAAGACAAAAAAGATCAAACATTCAAAAACAAGGCAAAACTATTAAAACTAAAAATTGGAACACATAATAATATGTGCACACCAACGAAAAAAGAAAAAAAATAAACTGGTGGAAGAGCTAATAAGAAAAAAATGGGATAATGTGGGCTTGTCAGAAACCCGGCGAAAATCAGAAAATCCAATAAAATTGAACTTCGGTAATTTATTATACCATAGAGGTTATGAAGATAACACTTCGCAGTAGGAGTCATAATAAATAAAGTCATAAGTAAACAAGTCCATATTATTAAAGGAATCGCAGATCGTGTTGCCTATCTTACACTGAAAATGAACAGAACATCACACAAAGTTATCTAACTCTACATGCGATGACGAACATATCGTACCATGCTATAAAGACGTCTATCCATTAATAGGAGATTTCAATGCCAAAATTAGTAAAAAAATTACCATAGAAGAAATTGTTAAACTAAAAAAGAAAACCAAAGAGCTGAAATCAAGGGACGAGTTAGGTTGGCCTGGACAGCACTTGGTAAATTAAGCTACATCTTAACAAATAAAACACGCAGTACTTTCAAAAGTGTATGCCAATGTATCCTTCCTGTAGTCACCTATGGAGCCTAGACCTGGACACTTATGAAATTAAACATAAATAAGGTAACAAAAGCCTAAAGATCAATGATAAGACAAATGCTACATCTAAAGCTAACAGAAAAAGGAATGAATGGATAATAAATAAAATATAAGGGATGTCAGAGGAGACGTAGAAAAATTTTAATTTGCCGGTCATAATATCAGACAAAAACAAGTTCGATGGAACAAATTTATTGTAAGCCGAAGACCTTGGGAAAATAAAAGAAGTAGGGCAAGATCCCGAATGAGATGGACGGAAGATTTGAAGAAACATGCAGGAACTAGATAAATAAACACGGCGACAGACAGAGAAGAGTGGAAGATATTGGGGAAGGGTTATGCCAAAAGATGGATCGAAGAAGGCTAAATAGATAGATTGATAGATAGAAAGACATTCACCAGACCATCAAAAAAAGGTGTCACTAGAATCAGTTTTCCCAAACATTTACTTGTCCAATGGTATGACAAAAATTTAAATTTCAAAAGGTTTTCCGCTCGGGGTAGGGGACAATTCGCCGCGGCCGATTCGCCGCGGCCGATTCGCTGCGGGGACAATTCGCCGTCGGCCGATTCGCCGCAGGTACAATTCGCCGCGAGATTTTTTGTTTTATGATATTACCATTGGCAATTGTTTAAACATTTTTATTTAGCTTAACTTTATATAATATATTTGTTTGGTTATAACGTTTTTCAAACTTTTCGAACCTTACCTTTTTTTATTAAAAAAATTAATAAAATAATGATTTCTAACTTTTAAAAAACCAAAATGGCGGATTTTCCCATTTATGAACCGATTTGCATCAAACTCGGAACTTTATGATCTTTCAGGTAGCTGATTATAATTTCTAACCTAAACTTTAAAAAATCAAAATGGCGGTTCCACAATGGCGCACTTTCTTATTTGCCTCAAACTTGAAACATCGCGGCGCTTAGGGTAACTCCATATAATTTTTTGCTCAAATTTAAAGATAAGTTAGAAATCATAATTAGCGACCTGAAACACCCCAAAGTTCCGATTTTGATGCATATTGGTTTATAAATGGGAAAGTCCGCCATTTCGGATCCGCCATTTTGATTTTTATAAATTTAAGTTAAAAACAATAATTAGCGACCTGAAAGATCTTAAAGTTCCAAGTTTGATGCAAATCGGTTCATAAATGGCATCCGGCATTTTGGATCCACCATTTTATTTAGTTTTTAAGGTATAAAGATTTACCAATTCACAGAATTAAACTCACCAAAGACAACTGAATGCAGAATATATTACGGATAAAAAACCGTTAGATATATACCGTACAATTATTACGGAATGGGCCAACTAGGCGCTGCACTAAATTTTTTTTTTTTGATAATATGTGGAGATTTAAAACAACATAAATCAATACAAAAACATCTTTAATAAATACTTTACGCAATTATCTTGAAATTTGGTTTTGTTAAGTAGAGTTGAATCTATTACGTCGAGTGTTGAAATTTGGTAGATGTAGTGTTCTGGTAACCTGGTAGCTATTTTACTAAATATAATCTGTTACAGCACAAATCACGTCCCCAACAACATCATTGCAAAATATAATCTTGCTCAGCACAATCCTGTAAATTCTAATCGTCTGCAGCACAATAAGACTATTGGGTGGGAAAGGGTTCATTTTAAATAAACGTTCTCGTATATTTAATTTTAATTTTTTTTATAGCATACTTTCAGTTGTATTTTGAATAATAAATGACATGATTGCAACATGAAAGTGTTAGGGTGGGAGTGAATCGGGGTGAATTTAAAAACATTCTTCTGTATTTATCATATTTTGATATCTATTCAAATAAACGGTTTGAGTTATAGTGTAAAAATATACAGGAAAATCCTGCACATTGTTTTACCACAATATTTAAGCAAAAAAAATAACACTTGAAGAAAATGTTGTTAGGAAGGTGAGACAGGGGGCGGAAAGGAGTTAATTTTCAAAACACGATGTGGTATGTCATGTTTGGAATTTTTTGGAGTGAGATTATGAAAAATTCAGAACATGACACTTTTAATAAAAAAATAAAAGTTTGTAGGAAGCTTGAATTCAATTAACACAGGTAGTCAATTAGACTCATTCCTAGGTGACAAATAGTGTATTAAAGGAAGGAAAATTAATAAAAGTTCAGCCGACCGCATGCAGTAGACGAAAGATACGCAATGTTAAAATGGGTAGAAGGTTCTTCTAAAAAAAAAAAAGAAATCAATGCCTGTCCTTTAATATCTCGTCTAATGTTTCCAATTCCAAAATTTATTTAATGCTGCTGTATGTCCTTTTTTGATGTTTAATTTTGCAGAATACCTCGGATCAAAAGAGTAGGTAAGCAAGCAACCGACACGAACCCTTATTCCTTTTCAACCGATTTGTTATATGAATCAGCCACGTTGTGCTGCAGACGATTAGAATTTGCATGATTGTGTTGAGCGAGATTATATTTTGCAATGACGTAGACGGAGGCCTGTCTTGTGCCGTAATAGGTTATATTTAGTAAAATCGCAACCTGGTAATTTACAATTTACGTTTTTCTTACAAGAATGACGGATCCAAAATAACGGATTTCTTTATTTTTTAACCAATTTGTCTCAAACTTGAAAGTTTGCAGTGCTTGAGAGCACTTAATGCAGTTTTATCCTAAAACTTAAAAAATTTTAAATAGCGGATCGAAAATTGCGGATTTTTTATTTATGCACCGATATGGATCAAATATAGAAATTGGCGATGTTTCAAGTCGCTGATTATGATTTTTGACTTAAACTTATTAAAAATTCAAACTGGCGGATCTAAAATGGCGGATCAAATATGAAATATGGCGGTGTTTCAAGTCGCTAAATATGATTTTTGGCTTAACTCATAAATAATTCGAAATGGCCGATCCAAAATGGTGAACTTTCTTATTTATGAAACGATGTGTAACAAATATAGAAACTGGCAATGTTTCAAGTGGCTGATTATCATTTATCATTTAAGTTTTTTATGAGTTTGGGTCAAAAATTATAATCAGCGACTTGAAACACAGCCAAGTTCTATATTTGATACATATCGGTATATAAATAGAAAAATCCGCATTTTGGATCCGCCATTAAATTTTTTTTTTAAGTTTGAGGATAAAACTGTATCAAGTGATCTCAAATACTGCAAACTTTCAAGTTTGAGATAAATCGCTTTAAAAATAAAGAAATTCGCCATTTTGGATCCGCTATTCTTGTAATTAAAAACGTAAATTTTATTACCAGATTACCACAACTCTACACCTACCAAATTTTAACACTCGACTGGATTTAACTCTACTTAACAAAACCAATGTTCAAGAAAATTACGTCAAGGAATTTTTAAAGATCATTTTGCATAAATAATAATATGATATCTATTTTGTTTTTCATCTGCACATTTTATCGAAAAAAAATATTTTAGTCCGGAGCCAAGTTGGCCCGGCACCCAGTTGGTGGCGCCGAGTTGGCTCGGCGCCCAGTTGGCCCGACACCCAGCTGGCCCGGCTCCCAGTTGGCCCGGCGTCTAGTTGGCGGCGTCCAGTTGTCCTAGACCCTAATTATTATGCCATAGAACATTTGCGTCAAAACCTGTTTGTTAAATTTACTGCCGGTTGCCAGCGGTAAAAACCTGTTTGTTAAATTTGCTGTCGGTTACTAGCCTCTTTGAAGAACTCTGTTTCTGAACCCCACTTTTTAGTTAACCTAATTTTGTCGGATTGTTTAAGTTCTTTGGTATCGTTAACAAATATTTTTTATAAATTTTGCCATGCGACCTTTGGTATTTTCCCTTTGATTCTAGCAGTACCTAGTTCAAATTTTGCAATCAAATTATACGTGGTAGGCTATAAAACTTTTATGACGCTACTAATAATTACCCGTCCAGGCAGCAAACTTTATAAGTGCAATTTTCCATTCCACAGAGAGGGGTGTATAAAATTTCAATAGACGACAAGTTTAACTGCTAGTCGCTTCGTATGTGCATATGAACGGGTAAATTATCAAAAGATGGTCTCGTCCTTATACAGCGCCGTATTGGGGCGGCGGGTAATCGGAGAAAATCCGATGAACCGGCTTGCGCCCGTATGGGACACTAGGCTGGGTCATACAAAGGTCATACAAAATACATATATCCTGTCTGACTGCTTTAAAAAAAAAACGAGACTATCGACAAATTATTTTACTGTAGTGCCTCGCCAAGTTCGCGCGGAAACTGTTGCTCTACTTCGAAATGAGCTACGAAACTCAAACTATGCACAGTCGTAGATCTTTATAGAGTTAACAATCCCTCCAAGTTTCATGGACTTCCATAAAGTAGTAAAATAGTTACGAAAAATGAAGCTGAAATTTGGCACACTGCTAGAAATTGTGACCAAACCCTAGGAAAAAAAAACGCCAAAATTCTAATTTACTCCTTTTCCCCATACACTATGTATGTAAAAGTAACATTGTCTACTTCCAGAGGCGCTAGAGAGCGAAGCTTTGGCAGACTGATAGGAGATATAATAAAACTAAAGAAAAACCTCAAAATTTTAATTTGCTTACCTCCCCTATAAATGTAAAGATGTAAAAGTCACATTCTCCACTTCCAGAAACGCTAGAGAGCTGAGCTTTGGAAGACTGATAGAAATATGACTATAGGAAAAATTAAATTAAAAATTTAAACGCACCAAATTTTTAATTTACTTTCCTTCCCTATAATGTAAAATATGTAAAATTAACATGGCCAACTTCCAGGAACACTAGAGAGCTGAGCTTTAGAAGGCTGATAGGAACTATGATAAAACCATAGCAAAATATAAAAAAAAACTCCAAATTTTTAATAAAGCACTGCAAAAGTTTTAAACAATATTCCGCATATTTCACTACTTTAAAACTCATAACAAAAACATTTCATGTAAAAAAAGCCAAGTACGCGAAAGTAGTATTCCGTAAAAAGAATTGAGATAAAAGTAAAGTTCTCCAATACAAATTTCAAAATGAAAGGTTCTTACTAGTTTGGAAAAGCAACAATATATGTCATATGAAAACTGACGAGATCTAGCTGTTTAAAACTCAAAAGAATTCAAGAGAATTTAACAGTAGAAAATTTTTAGCCCGAAGAGACTGTACAAGATTTTTTTAGTTTAGATAATGGCATAAATTTTAATTTTAAACAGATTTCGGTAGGTTTATACAGCAGAATTTCTACAAGATCTTACTAGTATCTACAAGAATTAAAGAGGGATTTTACTTACTTACTTACTAAAAGATTCTATAAAGTTTTACCAAAAAAATATTCAACCAAATTGACGAGTTTTGAGCGACGTTAAGTTTTTCTATAAGAATTTAAAAGATTATATAACTATCCAGTTTTGAGCAGTTTTGACTAGCAAATTTTTTTATAAGAGTTTTATTAAACGATTTACTAAGAATTAAAGCGCAAAATCAGGACAGCAGTTTTGGTAAGATTTTACAAGCAAGTTTTTTTCATAGAAATTCAAAAGATTTTATGAGTACCTATTACCTAAAGATTTGATCAGAAAATTTATAATTTTTCTTATGAGATTTTAAAACATTTCCACTTCTGCAGATTTTTCTAAAAAATGTAATAATATGCTGACAAAAACTCGTAAAAGTTCATAAGATCTCGTAAGTATCTTCGGCGGATTATGAAACACCTCTTCCTGGTGTAATCTCGTAAACCTTTAGAAGTTTAAATATACATACGTGACTCGTAAAAGTGTGCCAGATCTGCTAGGAATTTGAAGAGGATCAAAAAACAATTTTTTCTGAAACCTCGTCGACTTTGGACAGATTTAACATGGATATGGCCGTATCAAAGTGCTTTTAGAAACTCAGGAAAGTTCGTGAGATCTGCTAGGGATTTGATGTGTAGCATGCAACAAATTTCTGATTTAATTTTGTAAACTTTTGACAGATTTAACGCGGATATGCCCGTAAGAATTAACAAAACCTCGTGAACGTTCATGAGATCTCGTAAGTATTTTCTGCGGATTGTGAAACACCACTTTCTGGTGTAATCTCATGAAATTATATAAACATTCATAATACGCAGAAGATACCTACGAGATGTCATGAACTTTTACGACATTTTTTTACGAGATTTGACGCAGCATTTTTGACAGGGGTGTTTCATTTAAAATTTGCACATTACTGTGATATTAGGGTAAAAGTGGCAACGTCTCAACCCTCAAAAAATATATGTCTATAAAATTATCAAAACTTATGCTTATGATTATAATTTGCCATTTATCTTAAAATTTTGCTTCCTTTAAAAAAACAGATGTCGCTAAAGAAGTTTCTTTTCAAAAATTGTAAATTATAGTATACTGATGGCTCAAAACTTTAAGTAGGGTAAAGCGGGGTAAGCCCGGCCCGCCTTAGTAAATCGAGCTCTTTTTCAGCAAGTGTACTTTATATGCTGTTATGAATAGAAGAGGAAGGATTGATCCACGGGGGTACTCCAGAAGTACTCTTGTAAAGTTAGATTTACACCCCTTTGATTCTACAAATTAATATTGTTTTCCAATAAGATACGAATAAATAAGTTTACAGACAATACAATTTCAGATAACACATTTATTATTAAAGTATGGCTTACTTTATTAAATGCTTTTTCGAGATCTGCATTTATAATATTAACTTGAGATTTTCAATTAAGTGCATCATGAATAAACTGTGAAAATTTAGCCATACTCGCAAATATGGACTTTTAGGCAAAAAGCCATGTTGATATGGTGATATCTGGTTACCAGATACTTTAGTAAAAATTATATCAAATCAATCATTATTTTTATTTTGAGTGGTTGAAGCAGTTGAAATAAGTCATTAAAATAAAAGGCACAACACGGAAGTTGAAACACAACTGCGTGTTTGATAAACTTCGGCGGTTTTCATAAAGTGTCGAAACACCGATTTATTGGCCACACAACTCCAGCAAAGCGTGCGAACTTGCGGATTTATTATCCCACTTCATGTCTTGTATGTGGGCATTGTGTAACTTTGTGTCGGGTTTTGGCATTAAAAAAGAGGATACGCTTTTGTGCTTTAACAAATTAGAGCAAAAAACTGGTGCAATTTATAGCTCTTTTATTTGTTAATGATTATTTTTATTTATTTCGTTAAGGGCCGGCAACAAGTTTTACCACACTTACATAGCTCGCACCAACCTTTTGACAATGAAAAAAAAATACGCTTTTGTGCTTTACCAAATTAGGGCAAAAAACTGGTGCAATTTATAGCTCTTTTATTTGTTAATGATTATTTTTATTTATTTCGTTAAGGGCCGGCTACAAGTTTTACAACACTTACGTAGCTCGCACAAACCTTAAAGTACAACTTGTGCTTTTGTCACGCTCCTAAATATATAATATTTCAATATGCAAATAGTTTTCTTATTGCTTTAAACGGTTACTTAGAGACAGTCAAAAATATAGTTTCTGATACTCACTTTATTATAGGCGAGTTAATCTTTGATCTTTTGGGGGGAGGGATAAAGTAAGCGAATAATTTCTCAATATACTATATGCGCAAAACTTTGAGTCGTTAGTTAATAAAATCACCTGACCTGATTCTGGAACGTGTATTGACTATATACATACCAAGTGCCGTAGTCAATCTCTTAAAAAAAAGTTTATCCAGCTATTATTAAAACAAACATAACACACCATCATTCAATAATTGTAAATATGCCTTTTAAAATACAAAATAATTATTAAGACTCTTACTTCAAGTCCAAGCACAGTATTTTCTAGATTTAATAAAAACAAAGATTAAACAAAACATAACAACAATGAAAATTACAAAAATAAATCTTTTAAATGTAAGCCCTGTAAAAATATACAAGTGAACAAACTTAATTAAATTTTACAAGGTACAGAACAATACTTAATATACTATTAAATAAAAAAGATTAAATATTACGATGACCAAATTAATCGTAATAAAAATTGTTCAAAAAATCTATGGTACACAGTAAAAAATATCTTTTCAGAATCTAAACGAAACCCAGCTTTTAACTAACCCTAAAGAAATCGCAGACACATTTAACAATTATAAAAAAATAGGATCCCCAGCCGACACAAGATGGCGCTTAATATGTCAAACATAAAAGAGACCTTCATAACTTATAGACCAAATTTAATTTATACAAACAAAAATTCTGGATTTTTACAACTTTTATAAAATGTTACAATTTGAAATTTAACATAGCAGCTGAAGTTTAGATAAAAAGTTATTGTTTTATTCTTGTTTGGCAGAACTAGTGTTACTACACGTCAAGTATTTCAATTTATACTAAATAAGGGTCTTTAATTTAATTTTTTTTAAATAAATGACATATACTACATATAATTCAAGACGGCTGCGTTCAAAATATAAATAAAACTGTATGTTTTTAGATTTGTAAAATTTTTTACCAAAAATTTGATTTTATATTGCTCTAAACTAGTTTTAAATTATAATTTACTAAAAAAATACAATTCGTTAATTTATTTACTTTTTATAGATGGCGGTAGAAAAAGTAAAGAAACACTATTTTCTTAATATGTCAAAAAAGTTGACATATGTCACGTAATGATTAACTATATTTTACTTATAAGCTGACTTGGGAAAAATCGTTCAAGTTTGCTAACTTAAGGGGGCAAACATCGTCCGAAAACTTAACATTTGACAACACTGATATCGCGTTTTTTGTCCAAATCTTTGTTCTAATAGAAATAGAAAACGAGAAAGCGGAACGCGTCGAAATTTTGAGGGATAGTTTTTTAAAGCATTTTTAACAACCGTATCTTAGCAGTTTTTCGCGAAATCATTTTATTCAAAAAATAAAAAAATCTTGCATATGAACAGAAATAATGTTTCAACTAGTTTTTTATAGAAGAGATCTATTAAGATATACAAAAGCGTGCCCAATTTTATATTTGATGCAGGACACCAAATCAGACAAGAGCCATCAACCTCTTGACTGAAGCGCCACCCCCATATACCGGGGGCAAGTCAATTCGATTGAGTAAATTTAACTAAGATCACGTGACCCGGATTTTCAAATTTTCAGATATTTTGGAAAAATAAAATATCGTTTAATATAAGTTAATATAAGTTAAATGATTATAAGTATGTATTTAAAGACATACAATTTTTTCTATTTACAAAACGTTTTTTAAGGGCTGGCCACAACGATGTGGAATTAGAAGGATGCGCTGCATCAATTCGATCTGCCTAGCAAAAGTGGTTGCACTAGGCGGAGCCTATCCTAGCTCCTACATCGCGCTGAGCCCAGGGCCGGACTACAGTAATTTCCTGTTTAATAGGGCATCGTTATTAAGAAATTGGGCATTGAAATGTGTATGAAAGAGATTCCTACATATAAAATAAGCTTTATTAAATGGAGGGATGGACAAGAGTGCCAAAATATCTAGATATAAATTACTAAATATAAAACTTTCTCTGTTCCTGGAAACTTTGCAATATAACAAGAATAATAAGTTTAATTATGAATAACAAATATTAAAAAGCTACCAAAAAAAGAATCACTTGCAGCGGTGAGTCCAGGGTGGGGGACTAGGAGCAAATGCATCCCGCCAAGAATTTTTTCTATATACGCTAAATAGGTAAAACATGAAAGCGTCTTTTTTAGTATTATTATTATTATTAAAAATGTACCACTTAGTCATACTGGAATATATTTACCATGAACAACGAACCTGCAGAATTTTTTGCCTGCGATGCCAATGGTGCCATAAGTACCTACTTACCTTGAAATATGATAAAAGTATGAAAAAAATTAAAAATCAGGAATGAACAGTGACAGATCAGAGATAGAAAAAAAAACAGGAATTAAAAGGGACCGTTTTGGAAATAAAAAGGAAAAATTAAAGATGAAAAGTGACAGATCAAAGATAAAAAGTACAAAGCCCTGAGAAAAACTACGAACACCTAAAAACTTCAAAAAAAATTCAAAAAAGTCCAAAATGTGTTAATTGCCTTTTTAACCCTTGACAATTGTTGCCCTCGCAACACTCGTAGTACAAACTTTTCGCCTTGAAATAAAAAGTCCCCAGCTTATCCTTTAGTATATAATATAGCCATAACAAACACACAAAAAGCACTTCTGATTCCGCCACTGATTCTAGGTAGCACAAATGCAAAATCTGGGGGTAGCTCTACAAGGTAAAGCTGTAGATTTACTTGGTTCAAAATTTTAAGATTTAGCTACACTTACCTTAGCCCAAAAGTTGCTATTAGCTGAGATACACAGTGTTAAACTTTATTTTTTCATTTCAATTTTTTCAGTAAATTTTGTACTAATCAATAATTTTACAAAAAAATTTAGGGTTTTTTTGAATAGAGCGATTCGATTTTGATAAAAAATTTGTTGTACATTAAAATCGGTGTAACTTTTTGTGCCTTGGTATTATGTAAAAAAGTTATACTGTTTTTATGCGAGTCAGGGCAACAGTTTTTGAGATTTTTGCATTTTAAGTTTTTATTGCATGGGTCAAAAGTTATTAAAGAAAATAATAGGTGAAATAACAAAATTTGCAAAAATGCAATAAAAACTTTAAATGCAAATATCTTGAGAACCGTTGCTCGGGACGACGAATTTATTTAGCTTTTTTACATACAAATAATGGGGAAAAAAAACTAGTATACGCCGAGGCACAAAGAAGTTACACTTATTTAAATGTAAGGCTAGGAACCCAGAGAACACCTTGTATAAGTTACACCAACATTTCTACCGAAATCGAATCGCTTGTTACAAAAAAATTACTACCCAATTTTCAATGCCAATTGTAAAAAAGTTATTAAGGAAGGAAGACGTGAATTAAACATTTTTACCCATGCAATAAATACTTTGAAATGCAAAAATCTCGACAGCTGTTGCTCTAAGCGACAACAAAAAGTATAATTTTTTGATATAAAAATGAAGGCAAAAATCATATTATAAATAAAAACTGGTATACACCTAGACACAAAAAAATTACACCGATTTTAATGTGACCCAGAGAACACCCTGTATTATGTACCATAATTTTTTTGCCGAAAAAATTCCAATTTTTTTGCAAATATATTGATTTGTAAAAAAGATATTAAAGAAAAATTAAATGAAAAATAAAGTTTAACGCCGTGTATCTTGATTAATATCAACTCACTTGTACTAAGGCAAGTGAACCCAATTCGTAATATTTTGATCCAAGGAATCTACAGTTTTATTATATACCATTAGTTCCGGGACACCTTGTATATATGATATTCTTATTTTTTATAATTTATACCTACCTGCAATACTAATTGTACCATTATAAAAATATATGAAATTATATAGTACGGGCCAGTATTATGTTTACAATTTCATATGAAATGGTATTCCACTAATTATTTATTTATCGACGCCTTGTCAACTTCTACAGCCAAGCACTGCATATCAAGCCATTCTTAAACTTCACAATTTTCGTCAAAAATATCCAAAAGAGTTCAACTAAATTACTAAAACCCAACAAAAACCGCACACGAAACTCGAACATCTGACTTGACGTAAACCTAGCACATACAAGTGAAAAGTGAAACCGTTTTGAAAACAGGCATGACGCCTCCCTTCTATTCAATCTCGTTGGCTGGCCATAGCGTAACAAACAAAATCACAGGATTACGAACCAATTTATAAGATAGTTTTTGATAATTAGTATATTGCTCAGTTAACAGAAGCTTGTGCTTAACTTCGCTGAGTTGAAAATAAAGCCCTTTTCATTTATTTATTTATTTATTACATAACAAGAGAAGAAAGTGACAAATTTCACACGAGCGTGAGAAAGTTACTTTCTGTCGAGTTATGGACGCTACGAACACTGTTGAACTATACTAATTTTTGTAAAAATTGGTGTTTAATTTTGCGTAAATCAAATGAAACTGCTTTTCCGCATGTGTGGGAAAGTAGTTTGCAACACATGTGCGAAAAAGTATTGTGACAGTTAAACACTTTCCATACATGTGCCGAAGTACTGAAAGTACTTGTACACATGTGCGAAAAAATTTCTGCACACGGATGAAATTTAATGTTTTCTGAGGATGCAAATCGTGTAAAATCCAACATTTTCATATGTGGTCGCAGGAAATAGTAATTTACCTAACCAGTGCGGAAGACGCACACACATTCGTTAAGTATGTAGGTTGTGGAAACAAAAATAAAGTACAACAATAAAAACAACTTATTTATTATATTTAATTTACAATGATTGCCGAAAACTTTACTTCTTATCACAGAACACCAAGGGGGCTTCTTATCCTGTGCAGCATCTGTGGATCAGGAGATTTTTGTTTTTATATTCTGGATCAATGATATCGGAAGGTCTTTAAATATATATTTTGCTCTGGATGTATTTGGAGGCAGGCTCATAGTAACATTATGTGTTCCAAACTATTGTGGCTAAGTCTTCTTCGGGATTATCGGTATTTTCTATCACAGTAAATAAACACTTTTTTCTATTTTTATTTATAAGACGAAATGTCATCCCCTGGTTTTTGACAAAAAAATAGGCTTTGTTTTTTACTCTATTCTTTTATTTTTTCTGTTGCTATTGAAAAACTAGCCGCCCACTTGTATTTTTAGGCAAAAATTAACGTCAGTGTCAAACTGAAAATGTGTTGTTTTTTTGTCATCCCTAAAATTTTAGTAAGGCCGACAATTTAGAAACCGAATAGGTGTCCCTAGGACTAATATGTAGTGCCACCTATTGACTGATATTTAAATATTTTGCCTTGTTGTCTTTTGCTTACAAAATTGGCTGAATCGGATTTGTCGCCTTAATCGTAACTATCAGATCAATATTAATAGCTATTGAGTAAAATATGGTGACATATGTCAACTTTTATGACATTTTTAAAATATCTGTATTTTTTTAACAGATGTCTTGTTTTGTCCGGTTTTTTTCATTAACTTAAGAGGGCAAACTTCGTCCGAAAACTTACCATTTGACAACACTGATATCGCGTTTTTTGGCCAAATCTTTGTTCTAATAGAAATAGAAAACGAGAAAGCGAAACGCGTCGAAATTTTGAGGGGTAGTTTTTTAAAGCAGTTTTAACAAACGTATTAGCAGTTTTTCGCGAAATAATTTTATTCAAAAAATAATATAAAAGTTATGGCTAAAACACAACAAATAATTCAAAACAATGTTTGGCATTTCAGTAGCCTAGTTGTATTATAGAAAACTGTAGCGAAATTGTTTCGATTTTTGTATTTTTTGGAAATGTACAAAAGAAAATCAAAAATCTAACAAGATACGTTTAATGATTTTAAAAAAATCTTGCATATGAACAGAAATAATGTTTCCACTAGTTTTTTATAGAATAGATCTATTAGGATTTAAAAAAGCGTGCTCAATTTTATATTTGCTGAAGGACACCAAATCAGACAAGAGCCATCAACCTCCTGACTGAAGCGCCATTCCCATATACCGGGGGCAAGTCAATTTGATTGAGAAAATTTAACTAAGATCACGTGACCCGGATTTTCACATTATTTTGAAAAAATAAAATGTCGTTTAATATAAGTTAAATGGTTATAAGTAGATATTTAAAGACATACAATTTTTTCTATTTACAAAACGTTTTTTTAAGGGCTGGGGCATAGCGTAACAAACAAAATCACAGGATTACGAACCAATTTATAAGATAGTTTTTGATAGTTAGTATACTGCTCAGTTAACAGAAGCTTGTGCTTAACTTCGCTGAGTTGAAAATAAAGCCCTTTTTATTTATTTATTAAATAACAAGAGAAGAAAGTGACAAATTTCACACGACCGTGAGAAAGTTACTTTCTGTCGAGTTATGGACGCTATTTTTCCTACGAACACTGTTGAACTATATTAATTTTCGTAAAAATTGGTGTTTAATTTTGCGTTAATCAAATGAAACTGCTTTTCCGCACGTGTGGGAAAGTAGTTTGCAACACATGTGTGAAAAAGTAATGTGACAGTTAAACACTTTCCATACATGTGCCAAAGTACTAAAAGTACTTGTCACACATGTGTCAATTTCTGCACACGGATGAAATTTAATGTTTTCTGAGGATGCAAATCGTGTAAAATCCAAAATTTTCATATGTGGTCGCAGGAAATAGTAATTTACCTAACCAGTGCGGAAGACGCACACACATTTGTTAAGTATTTGAAGTTGTGGAAACAAAAATAAAGTACTACAATAAAAACAACTCATTAATTATATTTAATTTACAATGATTGCCGAAAACTTTACTTCTTATCCTGTGCAGCATTTGTGGATCAGGAGATTTTCGTTTTCATATTCTGGATCAATGATATCGGAAGGTCTTTAAATATATTTTGCTCTGGACGTATTTGGAGGCAGGCTCATAGTAACATTATGTGTTCCGTCCTATTGTGGCTAAGCCTTCTTCGGGATTATCAGTATTTTCTATCACAGTAAATAAACACTTTTTTTCTATTTTTATTTATAAGATGAAATGTTCCCTGATTTTTGACAAATAAATAGGCTTTGTTATTTACTCTATTCTTTTATTTTTTTCTGTTGCTATTGGAAAACTAGCCGCCCACTTGTGTTTTTAGGCAAAAATTAACGTCAGTGTCAAACTTAAAATGTGTTGTTTTGTTGTCATCCCTAAAATTTTAATAAGGCCCACAATTTAGAAACCGAATAGGTGTCCCTAGGACTCTAATATATAGTGCCACCTATTGACTGATATTTAAATATTTTGCCTTGTTGTCTTTTGCTTAAAAAATTGGCTGAATCGAATTTGTCGCCTTAACGAAAAAAAACAAAAATGCATTTTCTTGACTTTTTCCGCCGCCATCTTAGCAAATGAATTGTATTTTATTTGTATATTGTTATTTAAAGCCAGTTTTAAGTTTATATAAAATTAAATTTTTTGGTAAAATCCAAACCAAAAAATGCAGTTGTTTTTATATTTTGAAGGTTGCTTGGATTATATTGTACATTAGTAATTTATTATAATTTTTTTAAAATCGGCGACAACTATTTAGTATAAATTGGTACACTACACGACAACACTAGTTCTGTCAAAGACGAATAAAAAAATAACTTTTTTATATTCTTACAAAAGTTGACATATCGGGGGCAATTCTTTAAAATTTGACATAATTTAAAACAATCTGAAAAAATTTGACGCCTCAAATTTTAGCCCTAAATCATGGCAACATCGTAAATTTCAGTTTCTTGTACAGCGTCAAAAACCGAAAAATGAGGAAAAATATAATCTAAAACCTACCTTTAAACTCGATTGCTGATAATTCAATATTTTTCAGGGATTGTTGATGATGCACAGGTTCTTAAAAAATTGTATTTTTCCGGAAAAAAACAATAAGAAAACCATGAGACGTTTTTCTTACTTCGTTAAAGTTGGATTCAAATAACACGAACATAACATGATAACATGCAAAGCGAACCAAACTGAATGGCTAAGTACAGCCGACCACAAAATCAATCGTAATATTATTTTAACGAAATCAAATGAATTTTAGGAAAGAAAACTATTAGGGTTGATGTTTATGAAAAAAAAATAATTTTCGTATTTATTGCAACCCGTGGCCCAAAAAATAACCTTTGAATATATAAATATCAAACTTGTTATTATTATTATCATATAATTAAAAATAATGTTTGTCTAATATTTCTTATGATCAGGTATGAGAAGAGATAGAAAAAAAGTCTGCCAAACCCAGGTTATAAAGGTTAGGTTCAGGTCTGCTACAGGGTGACCTTAAAATCTATTATAGATTTGTTTAGAAATTCTAGTTCTCTACTTAACAATAAAAAGTTGAAAATAGCCCAAAAAGTTAAACTATGTATTAACGGATTATTTCAAATTTAGGTTCAGGGGGTGAGTTACAGGGTGATATCAAAAATAGTTGTACAATTTACATTGTACACTAACTTATTGTATTACCTTTAGAGCCAGCCAGTGAGCTACTGGGTGATATCGAAATTACTAGTGTATTTTTCTAAAAATCACATTTTTAGACAACAATGTTGTCAAGAGCTTTCGTTATCAAAAAATGCTTAGGAACACGTTAAAAAATCATAACATTAACTGACTGTATTACCTTTAGGTCCTTGGAGTAAGGTACAGGGTGATATTAAAATTAGTAAAACACTTTTGTAGAAATCACAATTTTAAAAATCAACTTTATCAGGAGTCTTGGTGAGCAAAAAATAGTTAGGAATATGTAAACAAACATTTTCACGATTTTTTTCCGCACGTCCAAATTGCAAGAACCTTCCCGTCCACAATCGTTTTCAAATGAAAACCCGTCCTCCTACATACAAGTTTCATTTTCAAGAAGTGCTGCTGTACCGATGCTACCAGAAGCACCGAATGAAGAATCCTATAATGTGTTACAGCCTGTACAGACCAATATACCTTCCTCCATTCACTACAGTAGTAATTCTAAGCAGCAAACTGATCAAGGCATTTCTGTAGTGGGCCAAACACCAACTAATCAAATTCCAATAAGAAACGACGTTATTCAAGATGTTGCGGCATCTGATGTATATTGAAGCATGCAACAAACAGAAAGTGCATTTTCAATTTCAATATCTACCATCGTTAACTTTTTCGTTATTGTTAATTAAATATTCTTTATATAAGGTTTCTTTTTAATATATCATAATAAAAAAATCCTGTTTTATTATTTTTCCGTGCATAAAAAAATCAAGTAAAAATAAAAGTTAAAAAAACGTATGGAAAAGTAACTTTTCCGCACTAGTGCTGAAAAATTTCTTTTCCGCACGACTTTTGTTTTGTTAAAAATGAAGATATTTAGGACTCATTAAATGATTTATGTAACTATTCTATCTTACGTATCATTTTCTAGCATTATTATAAAATCTTTGCGAATTAAAACATGTTTTTTGATAAAGAAGATGGACAAAAACACTCGTAGGAAAAACATTGTACCTAATTCTTGCGGAAACTATCTTTTCCATCCTTGACGGCTTGCCCGAACTCCGCTCCGCGTCGTTTGTGCAAGTGCCGTCGCGTGCGGAAAAGTACCTCTTTCCGCACTTGTTAGGTAAATAACTATTGTACAAACAATTAAAAGCCTAAGCGATACAAAAAAATATTTATGTAAAAGATATTTAAAATTTAAAGATAAAAGACCTTAAGTGGGATGAAACTACTGCTTTTGTTGATTTGGAGTTTTCAGTAAAAATAGCTAAAGAAGTAAAGAAATATATCCCTTTATCAGACAACCAAATAGCTATATAGCGGTACAGGTATTAACAGATTTTTTGAAAGAAATGCAAAATATTGAGTCGCTTCACTTTGGAAGAAGTCTATATACAAGTAATTAAATAAAACTAAGAACGACGTACGGGACAAAAATATTTGTGTGCAGGTTGTTGTTTGTCAATGTAAATAAATGTGCAGATTTTTATATTTATCGTGTATGTTTGTAAATGTTTACATTAGGCAAGCCTAGTGAAGGCTTTCGTTTTGTTACATTAAATATATATTTTAGGGCCAAGATTCTAAAATATCTTGTAAATTTTTTAATTAACAAATCAAACAAATGTAAAATATTTGTAAAAAAAAATTGATTTACTATAAATTTGTGAATTAACAACGAAGGCAGGTAGGTTTTTCTGTAAATAATTATTGTACATTTTTATATTGACCAACCTTATTTATATGGGTTTGGTTCGGTTTGGTTATACTTGATATGTATTATAAAGCCATGATTTTTTCAAACTAACTTGTGAATTTGTAAAAGAACAAGGAACCAAGATGTTGTTACGTAAATAAATGTAGGGATTTTTGGATTTCTTATGTGTAATTGTAAACTTTTATTTTGACCAAGGTTAGTTAGGGGCTTAGGTTGATTTGGTTATATTAACTAATAAGTTTTAATGTCAAAATTTTATCATATTAACTTGTAAATTTGTCAAATAAATAGTAAAAGTTTTTCACGTAAATATATGTGAATATTTTTGGATTTATTTATTCATTTCACCCTGTAGCTCACCTCCCTTGTTTTTTAAAAACGTGATTTTTCAAAATCTTTACTGCTATTTAGATATCACCCTGCAGATTACCTACTGGAAGTAAATGAAATTTAGTAAGTGGTATGATTGCTTAACGTGTTCCTAACTATTTTTTGCTGACAAACGCTCCTGACAACGTTGTTTTTTAAAAACGTGATTTTTACGAAATTTTATAACTAATTTCGATATCACCCTGTACCTCACTTCCTGGACCTAACGGTGATACAGTCAGTTAATGGTATGATTGTTTAACGTATTCCTAACTATACTTTGCTAACAAAAGCTCCGGACAACCTTGCTTTTTAAAAATGTGATTTTTAGAAAATTTACACACACTAAAAAATTTCTATATCACCATGTAGCTCAATTCCTGGACCTGAAGGTGATAAAATCTGATAATGGTATGATTGTGTAACGTGTTTCAAATAATTTTTTGCTAACGAAAGCTCTTGACAACATTGTTTTTTAAAGATTTGTTTTTTAGAAAATTACGCTTCTAATTTCGATATCACCCTGTAGGTCTCTCACGTCCTGGATCTAAAAATAATACAATAAGTTCATGATACATTTTTTAATGTATTTCTTACTCTTATTTGCTAACTAAAACTCCTGACAGAGTTGTTTTTTAAAAATGTGATTTTTATTAAGATTTACTACTATTTTCGATATCACCCTGTAACTCACCTCCTGGACCAAAATTTGATCTAATCCGTAAATAGTCGTTTTTTGGGGCTATTTTCAACTTTTTATTGCTAAGTAGAAAATTAGAATTTTTTAACAAATCTATAATATTAGGCACACAAGAAATTTTACATAATAATACAAACATTATTTTTAATTATACGAGTTTATAGAAAGTTTGAAATGTATGTTTTAAAGGTTTGTTTCTTGGGTCCCGTTCATTTTATTCATATTATGAAATCTATTTTCAGGTCGGCTGTACGCAGTTGTCTGCCTATATGTGCGGCTCCGTCTAGGGAGCGTGTCGCAAACTTAAGTTTTCCTTGCACAAAGTGACCACGTGGTCGTGGCACCCCTGAAAAATTCCGCCTTCGACTTATTTTCGTCAGGTGGCGACTGTGGCGACTATTCTTAGGGTCAATGCATCCTGAAAGCCTGGCATCTTCCAACGAGCGGATAGTTCACAACTTGCATTCCATTTGCTATTGGTTGACATAGTCAGGCGGGATTTTTAAAATTAAAACTCTCCTGTCCTCGTTTTGGGATGTTGAAATCGGTGTTAAACCAAACTGAAACAAAACCTAACCGTGGTCAATTGATGGGAAACGTATCCTAACCGGGGCGTATCTGGACAGGTTAGGATACGTTGCCGAATAATTTATCAGGGTTAGGTTAACACCGATTTCGACAGGAAAACAGGATAGGGAAGCTAATTTAAAAAAAATATAATATGTTTTTAAAAAACAATAAAAAAAAACTCATCGGCATATGCATAGATTTAGTTAAATTCAATAGGTATGTACTGCACAAACCACTACACTTTTTAGTCACTTACAACTAGTATATATTCGTATTTTACGACGAAAGCTGTAAACATAAAGTTTGTTAAATGCTTGACTGGTGGCACCATCTCTTAATATAATATAATAATAATCTTAAACGGCAACGTTCAACATCAAAAAGTCAGCTGACTATTTCGACCAATAGCAAACGGAATGCAAGTTGTGAACTAGCCGCTTATGTCTCCCAGGGGTAGCGACACCAAACATAACCTCATTTACGAAAAACTCAAATCTGACACTGTCAGGAGCGTAGCTTTTTTTATGTTTAAAAAAATTAAATGGTTTACAAATGTTACGTAAAGAACTGTCTGTCACATCCGGTATATAAATTTTACTGTCCAAATAAACAAACCTAAAAAAACTAAGTTTTTTATGATTTCAAATTTATTAGGACCCTGTGTTAGGACCCACACAGCGAAGGAAACAAATATAGTTTGCATGTTTTATATATATTCTAAAATATAGAAAACTATTATGTTGGGTTTTGTATCATTTAATAAATTTTTTATGCTCTCTACGGAATAAAGGTGTACGTTTAATCCCTTTTTTCATGGGCTAAGGTAGTATTTCTTGTCCCCAGTGATTGAAAGTAATTTAATATAGGTTTTTGGATTATTTTATTTTTACATAATACAAAAAACAAAAAGGAATATATACACGATACCGATTATTTTGTTCCAGCTTGCCGTAAGCTTACTGTACTTTGCCGATGGCTTGGTTCGTTTTGATCGTTATTGTGTCCTTAGGCATAGAATATTGCTTCCATATAAACGAAGCATTTAACTTTCTAGACTTCTCCAGGCTGTAAACCAGGAAACTGTGAAATTTTCGAAATTCTGTTTATTGCATCATTTCCATGCCCATCTCAAAGTAAGAATATGCTTTATTTTCCATCTTCGAGAAATGTAATTCGAACTTTTTCTCGACTAAACTTAATTAGTTTGTTATGAAATAAATAATATTTTTTCCACATTGTTTGTTATAAGGTCCCTCATCGTCAAGCAAGCTTTACCTTGCTTGACCTTAGTTTGTTAGCATCTGACTGACTTTTGTTTAATGTAATGCCATGACAACTATCACTGCCCACTGCTTTTTTATATACTTGGCATGCTAAAACTATAGTACGGTAAGTGGTTTAATACCTATTTATTTAGTTTATGATTATTATTATTTTTAGTATATAAAAATAAACCTTGGCATTAAAGTCCCTTTTAGTCACTTAGCAAATTATAGCCCTTCTTCCGGTCGAGCATGAAAATTCCCGCCATGGTATTAAAAGTAAACACTGCACGCCCTAGGTTTATAATATACCTACTATTATTTTTATTATTGTTCAAAAAAAGCGGGAGGCGAAGAAAAGGTCGAAAATACAAAAAGTCGAAAATACCAAAGTTCGAAAGTACAAAAGGTCGAAAATACAAAAGATTGAAAAACAAAAGGTTCAAACAAAGATCGAAAGTAGCTACACTGTAATGATTGCAAAACAAAGTAGAATTAAGTTTTTAAAAAATCAACATCCAATAAAAACTTAAGTTAGCAACACGACGGGTCGCAGAACTTTGTTCGAAAACATTTTCTTCGAACGGAAATTTTTATGAAAACAATTTCTTCTAATGGAAATTTGTTCGAAAACATTTTTTTTAAACGGAAATTTATTCGAACACCATTTCTTTGAACGGAAATTTGTTCGTAAGTAATAGTTGTTCAAAAACATTTTCTTCGAATAGAAATCATTTTCTCCGAAAGCAAGTTTTTCGATAAAAGACGCTCTAGACCTGGATTTCCAAACCTAACACAATTTATATAGTTTGACTACGGCAAGGTCTTTTTAACATATTTTTTCAAAAAACCCTGACTTCTCTCCCAGGATCGTAAACATTCTGAAAATTTGTCTACTTTCCTCCTTTTGGAAGGTCGAAATTGGTATTTTCCTAAACTTTGACAATTGATCGCAAACTTATCCGAACCGGTCCAGATACCTCCTGATGTGCTCAATTAAGAAAGGTTAGAGTAACACCGATTTTAACCTTCCAAAATGAGGACCGGAAAGCTAATTTAGGGAAATCATTTTTCGACAATAGGTCTCGGTTGGTTCGGTTTGGTTTCACACCCTCTAGGATCCCGGGAAAGAAGTCAGGGAAGTTTTTGTTTCCAAAAATTGTTAGAAAAAAACCCCATTAGTCGAACTATATGAGTTGTGTTAAGTTTGGCAAGCCAGTTCAAATATATTTTTTTCGAAAAATTTGTTTTCGAAAAAATGTTTTTGAACAAATTTTCATTTTAAAAAAATATTTTCGAACAAATTTCCGTTCAAAGAAAATGTTTTCGAACACATTTCTGTTCGAAGAAAATGATTTCGAAAAATTTCTGTTTGAAGAAAACGTTTTCGAACAATCTTTTGTTCGAAGAATATGTTTTAGAACAATTTTTGGTTTGAAGAAAATGATTTTCGAAATTTATGCTTTCGAACAATAATATTACGATATTTATATGAAATGTACTATAAAATTATAAATAATTAAGCCGAACCTTACAAAAACTCGAACTGTATTTGGGCATTTTTTGTCTTTTGATAAAATGTAAAATTCGGAATAAAAAGGTACTAAAAAAACCACAATACCGAAAACACCCAAAAAAATAGGAAAAAACCTTGGAAAATAAATTAAACAGTGCGAAAAATAGCGTATAAACATCGTGATAAAAGTTTCATTTTATCCCTTGATATATTATATACTATTAATAAACTTTTAACATAGAAATGTATTTCTGTCCTGTTTGTTTATTTATTACGTATTATTTTTATACAAAAACAGAAATAATATTTAAAAGAAAATGATTTTTAACAATAATACCTACAATAAATATTCATAACCCAAAAACTCAAGGAACATATTTTTTATTTCTTAAGCTGTATAAAAACGAGTTCTTTTTAAGTTTTATTAAAACATTTTTCTTTTCTCAGACTGTATAAAAATGAGTATTTTTCACGAACGTCTATGGAATTTTGTACACACATACAAAAAATAATCACCACTTTAATAATTTGACCAGGATCCTCACTTAGTCAGATTTTTCTGGCAGATTTTAAAGAAATAATTTGACATTCCCTTAAAAATCCGTTCAAATATAACGGTGGCAACAGCGTAGAGCTAATTTTGTAGCGACCCTTCCACGATATGCAGTTAGTCCCTCTTTGTTAATTTTACCGTGAAAAACAAAGAAAGAAAGTAAACTTAGCTGACCTCATAAAGAAAACGAATAGGACTCATAAATTTGAAAGAAATGTGACGAAATGTGACGAAATCTGACATTTCAGTTTGTGTGGTTAATGGTCTTCTGCTTTGAATTTATTTACAATTTTTAAATTAAAAATTTTCAACAAATTACGGGTTTTTAATTAAAAACAAATATTATATCGTGAAGCTACATCTATCAAAAAGTGGGAAATGGCCTTTTAGGTAAGTTTTTAAGTTTAAAATTTGCCTTTTAAGCGAGAAATCTTAAGCGCCAGATTTTGTCACATTTTTTCAAATTTCGGCAGATTTTTTGAAATGTAAAGAATTGCCCCCATCAAGCGCCATCTTTGTGTCGGTTGGACAAGCTATTTTTTTTTCAAAAATTTTAATGAGCTGGTTAGAAGCTTTATTAGAAGTGAGTAAAAATAAATCTTGTACAAAAATTAAAGAAAATATCAAAGAAAAACTAATTTTTTAAATTGTAGCCGCCATTCTGTTTTAAAGGAAACGATGTTGACTTTTTTAAAAGTTTGAAAATGAGTAGATCCTACTTAAAGTAAATCTATCAAAATAATTAAATCTTTCCTAAAACAGGAAATTCATTTTTTTCTTAGCTTTGTCTGCAGTCATCTTCATTCTGACGCGGAGAAATCGGGGAGCCTCAAATAAAAATTTAGCTATGGATGTTAGATACCACCATGCCAAATATAAACCCTTTTTCCAGCTGTTTCTTAAAATTCCCTACAAATTTACTGAACTATAAGCAATGCTATATTAAGTGTCCAATCATACTTTAAAAATATTTGTATACTTATAGAACTGATAAATTACTAAGGTTCTTAATTTACCATCGTTGAATGTTCCTTTTAAGTATTGAGCAGTCTAAAGAGGAACATTTATCTTATCTCAAACTGTCACCTTTGTAAGTCGTCAATAATAATTATTTCAACCCCAAACTAGAAAGTTTAAGCTGTCCCGATTGCTTTAAAAGACCTCAACCCTAAAATGTTAAATGAGGCCCTGTATTTTCTTTACAGATTATAAAAGAGACTTTAAGGTAGGGGGGCCAGGGGTGCGCGATGAAAAGGGGGTACTAGTTTTTACGCGAGTATGCTATTGATTTCTTAAAATCAATTTTTCGAAAAAATTTGAGTTAGTTAAGATGCTCTTACGAAGGCTGTCTTTCATATTTTGCATATAAGTACATAGAGTGCGACACTGATCAAATGTCGCTACTAAAACTTAACCTTTACCTAACATAAATTCAAAACGTCAGTGCGATGCACGGTCTCTAAATAAACCGGTTGTCTGGTAACTCCCAGCCAATAAGAACTCGGCAGCCTATGACCCGGCAATTTTCCTGCTCCACGATCAATAAAGAGAGACCTATACATAATATTATGAGAGAAATAAAGATAGACGCCGTAAAAATACCAAAATCTATTAAAAAATTCAATAATTTAAAAATTTATGATAAAAATTCCAACAGTTTTATAAATATCAGATTCCGGGCACGATTGTAAATAGTTTCCACCAATGCATGCCCACTCCGATTCAAAAAACCCATCACGTGATGGCCCATGGATTTACACCGGTTTTAAATGCAGCGTCACCTGATACGTTTTTTGAATCGGGGTGGGCATGTATTGGTGGAAACAGGGTATAAAGCAAACCAGCCACATAATGTTGATTTTTTTGGTGGATAGGAAGTAATTATTATGAGTTTTTTTTAAAGAAATCTTATCAAAAAAATTAAAGAAAGGAAATTAAAATGACTATGGCAGTAAGGGAACATTCATAAAAAACATAAGGCAAAGATTCAGGATTTTTCATCGCCCCTTCTTTAACGCATTTTCAAGAAAAATTATAATAAAAATACATTGACTGTTACCCAAGGCTAATACTCCTTCTCTCCTGTTTGAGCAGTATACAGGGTGTTCAAAGTTAAGCGTCCACCATTGCTACTTTTTTATTATTAAAGATAGAATAAAATTTAAATTGGGAAACTAGTAGAATTTTTGATGATCTTTAAGATGCTTAAATCATAAAAAATCGAACATCGAGTTTTCAGGTTTTTTCAAAAAACATAAAACCAATTTTAATTTAAACATCCCTGCATTTTATAACTTTCCAAAATTCTACCAGCTTGCCAATTTAAACTTTTTTATACTTTTAATAACAAATAAGTTAGCAATGGTGGACATTTACCTTGGAACACCCAGTATATAAATTAAGAATGGTACTCATCAGTTTTTTAAATATTATATTCCAAGTAACAAAAAACCATACCGATCTAATTATAGAATAGTTACAAAATAATTTTCTTTAACTTTTTTATTGTTTTTCGACTTTCATCACTCCCGGTATCATCAAGCTTTCGTTTTATTGTAGATTCGTTTTGCTTTTTGGTATTTATAAATGTGATTCTTATCATTACTCTTTGTTTTACAAATGAATTTACCAATTTATATGGAATAGAAACTTTTTTAAATATAAATTTAGTGGACCGCTTCAAAATATTTGTTTTAAATATAAAATTGCTACCATGCAATTTTATGAAACATTTGTCCATTTTGTTAACATTTTCTTTCCATGATGGTGAAGGCTCAGTTAAGCCTCCAAAAGAAAGGCTTTGCACCCAAGATGGCATGGCATATGAATGCATGTTTGTTGGTTCATTTTCATACGTATAGCAACCAAATTCAGGGAAATCATTGTGATTCTTTTGTGCTAGAAATCCTGCAATATAGACTAAACCATCTTTTTCACACATATTTTTTGTAGATGTTGATACAGAAGATGAAGTAGTGTAGGCAATTATTTACGTTTGATTTTTGACCTGAATTTAGTATAAAATAATAACAGGCGGCTAAAATTTATTTTAGTTAGTCTTTAATATATTTATAGCAAGCATAGAACAGGTATAAATACTACTTACAAGACCCAAAATGTACAAAATTTCCTGACAAAAGACGAAATTAAGTTATAAACTAATAAACAGCGTTGGACTGCAGATTCCTGGAAAACTGTGACGTAGCTCTGACGTCACGGCCGTCATGACACCGAGTTACCAGACAACCGGTTTATTTAGAGACCGTGAGTGCGATGCACATAGTTTTATAGTTACAGTGAATTTTTTAAATTAATAAATCAGTCGAAAAATGGAATTAAACCGAGAACATTTTTGGGCTGTAATTTTTGACAAATTTCAACGGAAATTATCTTAAGAATAATATCTTGCCGAGTTGATATTTGTTTTCGGTAATGAAGCACCATATTAGTTGACAGTTTTTCGTTGGTATCAGTGTTGCCACCTCTACCGATTTTTCGGTAGATCTACCGATTTAGCCTTTTACTTTACGATATACCGAATTACTATAGTTTTCGACCGATTTTTTTTTTTCGATATAAACTTGTTTTTTTTTGATGCGCCTCATAATCCCGATAAAAAAAACACCAAAAATAAAATATTCTTTTTATGTAAGATCTAAAATAAAAATTTTATGTCAAGCCATTGTTTTTAAAAGTGTATTTATGGCGCCATCTCTTGGATTGTGCGATATACTCAGCCGGCAGCCGCAAGCGGCATTAAAGATCACGCTATTATAAACCCTGAGGTTTTTTTTATAATATTATCTACCTAATAGGGACCTATTGCAATAAAGCCAGGCACAAATTCTGCCGGGCACTATATTGACAGTTTCACATTATAAGAACAGCTGTCTTCTTTCAAAATAAGGCCATTGTGTATTATAAGAGCTGGAATTAATAGTGACGCCACAATTAATGGAAAATAAACGACTGGATTTCTAAATTCGACTTTGGTATGTCAATTTTGAAAGACCAACTGTCAGTTTTTAATGCAAAACTGTCAACATAGTGCCCGGCACAATTTGTGCCTGGCTTTATTGCAATAGGTCCCTAGTATGTATCTAATTTTTTTATTTAGTTCTTAATTTTGATATTTTGTCAGTAAAAACAAATCGTAGAAATACAATTTGCCTACTAAATCAATCCAAACGATCAATAGTTCTCCAGCACTGCTTGCTGAGATGATTAAAAAATCTACCGAAATCTACCGATTTTTCTCAAAGCCTTCTATCGAAGATCTCAGGGTCGAGGGTGGCAACACTGGTTGGTATTGATAATTCCAGAGTGAAAGGATTAGCCTTAGCGACGATCCAAAGTCAGGTGCACCAAAAACATCTGTCTCCCAGGAAAAAATCGATGCTGTACGTATGCTCATCACGGAAGATCGACATGTAACATATTGCGAGATTGAGGCTTCATTGAAGATTTCAAAAAATTTTGCATCAAGAATTTGGGGTAAGAAAGTTAGTTTTCCACTGGATATCACATCTGTTAACTGAAGAACAGAAGAAGCTAGAGTCAATTGGTGTCAGAAAACTCTAGACCGCTTTGAGGCAGGAAACTCTAAAAATGTGTATGACCCCGAAAATAAACTTTACTCGTCTGTCTCGAAGTGTATCTAAAAAGATAGTCGCAACATTTGCCTCAAAAGCAGGTCATGCAGCAACGATTCCTCTAGAAGATCAAAGGACTTTTACTGCCATTTTTTTGCCAAAACTCATCTCTAAGCTTCGAAAAACGAACCCCGAACGACGAATCATCCTCCAAAAAGACAACGCAAGTTCGCACAAAGCACAAAAGACCATCGTCCATATATTTCCGACCTAAGTCCCAACGATTTCTATACTTTGCCGAAAATCAAGAATGGACTGCGTAGTCAAAGAAAGAAGCAGTCGCCGCCTTCAAGAATGCAATTTTAACAGCACCAACAAATGAGTAGAATTACATCTTTAACAACTGGTTTGAGCGCATGCAAAAGTGCATTTATTTTCGTGGAGACTCGAAGTATTCTTCGAAAAACAATAAAGTCTTTGAAAGTTATATGGTGTTTTATTCCTGCTGCATATGCTAAACTTAAAAAAAACCCTTGTAGTACCTGTAGGAAAGAATGAGTATCATCTTGAAAACTATTGGAAATGAAAGAAAATCTATTGCAGTCAATTACAAAATAAAATTATACTTAATCCTATTCATTGGGGTAAAATGACCTTTTAGGGTTTTCATGGAAAATAGATCCCCTGGCGAAAAAAAATAATTTCGAAAGTTATACATAATACTAGGTCTACAACTCTTGTATTAGTACACCTACGGGGGTCCAAGATCGAATGGACATCTAATAAGTTTTGACAGTTAACTGTTTTGCCCTTACGTCACTCATCAGAACTAGGGTCACTACATCTTGGAAGCCTGGCGTCTCCATGGCTTCCAGGATGCAGTGACCCTAATCAGAACACTGCATGGTCAATGTGACACCTTTGTAAAGCTAAAGAGATGGCTTATAAACCTCATGTCACGATATTGGTAAGAGAAATAAACGAAATAATGTTTGAGAAACCGTATGCTTCTAACAAGTGGCGACATCTACTAAATATAAAAGAAACTAGCATCAGAGTCTGCTAATTTCTTGCTTGTAAGGTTCGTTAGGCCAGTAGTTCAAAGAAGATTTTTATACGAACAGAAAAAAAGTACTACACAAATATTACCTAAACAAATTGTAATAAATATTTTTATATTGCAAAATGAAAAAGAAATTATTAAATTTCCATTTTTCCTGTTAAATGTAGTAACCTAGTAATCATTTCCATATTTTATCAAAACGCGGCGCTCCATTAACCTTATTCCTGCAAAAATTGTTTATTTTCAATACTGTATTTAAAGGAACAGGGCATTTCTTTGTTACCGCTTATTTTAGAAACTACTTAACCGATTTTAATGTAATTTGGCATACATGATCTACAAGCTATTCGGTCTGGTTAACCCATTTTTTTTTATGGTATGACGTATGTAAGTCAGGCTAAATATATAAATTATAATGGTTACACGGACGGGATACACGACCTACGTAGTAGAAATGAGAATATTCATAACTTTTGAGTGTTCGGTACCGATCCATAGGTACTTTCGTGCAAAGTACATTAAATATTTGCACGTTTTGCAAAGTATTTTGCGATCCCAAGTTTTTGTTTTTGTGGCCAAAAAAAAATCTTCCTATAAATCTTATCTAAAAGGGCAGGGAAAAGTTTCTTCCAATTTACGCTTTTAAAAACTTGCCGGGAAAAACTTGACGAGAAAAAAAAATCATAAACTAACTTTTCGATCCTCCTTCAGGGAGGTCAAAATCGGTGTTATTGTCAGTTGATCGCATAAACATGTTCATTAGGGACGCTTTTTTTGGTGGTAAAAGGTAAGGAGCATTTTTGAACAGGTAGGGATATGTTTGCGACAAAGGTTAGGGTAACACCGATTTCAACCTACCAAAAGGAAGACAGGAAAGCTAATTAAAGTAAACAATATTTATTTTTGAAAAAACGTTTTTGAACAACTTTCCATTCGAGCGAAAAAATTTAAGAAAAGTTTTAAAATTTTTTTAAAGGTAGGATTTTCACGACCTGATGCGGAATACCCGCTCTTGCTCGGTTTTTTGTTAAATACGTGCTTTGACGTCCAGGTGCACAAAGGCAGAGCACCTACCATTCTGTCTCAGTCATGAAAGTAGAAACATAATTGGAAATCGCTTTCACCACTGCGCATACTTAAAAAGGCACGACGGAAAGTTGATGACCATTTTTTATAGATTTAGTGCTAGCAGACGCCTCTAGAGGTCACCGTGGTGAATAGGCAGTAAAGAGTAAACATCTGGCAAATGTCTACTGTCATTAGACAACTGGCACTTGATTGGGAGCATAGGGTCACTACATCCTGAAAGCCTGATGCTGGAGACGCCTCACAGTAAAAAACATAGTTTTAAATTTAAAACTCGAAAGTGGTACATATAGGTCCACACTGATGCAAGTAAATTGACTACCATCACCTTAGTGTTAAATGTGGTAAAAAGCATGTTAACATATAGTGTTAGTTTTAGGTAAATAAAGTGTTAAACAAAATAATTTATAGGTTTGAAATGATCATGAGAGTGTTAAACTTATTTAATATTTGCAAAAAACTACATTGTTGATAGATACAGAGTGTAAATAGTATTAGTATTATAGTAAAATAACTGTACTCCTTGTAAAAGTAACGCAAAACACTCAATCCGTTTATTCTACACCGCTAAGAAGACTAAATAATACTCTAATAATGTAAAGTTTTATTAATTTAGTGAAGAAATACACCCGTTGAGTGTTAAAAGTATACCTACTGGAAGGGTACATTGCACATTGAGAGTGTAAAACACACCCATATAGTGTCAAAACTACAGTGTTAAACGACACACTAAATAAAATACATTTTATTTTAATAAACGGCGTTTATTAAACATTTAGAAAAGTTTAAACATAGGTAAGTATATTACTTTTTAACTGACTTAACAATAAATTATTGATAACTACAAATATTTGTTTTTTCAAAAATAAAAATGGTTTATTCTTACTTATTTCTAATTAGAAATGTTTTACCATACCTAACATACACATACATATAACTAAAATGCCGCGCAACAGAAGTGCAACTCGAAATTAGCAAGCGCCATAATGGATTCTTATGTCTCGGATTCATTTATTTTGCAACATTTCGTTTTATTCCTCTGGGATAGTTTAAAAATTATTGATGATTCATTATTAAATGTTTAATGCGGTAGAGAGTATTTATCCGCGTACTTCGGGTGATACATTATAAACGAAATGCATTAGCATTGCACCAGCGTAAAAATCGTCTAATTTACTCTGGATTGGTTAGATGTTAACGCTAGAGAGTAAAATTTACAGCAGTTTATATGAATACCCACATTTTTCGGAAGAGTGGAAAATCATATATAAAATCATTTGTATGAGTGTTGAATTTAACATTCGACAAATTTACTTTACAAGAAATTAATTTTGCCAAGTAGAAATTTTTTACTGTGCATGCTTCCAGGATGCAGGGAACTTAAACTAGCGTCGTCTGTGGACGGAATTTATTTAAAGTAGGTACCTTGTCTCTGAAAAATTATCGGCATACTTTTTGCCTTCATTGCCTTATCAGGGTTTGCTTGCCACCACAAAAAATTGTTATCCGGACATTCGTTTATTTTCGGCTTATCCCGTTAAAGTAAATTTATTCTCTACTGTGGTACAAATAAGTCAGTTATAACTTTGTTCCTGCTGGACATTGGAATGGTCACAAAACCATCCGCAAACTCCTATTTGCTTTCCAGCTACACGTTGACTTAAAGTTTGTATTGTAAGTGCATTGTATTGCGAGCGCATTAGTATTATTCGTACTCTATGTACTTACTGTTTTATTATTAGTCCCATGGCCTGTTGGAATGCCGGTACTGTACCGTGGTAAGAAATTCAACTATGCAGTAGCTGCCTTACTTGTACCGCAGTAAAGAATGAATTTACGCAGGTTTAGGGTCACTGCATTCTGGAAGCCTGATGCTGGAGACGCCAGGCTTCTAGGATGCAGGGACCCTAAACTAGCGTTGTCTGTGGACGGAATTTCTTTGAAGTAGGTACCTCGTCCCTGAAAAATTGTCGAATTTTCTCCATCCTTTCCGCCTTCATTGCCTTAGGCCTCAGAATGCTTTGCTTGCAACCACAAAAAATTGTTATCCAGACATTCGTTTATTTTCGGCTTATCCCGTCCAAGTAAATTCATTCTTTACTGCGGTACAAATAAGTGAGTTATTAGCTTTGTTCCAGCTGGACATTGGAATGGTCATTCTCAAAATTGTGTTCCATCTACACGTTGACTAAACGTTTGTATTGTAAGTGCATTGTATTGCGAGCGCATAAGTATTCTTAGTACTCTATATATTTACTGTTTTATTGCTAGTCCGATGGCCTGCTGCAACGCCGGCCGCTGCTGTATCGTGGTAAGAAATGCAACTATGCAGTGGCTGCCTTACCTGTACTGCATTAAACAATAAATTTACGCAGGTTTCGGGTCACTGCATCCTGGAAGCCTGATGCTGGAGACATCAGGCTTCCAGGATCCAGGGACCCTAACGTAGCGTTGTCTGTGGACGGAATTTTTTTGAAGTAGGTACCTCGTCCCTGAAAAATTGTCGAATTTTCTCCATCCTTTCCGCCTTCATTGCCTTAGGCCTCAGAATGCTTTGCTTGCAACCACAAACAATTGTTATCCAGACATTCGTTTATTTTCGGCTTATCCCGTCCAAGTAAATTCATTCTTTACTGCGGTACAAATAAGTGAGTTATTAGCTTTGTTCCAGCTGTACATTGGAATGGTCATTCTCAAAATTGTGTTCCATCTACACGTTGACTAAACGTTTGTATTGTAAGTGCATTGTATTGCGAGCGCATAAGTATTCTTAGTACTCTATGTATTTACTGTTTTATTACTAGTCCAATGACCTGCTGGAACGCCGGCCGCTGATGTATCGTGGTAAGAAATGCAACTATGCAGTGGCTGCCTTACCTGTACTGCAGTAAAGAATAAATTTACGCAGGTTTAGGGTCACTGCCTCCTGGAAGCCTGATGCTGGAGACGTCAGGCTTCCAGGATCCAGGGACCCTAACGTCTGTGGACGGAATTTCTTTGAAGTAAGTACCTCGTCCCTGAAAAATTGTAGAATTTTCTGCATCCTTTCCGCCTTCATTGCCTTAGGCCTCAGAATGCTTTGCTTGCAACCACAAAAAATTGTTATCCAGACATTCGGTTATTTTCGGCTTATCCCGTTCGAGTAAAATCATTCTTTACTACGGTAAAAATGAGTCAGTTATTAGCTTGGTTCCAGCTGGATATTGGACTGGTACACAAAACCGTCCACAAACTCCTATTTGCATTCCAGCTCCACGTTGACAAAAAATTATGTTATATTGGAAAGCCATTGTATTGCGGGCGCATTAGGATTTTTCGTACTCCTTCTTCTGTTTTATTGCCGGTCCGATGACCAGTTGGAACGCCGCACAGTGGGGCAGAAACAGAAAAAGATGCGATAAAGTCCCACAGTGCAATGGATGTATTCTTTTGTAGTCAGGAATGTTTAAAATGATGTACCTAATGATCCAAAATAAAAAAGAGTGACCCCGAGCTCTTAGTCAAGGTATAATTGGTCGAATAAGCTTCAAAATATTTCCTAAAATACTATGTACGACGGCAATGTTGACAAAATATTATATTATGTTGTCGACCCTACAAAAACGGAAAGACCAAGTTTGCCCCCTCCCCAATAACTAATCGTCCCCCTGAAAAATGAAAACACCTAACCCCCCCCCCATTTTTAAAACAACTTGATAGAAGCTTTCAATGCAATGAATCTGATATTGAAACTATTTTATTTATAAATAATCATATTTATATATTATACTACAGAACAAAAAATAATTTAACTATATTAATAAATCAAATAATAAGTTAAAAAAAGATCGGTCTGAAAGTGTAAAATTAACGTATAAAACTCATTATAAAAGAATATTTTTATCCTGTAACGAATTGTAGGTTTCGTTAAGCTCGTGCTAAAAACTTTTACCTTGAGATAAAAAGTATCCCGTTTAACTAACTTTTTATGGTTATATTACTTATAAGAATAGTGTGCCCCCTTTAATCCTTATTTTAGCGATTAAACTGTCACTTTTTATCTTTAAAATTCAAAATAGAAGGCTCTATCAGACATTATGTTTTTAGTAAAGTAGCTGAAAACCACATAATTATAATTATTATTTAATTTTAAGGCAAAAAAATCCAAAAGTTAAAAAAATCTCCTAAAATTCGAATTCGCTTCGCTACGCTCAGGCTACAAACTTTTTGCCTCGGGATAAGGTGTGAACTTTATTCCTTAATATATAATGAGTATACTAATAATATGTGTAGATGCATATGTATTTAGTACTTTATATTTTAAATATCTATAATACTACAATTTAAACACATATTTCGCTAAGTTTAGAGAAAAATGTTAATATTTAATAATTAATTCCATCCTTATGGGCAAAAATTAGCAGGTAAATGTGGCATCATTTTAAAAAGGAAGGTTCAATAAAAAACAACATATTAAACATGGCCCGCGACAGCGGGCGACAAGTTACTTTTTGTCCACGTATATTTTTAAGATTAAAAAAAATAATACATTTTTGAAAGATTTTACAAAAATGGCAGCTTAAAGAAAAACAACAAAAAATTTTGCGTTTTTTTTTATACGAGAATAATGTATTCACCATAGTGATTATCTGACATAATTAAAATTATTTTAACAAAACTTGATCAACATTAAAAATTGTGGCAAAGTTGATTCATTTGTGTTCTTAAATCAACTACGCAACGTCAGTTTTCAAAACACGCTAACTTTGACAAGGTATTTTAGTCATTTGTTTGACGTTTGACTATCCGAAGCTAACTTGCTATGGTAAAGCGATTATTAATAAATAGTTTTCAGTAAAAATATCCCCCATATTAGGTAGAGTTCTGCATTAAATCGCATGTTTTCTTGATTTTGCCCCTCTGTGCGCCGCTACTGTACCGCGGTAAGAAATGCGCAGCCAACGATAAAGACCGGCCATGGCGCGTTATAAGCAAGTCGGCGGTCACGTGATCTTAGGAGTCCCAGGATTCTTATTGTATTGCTTAATATATTATATGTTTTTACACAATTTAAATAAATTAACAAAAAAATTTTGTTCTTTTGTAGGCAAAAATTTGCTGATATATGTGTTTATTATGGATAAGAGAACTGAATCTATAAAATAAAAAGTTATACAAAATTTGCACTCTAAGATCTTCAGGTACATATATTAGGTACATAATATCGTTAGTAACTTCAAATCTATACAAGTCTTTCAAAATTGGACATATCAAACCTAAGCTTTTGGTTTCTTAATTTTCCTTTGACTGTCATCATCTTTGAGTTCTTATTCAAAGATTTATTAGCAGACACTAAATCATTGTGCTTTTTAATAAAATTATTTTAAAAAACTTTACATGCCCTTAAACTAATTTTTTCAAGCTTTGACAATAGTTTTTCTCCAGAAAAACACTCGCTAGAGTTATCTGAAGAAAAATTTTCTATATAAAACATTTCACAATAATTTATTAAAACGAAATAAGTGAGATGGTTTTCCCATTCAATGAACTGAATGTAGTGGTCGTTAATAATTTTTTGAAAAATTACCCAGCACAAAGTTTAATATCTATTTCAATAAAGTGTAAGTTAACTACCTTCTAAAAGCTGTATCTAACTTTTTAAATATTTCACACTACCAGAGAGATTACTATCTGTTAACAATATTTTACAAATCAGTTTTTTAATATTGCGAGGGTGCGGAAGACATATTACCTTAGAATTGTAAATTGACGTGTATGCGCTGGATAACTGGATAAACAAAGATGAAGCGAAAATTAAAGTTTATCCACCATATCTTTGATTCTCAGGTTACCTTTTCAAGAGACCTATTTGTTCAATAAGAAATGACAACTGAACACATTTTTCACTCTCACTATCGAAAATGTCACTAAGGATGTCTATTACTTGATCAATCTTATCTAAGATCTTTTTTTTACCACTTCTTTTCCGTTTGCAACATATTAGGTTTCAGTTTTATAGTTGGACCGACAAGTAACAACACTAATTACACGTTCGCGGCATTGTTTATCTTATAGGTATTTTCTTTATAATTTACTCATTAGTCATTAATTATTTTAACGCAGCCCACTACAGTCTTTTTCGTGGGCTGCGTTATTTTAATAACTTTGATAAAATTCACATAAAATTCGTGCCCAAATTATATATTATATTTTATAATGACAGCGGGCCGTGGGGCGTTTTTTTGTGGAACTCCTACGGTCACGTGATACTTCCGCGCCCGGGCCGGTCTTTCTCGTGGGCTGCGTAAGAAATGCAACTATGCAGTGGCTTACTTACCTGTACCGCAGTAAAGAATGAATTAACGCATCCCGTTCTGCTCTAGTGAACATCTATGCGTATTAAATCAGTCGAAAGGAATGTTCCGTGCCAAACCGGCTTAAATTTCCTAATAAGTATCCCTTTAGCGCGTCGTGCACAAGTTGCTCACTTTGGATTTATAGTTGGCAGTTGCTCTATTGTGCGACTGTGTCTAAACGCACACCAGGCAAACCATAAATCAAATTCCGTTGGTGTGTATATGCCAGTTGGGGAGTAGTAGGTGTAGAAAATGTTATTCGGAGATAACGTTTTAGGCTGCGACAGGAATGATAGAGTTTCCTATTGTTAAGGCAAGTTCGTTTGGAATATAGATATAAATATTATATATTCGGATCCCCTATTATATTCTTGTTATATACAGGGTGACGACTTTCAACGATACGCTGCTTCTAGCTAGCTTTTTTTACCTTCCTAGCCCGTGCAGCACTAGCTAGAGAAGGTATTATTTTCGCCAACAATTTTTTAAAAAATAATAAAGTGTTATTTGGGTGTAATTTGACCTATATTAGCAATATCGTCGTAATGTCTGTCTCTGTGTGTCTATGTGTCTATGTCTCTCCATAACACGGTAGCTCCTAAAACGCTAAACCGACTTTCCTAAAATTTTAAGGTAAAATAGTGTTCCACATTATAATGAGTTACTTAGATTTTGGTCAAAATCCATTAATGTTAATGACAGTTTTTTGACAATTAAAAATATTGAAAAATTCTAACTTTTTAACGGAGCATCGCATCAATATGCGGTTTTCGGAATATAGTAAACACCAATAATTTGTGTTATAACTAGTTACTTAAAAATGGAAAAATGATGAACGGTGTTAGAACAAACTAATATCAATCACACATACATCAAAGCGATAAAAGAACTATAAAAAGGGTCAAAATCAAAAATTAAAATTGAAAATCGACTCTAAAGAATTCCTGATTACGAGAGCACAGGGATGTTTTTTAAAATATATATCGCAGTAGCTCTAAAACACTGGAAACGTAAACTACACGGTATGGTAATAAAAAATAACGACTGATTTAAAATATACACAGTACAGTTTGCTGATGACCAATTAATTGAAGCTAATGATAAAGAAGACAAAAGTGGGCGTTAACAGTGAACGTTGACAAGACCCAGTACTTATGTATTGAAAACGAATAAAGTGAGTTAGAAATATGGACAAACAATATCTCCATGCAATGAGTATGAACACTTGGGTGTCACATTTGACAAGACAGGAACAGACTGTAAAGAACTGGAAAAAAGAAAAATAAAAGCAAAAAAGGTTATTGGATGTCCTAACAGTATTTTATGGACCGGAGAGATTAAAAAATTTTAAATTTAACATATATTAAACAATGGTGATAAACACGCTGCTGTATAGAATAGAGACTTGTTGCGTAACAGAAAAATCTAAAATAAAAATGGAAAGTGTCAAAATGGATGCAATAAGAATATTAATGAAAATATCAAGAACAGATCACATAAACGAGGGAATCATAACGGATGACATCACTAAAAGATAACTGATATGGTACGGCCAAGAACAACGGATGAACGATGAAAGAACCAAAGCAGGTCCTATAATGGCACTCAATAGGGCGCAGAAAAAGAGGGCGTCCTAAACTAGAATGGCAACAGTCAATACAAAGATCAATGAGTCAAAGAAACCTGACAGAAAATGATGCTGAGGATCGAAGGAGGTGGAGAATAGGCGTCGGACAACGTAGAAAGACATTCTTAACCGACATAGTAGTAAAGTAAGTAAAGTTAAAAATAGCGTTTTATGTATGCGCAGTGGTCTGTACGTCAAAGCGCGTATTTATCAAAAAACCGAGCATGAGCGGGACCACCTTTAGCATTCTGGGAATCGATGAAGACTCGGAGTGTCGATGGTCTATGGAGGATGAAGAATCTTTTCTACATATCTTAGCCGAGTTCCCGGCACTCACCGCGTTAAGACAATCGCATTTTGAAATTTCTGTGCTTAACCCTAGCCAAATTAGAAAATTTCAACAGACATCACAACGATCTTGCTAAAATAGGTCAAAATACACCCAAATAACACATTTTCGGCGCTATCTCAAAAAAAAAATTCGTCGAAAATAATACCTTCTCTAGCCATTGCTGTGCAGGCTAGGAAGGTAAAAAATTGGATAAAAATTCGAATGATATTTTTTCAAGAAAATGTTTACTTTAATTAGCTTCTTTTAGTAGGTCAAAATCGGTATTAGGCTAACCTTTGTCAATTGCTCGCAAATATATCTCTTCCTATCCAGATACGCCCCTTATCTTTTACCAACAAAAACAGTTAATTTGGGTTTTTTTTGTCGTCAAGCTTTTCTAGGCAAATTTTTAAAAGTGTAACATGGGAAAGACTTTTCCCTTTGCTTTTGAAAGTAATGAAACCTGCAAATATTTAACTTAATTACTTTGCACGAAAGTACCTAAGGATCGCTACCGGGCACCAAAAAGTAAGAAAAAAGATTAGTGCGTATTTTCTTTTAAATAAAAACACATTTAAATAAAGAAAACCTCATGGTTGCTCTTGTGGCTAATCCAGGATGTTCGGGAAAATCCAGAGGAAGGGGCGAACAAGGCAGCAACAAAAATATTTGCCAATGAAATACGTCCCAGGCGTAAATTATTGGAAAAGGTAATTTTTGAAAAAAAGTCTAAAAAAATGATATTTTTTAAAACATTTTTATTGTTTGCAATTTTTTTTACTGGAAATAACAAATATAACTTTAGTCATGTAAGGAGAGTGATTTGGCTTAGTTTTCTTCTCAATCTTTCCCGAAGAACTCGGTTTCGAACACACAGGCACAGTATGGTCTGAGGGATCAATATTTTGGCCAAAAATAGACTTTTACAGTTAACCTCTCTAATCACTTAAACAGAAATCAATAAAGAAGTCTGAATCGCTAATATGCCATTAAAAAGTATTTTTTAATATGCTTCCACTCTTGCCACCACCATTTTTGTGATTTATACTGCTAAACGCCCTTTAAAAAAGTGTATTATTTTTTAATATGGTCTAAAAGTTACACAGCCTCACAAAAAAATATAGATTGCAAAACTCAGAGGATAGACCTCCGAAATCCTCCTAATTTTGGTACTCTAAAACAGAGTTGCCCAAAAAAAAAAGTTTCAATTATCGAATTTGCTCCTATTCCCCCCCCCCCCGCTTTGCTGATCTCTTATAAAAATTTAAAATATTATATATATTCTTAAGTATTTTGGTTCGCAGAACTAAAATATAAGGATTTTGTAACCATTTAATCCCATTCGCTCTTTTGCTCGGATTATTTGGGGTTCAAAATTTACTTTTTTAATTGACATGAACAGTTTATCATCGAAATATTTCTATTTGCTCTCTAACTCAATTATTCCCTAAGTCACCCTTAGCACAAAGGTGTATCCAGGGGGGGGGAAGGGCAGCTGTTGAGTCCCCCTTTTTAACCAGGTTTTTTAAAATCGGACATTGAAATTCAATTAGATTATGAATCCCCCCCTCTGTGAGTTAAGAAGTTTATGAAATTCAGAAACCTTTACCTTCTTCTGTTTTGGGTTTAATACGACCTTGCCCCAGCACCCCTCTTTCCTTCCTAAGAGGGGAAGCCATAGAGACCAAAATAAAAATTCATATGAAGAATTTCCATACAAAATTTATTTATAGACTCCCACTTCCACGCCTCCCCCTACCAGGGGATGCTAAACAGTTCTTTCCCTCCCCCAGTAAAAATTATTCTTTATTTGAATTTAGATGCTCCAGATACCCCAAAACCGATGTGTCTGCTTTAAATGTTTAAAGTTTCTATTAATTTCCAATCTATTTTGGCGGCCATCTTGAATTTTTCCCTTGGTTTTCAAAGTTCATTGGTAAGACTTGGGTAAGACAGGAGTTTATATGAACTTTTTGTTTTGAAATCACTTAAGGAAGTTAATATTAAAATTATGTTATTGAATTTTGAAACACCCTGTATAAATAAACATATTGTTAAGTTAGTTTTTGGTATTTTTGGCCAAAATATTGAGCCCCAGGCTTAATACCTATATAATCCAAAAAAAGTACTACAGGAGGGAGTGTGGGGTTGTTAGAGGGCTTCACACACCAGATGAAGAAAAAACGAAAAAACGACTGGAAAATTAAACACTTTCCAGAAAAATCGCATTTTAGATAAAAATTTGTAGAAGAATAAAAGCAGCGCAGGAAATAATTTTAGAAAATCTTGGTACAAAATTGGAAAAACATTGCACTGCAGACAAGGATTTTAGAAAGAAACTCCTGAAAGATTGAAAACATTGTGCCACAACATTTGTTTAAAAATGGCGCGGATGACCATTTTATAAAAATTAAATTTTTTTAGAGAAAATGGCGCAAAGGACATTTTTGGTAAAAAAGAAAAAAAAAGGAAAATAAAAATAAAAAATGGTCAAAAATGCAAGTGTTTTGATTTGTTTTAAAAGTATAACCTGCGCTTTTTCGTCTGGTAAATTATGCTCATTTCTTTGGGGGACTAATTTTATATATTCATTTTAACGCCCCCTGGTGCTTGGCGTAGGCTAAGCACCTGTCTACAGCAATGATCAAACTGAATTTTTCCTCTTTTTTTTCTGCCCTCTTCATATGTTTTTATCCTGATCTCTTGAAAATTGTGCCAAGCTATACTGCCGTCCTTAATAAGACCCACCTATCTACGTTTTTACTTATTTCGAGAAAAGCGAGTTTAAAGTTTAAATTTGTTTTTGAAAATAAAATACTTCCGAACAAAAATGTTGGTATTTTTCTTAAAAAACAGATGAAAGTAACCTATTTGAAGCCATTTTCGGTCCTAACTAATTTTTGATTTTTTTGCAGATGTCTTATTAAGGACGGCAGTATAGTAATATAAAAAAATAAAATAAGCTTACCGTCCTAGGCAACTGCCATTCTTTCCTAATGCCACTTTAACATTGGTCAAATAAAATCCGTTATTGTTTTATAATCCTTGAATAAAAAAAAACTCAAAAAAATAGTTTTCTTTGGTTTATAATTACTAAAATAGTATTAATGCGGCATGAAAAATATTGAAAAAACTTTTACAAGCGAATTTAAAGCACGATATTTTGCGTTTATTCAGGTCACACAAACTTTATGAATAATCGAGGAATATTTTCAGGATATGGATTTTATAGAGGTATCGTTCCGTTTTGAGAAAAATTTCCAGTATTTCCAGTATTTTACGTTCGTACGTGACTATTGTCCTAATAGAAAATACCGAGAAAAATTTCAGCTTAATGGCGGACATGGTTTGTAGATATATATAAGTTGAGGCTAGCCTAATATTTTTTGACGCAATGGGAATTTTCACAGGCTTAATTCTTTTTCCTTAAGTATTAGTACTGGTAGGTTTTAGCTTAATGAACCAGAGAGATAATATTTACAGATAGACTAACTACAATGATATCAATCAAAAGAACAAGCAGGTTTCAGAAAAGGTATCAGTATAGTTGACCACCTATTAACTATGAAAATCCTAATTGAACGAGCCAATGAATACAATATTCCACCATATAAACAACAAGTGAAATTAAAGAAAGAAAAATAAGAAAAAAGTTTTCTGCTTCGGCCGGGATCGAACCCGGGATCTCTTGCTATCTAGGCAAACATTCTACCACTGAACCACCGAAGCCACACATAAATTTTCGGAAAAAAACACGACGAAGCAAAATTTTTATTCAGCATTTATAACAAATCTATATTTGTATTCAATTTCAGACATGCCAAACAAAACCATGGTCTAACTCTTACCTATCTACACATCAAAATTGACATCAAAATGTCAGTGGCGCACCCAGGAATATGTCTTGGGGGGGGGGGGGCCGAATCCTCATGATGTCGAATTTTAAGCTATTTTTTGTGTTTTTTTTCTGAAATATGTCGAAAATATGTAAAAAAATCTAAGGCTTGGGGGGGGGCAGGCCCCGGGCCCTTCCCTGGGTGCGCCCATGAAAATATAGAGGTATAAAATCTACTTACCTCCCCTACAAGACCCATTTTACGCGAATTTTATACACCACAAAATAATGAAGCAAAATGGCTTTAAACCTGGATCAAATCACCATTCAAATATAGTACTTTAAACGCTAACAGAAAAAATGAAAATTCTAAAATATAACTGATAGTTGCGTCCATTAAATTATAGGTTTTTTCGATAAATCAGGTCCCCGAGCCTACTGTGCGCCCATGATTTAGATAAGTGCCCGTCCCACTACATTGAGTTAAAAAGAGGGACTAAGTAGGTGGATGATAATGTGTGATTTTAGCAACTAAAATTAGTAGATGACTGTTTAGTTATTAATGCCATATGTGTTTGAGATTATTTGGCTCCCTTACTAATACATAGTTAAAAAATAGATACTAAATAATCGGATAACAATGTGTAAGTTTAGTCAATGAAACGATTAGATTTGTTAAAATTTTTCTGTAATAAGCAGGGGGCTTTGGATTGGTCGGGGTGCCAGTTTTAACGTGCTAAGTTACAGGCAGTGCCTTATTCCTGTTGCCAACAAAAGCCACTTCATACAAGATTTCATGTCGAAATATAAATTTGTAAATAAACAACAGTTTTACTCTGTTAGTACCATTAGTTTGAAAAGCCCCTAATATTATTCTGCTCAATTGTTAATATTTTATATTTTGGAGTAATAGATATATTTTTCTTTTTAGGTAAGACCTAGTCTACATCAATTAATAGAGAAGACAAAAGAAAAAAATTAAATAACCCAATTTCTGAAAATGCAAGGAAAGGTAAGTACCCTATAAACAATGGAAGTTAGATAAAAAAGTAGGTAGAAGGCCTTGTAGTTGAGAGGCTTATCGTCACAATTCGTGGGATAGTCACACAACTGGATGGAAATAAGGGGTGTTTGCCTCCAGTTTCAGTAAGAGGCCTTTGTGATGTCATAAATCCAAGAATGCGGCTTTTTTAATATATTTCCACAAATGTTGGCATATAAATTTCGGTAAATTAGTTTCACAGAAAAACTTCTTGTACGTTTTTTGTTTGCAAGAGAACACCAATTATTATAGTAATGAAGTTAGCTTTATATCTTAAAAACTGACAAAGATTTAAACATTTTTTAAAAAAATTTTAAAAATATACATATGAACCGAACCGAACTTTTTTTGACCCAAAAAAAAATTGAAGAAGGAACTTTATGACTATCTCAAATCAGTTGGTTATGGATCAGTTACAAATCAATCAGAACCCATACAATTTTTCTGTTAAATTGATAAGGCAAAAGTTAAAAGCAAAAGTTTGTGAAAAAATTCGCAATTTAGGATATATGACGTCACACAAGCACTCTAACTCAAATTTTAGGCAAACACCAGGCGATTTTTTATTGACTGATTCATAAGCAATCGATTTGGGGTAGTCTAAAACTTTCTTCCTCAATTTTGTTTCTTTGGGTATATAAAAGTTACTATTTTTTAGTAAAAAAAAATTGTGTTAGAACAAAGCAAATTGCTTTAAAGTAAAATAATTTGTGCTTTCCTATTCACCAAGAGAATATTTTTTTAATATAGCACAAAAAATGTCTTGCCTTTTATTTTAATGCGAAACAGAAATTGTTTTATTATAAATTGGAACTGAATTAACCTAAGGCTCCGTTTTCTCTGGAAGCAAAATATTACTTATATGAAGACAATTTGCTTTGTTTCAAAATGTTTAGTTTACTGAATCAAAACAATTAAAGAAGAAAAATAAAGTCTCATTTCAAGATTAAACGTTGCGTTGAACTAAAAAGAAATATTTTAATTCAAAACAAATTGTTTTAAACTAAAACAATTTATTGAAGAAAAGAACGTGTTTTCGTTGTAGACAAAAATTTTTACCGTGTATCTTTGTCAGTTACAAAAAATTTTAAAATAGTTTTTCTGTCAAACTAATTTATAAAAAGTTATTGCCAAAGTTTATTAAAAAAATCAAGGGCAACAAAAAATGGAGGCCACGACCCTGAAAAAATCAGCTGTTCTCGGGGGCAGACTTTGACATTGTGTCTTATGGGAGGTCGGACGTTTTTTTAAAATGGCACCACAGATTTCCGCGAAATTTTAGTGAAATATTCTCAGACACCATCCCGACATTCCACCAAACTTTTGTAAGGATGCAAGATGATTAAAATATTAAACTACTTCAAGATTTAGTATTCCTTATTTTGAATTCAATTACCCGTCATGTACCGCATACCAATTGTTAAATTTGACATGTATTTGACTTTTTCATCTGTGTTTGTCAAATTCGCTTCTGCTTTAAATTTAATTTTTGTGTGAGCTAATGAAGCGGCTCTGAAAAATTAAGGATTACTATACATTTAAAAAAAATGTTCTCCAAGAATATAGTAAGAACATTCTCAATGCCAGCTTTATTTTACAACTAATCAAATATTCATGAACCGTCATTCCAAGTTCAATATTTTAAAGACAATCACGTTACGTGACCATCAAAAAAAATCAGCCCCCAATGTGACGTCAACAAAGTGGAAAATCGTGGCCCGTCCATTTTGATGGTGAAAAAAACATGAAAAAAGTCATCTTTGATTTCTGACGTCACCCCGGTACCCGGTGACCAATCGGGTAGTTTAAAAAAATCTTCCACAGCGATTCCACGGGATACTACAGGTCACTCAACTATTGGGTGTATTTGACTAATTTGTGTATCTAGTCATAAGGCCTTTCGAATTTACCTTTTAACCATAATATGATTAAATATCAACATTTATTTAAGTAAACTATTTTAACCTGAGTATGTTTTGTCAAATAGCATGCAATTCAGTTTACGGGTTTTCTTTTTTCTAAACTTCAGCATTGGAAAGGCTTAGTCTAAGCTTTCAGTTTAATCCGCTAAAGAATTTTCGCGCCGTTTATTCAATTTAAAAAACGTGACGCTGTCTGACATAAAATACACGGATTTAGATGGTTGTTGGGAATAGAACCAGTGTTTTACAAAAAAGAATTATTCGCAAGTTATTTCTTATAATTAACTTGGTTTCAATTTAAAAGATTTACTTTTCGCGTTCCCATAAGCCTAGTTTTCACCCATTCGTGCCCACCCTGATTTAAAAAACGCATCACGTGACGGGACATGGATTTGCACCGGTTTTAAAAGCAGCGTCACCTGATGCGTTTTTTTAAATCGTAAGTGGAAACTAGGCTTAACGTGAAGGATATTTTGACAAATATGGGTTTGAAAAGTTAAATAAGTGGTGTAGTTGACACATATTTATTTAACTCAATAAAAATTAAGCTGATTTAAGCACTTAATATGTTCAGGGATTCAATTATATGGCTTCTTGTGATTTCAGTTAAGTTGATTGATTAAAAAATATATTTCCTTAAAACAAATCCATATTTGTTTTAAGGAAATATATTTTTTGATAATCAAATAAGTGTCGTGGCTAATCGGGCAAAAGGGAGGTTTTGTTTCCCTCATATTTTTCACGTGGGTAGCCTGAAAGCTCAACCCCGCGTGGGTCCAAGATCTAATGGACACCTAATAAGTTTTGACAGTTAACTGTTTCGTCCTTATGGGACTCCTCAGAACACTGCTGACGGTTTTGTCTCTAATCAAATGTAAATAGTGAGAAAACTATCGCAAGAAGCGCCATCTACCGAGATACGAAAGAAACAAAAAACAAAAGCAGGCGAAACACTGCTATACAATATCGATCAATGAAAAGATCGAATACAAATAAAAGAAAACAACTATAGTCCGTGACCTACGACATCTCTTTGTCTTTCAGGCCGGATCAACGCATATTGGATTTTTACCCATCATCAAGACAGTGAGCGTCAATCAACGGAATTTTTAAGCCAAATAATACTAACAAACGTGGAATTTCGTACCCGTGAATTTAAAAAAAACTTGTTTGATTTTTAAATTCCCGGGTACGAAATTACACGTTTATATTTTTCAATTTTACTTGGATTTTATTGGGTACAGGGTATGGCAGAATTTTTTTTTAGCAACGTTTTGATTTGTATTATATCTTTTTCAAGAACTGCGTAGAACAGCTAAAATTATTGTAGTTTTTTTATTATAAAATTTTTTATCTTTTCTCCGCAGGGCTGAAAAATTATTAATATAAATCGAAACGTTGCTAAGCAAAATTGTTTTTTTACCAATCACTATTACACCCAATAAAATCCAATAATATTTTTTAACTTCTTCCGTGCAATTACCTATCGATTTTCAGCAGTAAGGTATAAACAATTCAAGTCAATTGTAAAAAATGTAGTTAGAAGCAAACATAAAATTTAGTACATTATGTTTTCGTTAAAAGCTAAATAGGATTTTTTAACAATAAAAATTTGTCTTTTCAACAACACGTTTGTTTCATTCTATTTAAACAAATATTTCTTAGAATTAAAACTAATTTTATTTAATTCAAATAACTTTTAATCAGTGTTCCATAATAGAAAGAGTCTTTATTTTCATATGCAATAATATACATAGAAATTGAGTCAGGTTCTTATAAAAATAAAAAAAACTTAAGCTACCTATATAAAGAGTGGCTAACCAACGACTAGTAACAAATAAAATTCAGTAACATCAACTAAAAATCAAACTAGCTAGAAGTCATAAATAGAAAATTGAGTTTAAAAAGTTTAAAATAATTTCTACTACTACCCAAACGTGGTAACCCAAAATCAACACTCCACTTGATCAGGTGCAATTTTAAAAAGTTTAAAAAACAAAAAAAAATCACTGAATTTTCAATAATATTGTTGATGATACTTTTATTTAAACCGCTTTATTTAAAAAAAGTTGAAAAATTCGTTAACATCGTACGGAGTTATTTCAATTAAAAGCTTTTTGGTTTTAGCTTAAAAACTGCTAAGATTAGTTGTCATTTTTATTTTGTCTGGAAACATATTAAAAAATAAACAACAATTGAAATAGGCTACTTTCTGATATAGTGTAGTTGAGTGTTCACTACACTACATAATGTGTTTTTATTCCTTGGGACATATGTGTCATTTAAAGAGTTTGTTATACTAATATTATTTTTAACAAAACAAATTAATTCATAGATATATAAGCCAGTAACCGTTAGAAACTTTCATTCTTTAAAAACACTGCGACAAGCTGTTCCCCAGTGCATTATGCCGTATTTTAAATGCTGCGAGTAGAAGTTTGAATAATATAGTGTTTTAAGAATATTTTGGCTACATTAATTTGACATCGTTCTGAGACAAAAACAGGTGGATGCTAGGTTTTTTACACAGGTTGTCAATTTGACAGTTATAACTTAAGTAGCTATCCATATAAAAAAAAAGCTTAAGTGCTCTCCATCCAGCATTACGCCATCAGCCCCCAAATTAGACCTAACTGACCTAAATAACATACACGCAGTTTTATCGTTATTAATCACTAACTTATTTATCCTCATTCAGTCTTTGACTATCTGAAAAACATCGTTGATAATCGCTTCAATTTGATCGCGGTTTTGAACTTTAATTATGAGGATTGTATCATCAGCATATGAAACAATTAGAACTGGAAGACCCTCAAAAACATGATAGAGGCCCTAATACTGATTCTTGGGATACCCCTAGAGTTATATTCGTAGAATTTAAATATTAAAGGCCACCATTTTCAGATAATAATTTAACTCTTTGAGTGCAATCACTAAGGAAAGACTTGAACCATTCCAGAAGATTGCCTCTAACTCCATAGCGTTCCAGTTTTTGGAGTAATATGTCGTGGCTCAAAGAGTCAAAAGCTTTACTAAGATCAACGTACAATGCTAGCCCTATTTCTTTTTTGTCTATTATTTTATTAATTTTATAAAGAAATGAAAATAAAGCAGACTCAAGACTCTTTCCCCTTACAAAACCGTTCTGAGAAGAATGAATAATATTGAACTTATTTAAATAATCGCCATTTCATATATTTTAGAAAAGGTATTTAACAGGCTAATGGCTCAAAAGTTCTTTACATCTGTTTTATCACCTTTTTTAAACAAATAAGGGACTCCTCCTCGGACTAACGAACCGTAAAAATAGTCGGTGGAATCGGCCCTTAAAATCGTTATTTTTAAATTTATCGCAAGGGTTGCTTCCTACACTTACATTTGTGCTGATCAACACGTAAGACGTGTTGACGGTATAGCGAAAGCGATGATGTGTGTATCACTTAAAAGTTAAAGAAAGCGGCCCTAAAACTATCACTATTTAAAAATGTATGAGGAAAATGCAATTTAATTCACAGGCTTTGTTGACCCTAAACTGAAATATTGGACAGAATTATAGTTTAGGCTTTTAGTTTAAGCAGTTTGTTTTATTTGAAAACAAACGTTATCTTACATAAACCACGTCTATTTAGATGTCCTTTGCAGAATAACTGAGAAGGGTTGCCTTGAAATTAATTTTTTAATTAAGTATTTTTAGCATGGTGGGAGTTTTTTTAAATTTAAGTAATTGGGTTCTTATGTAAAGGATAGGAAAGTAGAATTAATTTGTTTTCTGCTATTGTCAAAAAGCATTTTAAATTTAGCCTCGTACTTTCAATTTTCAATAATTTGCGAGAACTATGCAATTTAATTTACCGATTATGTTTAGTTCAAATTTTGCGTTACACGACCTCAGTTTAGACTTTTAGTTTAGACAGCTTGTTTTTTTGGAAAACAAAAAAGGTACCTGGATTAACCTTCAATGTCTCACTTGCAATTAATCTTAATAATATTCTTTATTGTTTATTAGATATCCTTATAAAAGTGATTGTTAGGTCTAGTAACAAAGTTATGAGGTCTTAATTTAATATATATTAAGGACAGTTTTGCGCACTAGGAAAGTGCATTTAAGTTTTGAAATTGAATAAATCAATAACGAGATGAAATCTCTTGGAAATGACCAAACATATACCAAACAAAAAAAATCAATTCGGATCGATTCAAGTTATTAGATTAAAATAAAGTAAATTCTTATGGTTATATAATGGTTTTTTACTTAAGACTCACTTAAATTTAAGCTGATCATCACTTAAGACGTGTTGACCGTAAAACGTAAGTAATGATGTGTGTCACTTAAAAGTTGAAGAAAGCGGGCCTAAAACTATCAGTGTTTAACAATTTACGAGGAAAATGCAATTTAATTCACCGGCTTTGTTTGCCCTGAACTGAAACATTGGACAGACTTATAGTTTAGGCTTTTAGTTTAAGCCGCTTGTTTCACTTGAAAACGAACATTATCTTACGTAAGCCACCTGCATTTAGATGGTTTTTGCAGAATAACAGAGAATGCTTGTCGCAATTCAGTTTTTAATTAATTCATATTTATTTTAATTAATTAATAAATATTTTTAGCGTGGTGTTGGTGGTGATGGTTTGGTAATTGGGTTCCGATTTAAAAGATAGAAAAGTAGAATTTTATTTTATAGGCGTACACTAATTTTTTTTCTAAACTAAAAAATGGATAGAAAATTATTTATTGCATTTAATTAATGACAAATAATTTTAAGAGATAATTTTTATTGGAAGGCTACAACATGTTTGTTTAACTTTTAGTTGTTTCACAGTTTCATGAAATAACTTAACAGTATCAATAATCAGATTTTTTTTACCTGATTTTAAAAATTGAATAAACGAGGGTCATTTCATAAGAAAAATATTAACTTTAAGTAATATCTCAAAAACTAAAAGTGACGGATAAAATTTATTTTGCCAGTTAGATTCTTTGTTGCGAAAACTACAAAAAATCACTCTACAACAATATGAAATTTTCATTAAAAAAAATGTTTTAGGCGCCTTCTCAAAAGCAGACTTCTCAAAACCCCCCGTAATGTTAAAACAGCTTGCAATATGAAGAAGCGGTTTCCACCTTTAATCTTCTTTTGAAAATTGAGCTCGCAAGTGGGAGTAGGTTTATATCTATCTCTGCTGGAAATACCTAAAACCCCCAAAAACTTCGAATTTGGGATACCCTGTACATAGCTTTTGAGTTTTATTGTTTTTATTTGCTTTTTTATTTTTGTACATTTTTATACTAAATAGAAAAAAAAATTAATTACAAAAATAAGGAATTTTTTGATTTTAGAAAAATCATATTTTACATCTTTTTTTACGCATATCATTGCTTTGAATACCTATAAGTCAAAATGGCGGACGTAGGAGGACAATTTTAGGGTGACTTATGATTGACATAATCTTAAACTTCATGTCTATTAAAGAAATATAGCTCGGCAAGGCCCCGCAGACAACTACAACGCTTTAATAAAGGAAAAATAGGCAAATATAAACCCAAATAGGGCATTTTTAAATATTTCGTAAACGTACAATGTAAACAAACAAAGGACTAAAATTTTATTTATATTTTTAACAATTGGTTTTTCTAATATCCCCACATACGAAAACACAATAACAACACTAACTAACACCTCAAAACAAAGGTCGAGAACAAAGGCTTGTGATTTCAAAATCCATTAAGTTTCGACTGACCTCACGTCACGATGCAAATAGAGGGGAAAGTTTTATGGAGATGGCTTAATAGATAGGTTATTGGATAGATAGAAGGTAGTTTTGAGTAACTTGGCAATTTTTACTTTTAACCATTTTTATTGTACAGGTACTCCTCCGTGTGTCGCGTCGGTTTGCTCTAGCGCAGTTCCCCGTAGTGCACTCTCTTACTTTTACCACAGTGTATACATATACACATGCTTTTACGAGGAATGCCTAAAAAATTTATGTTCCTCATTTTGTTTGCTTTAAAATTTAGAATTGTCCAGATTTAGTTTGGGCTTTAAGGTAAAATCGTTAGTTCTGTTATGAAAACGCAAGGTTTTCTAACATAAAGTTACCTAATTTAGATGTCCTGTGGCAGTTATCCTAAGAAAAACCAGTTAGTTGGCATTTGATAAGTATTGCCCTTTATACACCACGGGTTATTAAAAATCTTTTTAATTAAACTTTTTGCAGAGCAGACAGTTTTTTTACGAAGTCTAATTAGTGTCCACTTTAAAAAATAATATAAAAGTAAAATCAATTTAGTGTCTGCTAAACGATATTCACACTAATGCTATTAATTTTTCACAATTTACGAGGAATATACAATTTAATTTCCAGGTTTTGTTCCCTTTAAGCTATAAAATTAAACAAACTAAATTTAGGCTTTTAGTTATTACGCCGCTTCCTGATTAATTTTATTTTTAATTAAATATTTCTTTTTTTTTAATATAAAACAGACTGTCAAAGACGACAGTTTTTTAAATGCAAAGTAATTAAATTTTAATTTAAAAGACAGGAAATTAAAATCAATTAATTTTAGTCCATGTCCTAAGGCCTTTTGAATTTACCCCAACATTATCAGTTTTTAATAATTTACGATTTTGTCTAAAAGTCTTTTAAATTTACTTTTTAAACTATTAATTCTCGTGGTTCTATTCCTCTAAACTTCGAAATTATGCAGTCTTTGAGCTTCCAGTAATTAAGCCGCTTGTAGACGCGGGTCGGAAGGACCAAATAGAGGGCTGGTCGCAAGGACCAAGACGGCTTTGCCCGAAGGGGAGAAAACTAAAGATATCCCAAAAAAAATTAGCCCAAAGTTAAATTCGCCCGTCTGTGAAAACACATGTCTATTGAACTAAAACAAAGGAAAAAAATCGCTAGAAGCTTACCTTCTTTCATTTAACAGCAGTTCCAAAATTTCACTCGCGGCACCGCGTATTTTCTTGTGGCTGGAATTTCAGTCTTAAACTTAAACCACGTGTGACTTCTTTCAGTGTCTTGTCGGAAGTGATTTCTTCATTCCTCTGTCAAACACTTCAAACTCCCAGCGTGTGTAAAACGTGCATGATTTTTTTAATATGATCAAAAAGAAAATAACTTTCAACAAAGAGAGAAATTATCACCTGATCGGAATTTTTCCCAAACAGACCTCAACTCCTGTTTCTTTTTTCTTGAAGGTTTTTGCTAAAAGCCCAAAAATATCAAAACAAACTTTAAGGTTATGTTTTCCCAAAAGTTCAAAATAAAACAAAAACAAAAATAACTGGCAGCATTAAACAGCTTGTAAAATATTATTATTTTTAATTAGTTATTATTCTGGTCTTTTATAAAAGATGGATTATTACACTGTTAAATAATTTAATAAACTTCTTTGTTAAGTATCTTTGATAGAATCAATTAATTTCAGTTCAGGCTCAAAGGCCATTCAAACTTTCCCTAACACTATCAATTTTTAACCATTTACGCTTTTTACAAATAATTTTCTTGGGTTTGTCTACTATAAACTCCAGAGTTCTTTAGGCTTTTAGTTATTAAGTCGCCTGTTAAATATTTTTATTTTTAATTAGAGATTTTTTTGTCTTTTATAAAATATGGACTACTAAACGGCCAAAGAATTTAAAAATGAAAGGATCAGGCACTTGTATATTGTAGACTGAACCTTTCTTATTAAAAGTTCTCAATTAATGACCAGTTTTTGAAATACAGGTTGTTGAATGTGATAATGTCCAAGAAGCATAATAGCTTTTAGACGGGTTTTCCAAACACATATTGAAGGTTAGTATTACATATATTTACAATTTATTTATTATTTTCAATCTGTACCTTTAAAACATTATCTATAGGGTGTTTAAGTAAGCATTACTCGAATATTTTATTGAGAAACAAGCTTTAGTATGTTGTAGGCTAACCCTTGCTCATCAAGAGTCCTCATGGGGCCAACTTAACTGAATGATCAGGTTTTGAAATACAGGATGTTGAAAGTGATAATGTCCAGGAAGCATAATAGCCCTTTCGACGGGGTTTCCAAACATATATGCAATGTTGGTATTACATACATTTAAGAATTTATTTTTTATTTTTAATCTGTACGTTTAAAGCATTATCTACAGGGTGTTTAAGTAAATATTAGTTAAAAGTGTTAATTAGAAACAAGCGTTAGTGTGTTTTAAATTGAACCTTTCTTATCAAAAGTTCTTATGGACCTAACTTAAATTAAAGACGAGTTTTTAAAATACGGAGTGTTGAAAGTTATAATGTCCAAGAAGCATTATAGTCCTTTAGACGGGTTTTCCAAATACTTACGCAATGTTACTATTACATATATTTACGATTTATTTATTATTTTTAATCTGTAAAACATTATCTACAAGGTGGTAGTGGATTTTCTTTTTTAAAAAATCATCAAAATTCCTTTTTCTTTATGATTCGCTTATACCCTTTTCGCTTTTTTTGCAGCTTAAACTCGCTGAAAGTACTGTGTTAATAGTAGGATGCTTAATAACATACTTGTGTCCACGGATTGAGTGCCGGTAATGTACAAATAACAAAATTTTTTTTTATTAAGATTCTGATTTGCTGCTTGATCTCAAAGAGGACGTTACAAGGTGGTTTAGTGTGTAGTTGGTGTTAGTGGGAGTTGCTCCTGCATGGTTGCAAACTAATATGTTAAAAAAATGAGCCAAATCTGATTTGATAAAAACTGTTAAGAGTAAAGTACCTTTATTTTAAAAGATATCGGAAAAGGCTATAAAAAGGGTTTTTAGAATGAAAAAATATGGCAGACTCAATTTTCATAAAAATCAGCCAACTTTGATTTTGTAAGTCAATTATTAAGATTTTTACTTGATATTTCTAAAAATTGAGAATCAGCTGTAGCTTTTAATCTAAATCGAAATACAAAGTATTAAAAATCTAATTTAAAGGACTTGAAAGTAGAATTTATTAAAAATTTACCGCTTATGTCCAACGGGCTTAAGGAAGTTACCCTTTTCACTATTGTTTTTACTGGTTCTGTCAACTCTGGCTATTCCAGAATTGAACAGACTTACTTTAGACTTCCAGTTATTAATTAGCTTGTATTTTATTTTTATTTTTAATTAGAAGTTTCTTGTCTTTCATAAAACATGGACTGTTTTTTTTATTTTATTGTAAGGCGCATCGACCACTAAGGTCATTAGCGCACTGAAGAAGTTTACAATAGTTAAATACAATGTACCAAATTACAGTCTTTTAAAAAGTTAAGAAGATGATTGGTGGTCTGTTCACTATTATTTAGTAGTTCCATTAAATTGTTTTTCAATTTGTGTTTGTGTCTCTGGTTGCTGTAGTTTGGGCAGTCAATTAATATGTGTCTCACTGTGATTATTTCATGGCACTGGGCGCATATAGGTGCGTTGGTTTTTTTAAAAATATGTTCGAGAGTTAATTTAATGTGACCTATTCTTAACCTAGTTGTTATTATTTGTTATTATGTAAACTAACAACCCAAGGATATGAACGGCATAGAAACTAACGTTAAATAGGATATTATAAATACCACACAGCTATTCTGTACAGCATTATAGCAAACAAAAAGGGAACCATCGCGAGCAACCATAAAGAAACTTCAAACAAAAATAAAAAACATAAACTCAGAACTACAACCCGAAATAAGCAGAGCGCAAATAAAAAGAGCATTAAAGGAAAATGAAAAATAACGAATCACCTGGAAAAGATGAAGTAGCGGCAGAAATGCTAAAGTACGGTGGTAAAACTGTAGTTGATACCCTTCATATTCTCCTAAATTAAATACTAAAAGAAAAAATAACCCCAATCAACTGGAAAGAATTAGTAACCATCATTCTACACAAGAAAGGCGATAGAGTAGACCTAAAAAACTATCGACCTATAACACTCCTCAATGTACCGGGTCAGTCAAACTCAGCGCACATATTAGGTCACACGTGATAGCGCCTAGACTTACTAGAAAAATGGCAAAAAATTGATAAAATTTCGAGAAGAGGATCAGCTAGGATTTATATGAATATCGCTCTGAAGTCAGGAAAGAGTCCATATTCAAAATGTGCAATTAGTTTTTGGAACCATTTTTATGTAACCTATACTTCGTTCAGGCACACTGTGTGTCTTTCATAAAACATGGACTATTAAACGGTCTGATTTAAAAAACGAGATTATTTTAAAAAAAATTTAATATATTTGACATGGTAATATTAGCCTTGAGCCGAAGACTTTTTTTTTAATATAAAGTAATTAGATTCCAATTTCGAATACGTGAAAGTAGAATCAATTCATTTCAGTTTATGACCAAAGGCCTTTCGAATTTACCCTAACTGTGAAGACTTCTAGATTCAATATTGTATTGACTGGATTAACTGCAGAGTGCCAGTGGTCCAAAAGACTTCTTTAATAAATATCACAGTAAATCAGATACATACAAACTACAGTTTTATAAAAATAATTACAATTTTATATTAAAAGAAGGTGACAATAATTTGAACTTCTTGACAACAACATAACATGACATAACATACAGAGCTACAAAACATTTTATTACTATCTTTTAACTTTGCGTTTTAATACTAACACACTCAATTTTTAACAACTTACCGCTTATGTCCAGAGGACTTTATAGTTACCCTTTTCACTATGGGTTTTACTGATTCTGTCCACTATAAGCTCCAGAATTGGACAGTTTCCAGTTAATAATTGGCTTGTAACTTGGTTTTATTTTTAATTAGATATTTCGTGTAGAAAACATAGACTATTAAACTCTCAAATTATTTAAAAATTAAATTGATTAAAAAATATTCTTAAATATTTTTGACATGGTAATACTAGCCTTGGTCAGACGACAGTTATAATACAAAGTAATTGGATTCCAATTTAAAAGACGTGAAAGTAGAATGAATTAATTTCAGTACATGCACAAAGGCCTTTCTAATTAACTCTAACACACTCAATTTTTAACAATTATGTCCAAAGGGCTTTTCCTGGTTTTGTCTATTATAAGCTTCAGTATTAGAGAGACTTAGTTTAGAGCTTCCACTTTTTAATAAGTAAATAATTTTCATTTTTAATTAAGGTTTCTTGTCTTTCATGAAATAGGGACTATTACACGGCCAAATGATTTAAAAAATTAATTTATTAAAGTTTTTTATAAAATCTTTTTGATATGGTAATACTAGCCTTAGATATAGGACAGTTTTTAAAATATACGGTAACTAGATTCTGATTTTGGGCGTTTCGCATCTACCCTAACACTACCAATATTTAACAATTTACTGCTCAAGTACAAAGAGCTTTTAAATTTATTCTTTACACTATGAATTTTCCTAGTTCTGTTCACTATAAACTCCAGAATTAAACAAACTTAGTTTGAGCTTCCAGTTACTAAGGCGCTTGTTAATTTTTTTTAAATTAGATATTTGTGTTCCTATATAAAAAGATGGACTAAACTGTCAACGAATTTAAAAATCGAATTTATTAAAATTCTTTGTTAAACATTTTTAATGGCTTAGTTATTAGCTTAGGAAGGAGAAGTGAAGTTTTTTTAAAACTAAGTAATTGGATTATAATTTAAAAAAAATTAAAGTAGAATCAATTAATTTCAATCTATGTCTAAAGGCCTTTGAAATTTACACTACCACTATCAATTTTTTAATATGTATAGCTCAAGTTTAAAGGGCTTTAAAGGGGTTTAATTTTTCACAAATAATTTTCTTGGTTCTTTTTACTATAAGCTTCAGAAGTGGACATAGTTTTGGCTTTCAGTTATTAAGCCGCTTTTTTATTAGTTTTATTTATAATTAGAGATCCTTTGTCTTTTAGAAAAGATGGAATATTACACGATCAAAGAATTTAAAAATCGAATTTAATAAACCTCTTTGTTTACAACTTTTGATAAGGTGATAATGATCTAAAGAATTATATCGTTTTCTTTAAAGAAAGTAATTTGATTCCAATTTAAAATACGTGAAAGTACAATCAATTAATCTCTGTCCATACCAAAGGCCTTCCAAATTTACCCAAACACTACCAATTTTTACAATTTTTACTGCTATGTCCCAACGGCTTTTAAATTTACCCTTTATTAATTTTTGTGATTGTGTTTGATCTAAACTTTAGAATTGGATAAATTAAGTTTAGGCTTACAGTTATTAGTTAAATATTTTAAGGTTTAATTAGATATCTCTGTTCTATTAGATTAGATTAGATTAGATTTCTTTATTGTTTATGGTACAAAGTACAGAACAATGAGGTTAGGTCTAATTATAAGTAAGTACATATTTAAAGTCTAAAAATAAAGATTAAACGAATTAATAGAAAAAAATATAAGGTACTAGTGAGAAACATATCACTTATTTTAAAGCAATTTTGCATTATCTCGATTAGCTAAATTTAGACAGAGAGAAAATACTTAATTACTATCTATGGTAGTAGATACTAGAGGCCCTCGATACATTTGATAATTGTTTTACACCAAACAATTGTCAAATGTATCGAGGGCCTCTAGTAGATACTAGATACCTATAGGTATACAGATATATAAAAAAAGAATATTGATTTGAAACTTAATGATTTTGTTTTAGTATTATATTTCTTTATATTATATTATAGTTATATTTTTGTGCCCCATCCAAAAAAAAAATTACTTATTTTAGATTAATTTAATATGTAGAAAGTTCAGGCGACATTTTGTGTGGAAAAAAGAAGCAATAAAAACGACATAAGGTTTTTATATCTGACTTAAACACTCAACCAGCGACTTTCTTTTTTATTATAATTTTTTTTAAATCATTGCTTTTATTATTATTAATATTATTATTAATCATTTTATTCGTTTAAGATATCCGACCTAAGAAATAAGGCTTCTCTACAGTATGCAAACAGACAAGTAATATCTTTCTATTATTATACTGTCAAAGAATTTAATAAACTCCTTGGTACAACGATTTGTTTTTACCTACAAAGTAATAGATTTCGATTAGAACGAAGTAAATAGAATCAATAAACTTTGGTCCATGTCCAGCCAAAGGCCTTTCGAATTTACCCTAACTAATTTTTTAAAATTTACGAGGATAGTATACAGTTTAATTTATCGCTTCGGCTCGGTCCAAACTCCGCCATTAGACAGGGTTGTATGGCACTTTCAGCTAAAACCTCTAATGAATTTTCGTGTCGTTTCTCCTACTCAAGGCGCGACATATTGTCTGTCTCACGTAAAGAACTTGGATCTAAATGCCCACTGCAGAATATTAAACCATGTCTTATTACTGGCGGTTTCCAAACAATTTTGAGCCAACTAAACAGCTTTACCAGCCACCCCAAAATGCAGTTGATCAGCTGTTAAAGGATCGAAAATATTGCTTCAGCCGACATGAATTGTTATTAAGTCTAAAAAACCTACACAGAAAAATCAAAATATATGGTGCACATAAATTTTCAGTCGATGGACAAAAAACATTGATTCAATGTACAAAAAAAATATTAAAATAAACAAGTTCATTGGTTCAATAAATTTAACATTAAATCAATGTATTTTATTCATTGGCTGAAAATGAATTAAATAGATAAACAAATTCATTGATTGAACAAAGTAAAGAGGCAACTTCTAAAGGGGTAAAGTCAACCACAGACACCTGTGTTTCGGAAAAAGGCATTTCCATCCTCAGCGTGGCTTGCCTGACTACAGTAAATCAAACCGACTAAAAGATACAAGGTAAATAAAATTTAAAAAAATTGGTGAAACCTATTTATTTATTTAACAAGTGAAACAACAGCGAACCAAGGAAACTAAGTCCATTGCGGGAATATAAGGAAGAAAGACATTTCGTCATAGTTCAACCAGACCATGCTATCACCGTCTCCACTGCGTCGGTTTGGAACTGAAAACAATGAGAACAAAGTATAAAATAAACCTTCAAAGGGGTACAGGGTAAGTCCATATCAAATCAACCAATGGTTTGGACCTTGTCACTTTTGATTTTCATAATTTTAGGTCAAATTCTTTACTAAGTAGAAAGAAGTAAAAATACAAAATTTTAGATTTTTTAGCAGTCTAGTTTTTAAGTTATTAATTTTTTTAATGCTTAATATCGTCTTTTTTAGCACTGACTTGGTTTCTTTAAACCCTTGTTTTTCATAAAGTCCTGGGCATATCGAGGTAAAAGTTGCTGTGTAATTTTATAGGTCCACAAGCTTAATTATGGTTTGCCTAGTGGCCTCCTCCTTGTACAAAAAATGGGGTCTCACCACAAAATTTATTTTTGATGCAGTTTAAAAACGGATTTTTTATTTTGTTAAATTTTTTTATATTTGTTTTCTAGACTATTTATTTACATGTCGGCCAAGTTATATCATGGGATGACAGTGGGTTCCTATTTAAAAATGTATTTTTGTAAATTGATGTTGTTCAAAATTCTTTTATTTTACCTTAAATATAACTATTTGACAATACCATTTCAAAAGTTTTTAATCATTTTCACTTACTTATTTCGACGCCTAAGTTAAGGTTACACCTCCACTCTATCACATTTCTGGAATTTCTCACTATTGTGGGATGATTTTGGTCATCATAGGAGTTGCAACATTAAGTGGAAAATACCAACCAATTTTTTTTCGATTTTTAATCTACCATTTCGATTTCGGTAACTACGTAAAATCAAATTAATTTCCAGAACGGATACGTCGCAAAGCCAAACAGACTGAGAAAACACGCTACGAAACGCCATGTTTACGCAACTTTTGTTTTTTACAAAAAGTCATCAGTCAAAATAATACGCCACCTCTGATATTTAATTACCTCACGGCCGATTTTGCCACTATTTTAAGAGCAGTGGCGGTTCCTCCATAAGTGCACATGTGCACGTACACTCCAAATTTTACTTAAAAAAATATTAAAATCTGACTAATCTTTAATTAATAATTTTATCATATCAAGTATCAATAAACCTCAAAAGGAATTCACCAAAGACTTGAATACTAACTAAGAATTAATACCCGGTATGCATGTGTTTGTATTTGAGTTGAAACGAGGATGCGTAGGTCGGCTACTGCCGGCGCCGCCCTTAACTGGATCCAAATTCTGTGCACCGTTAATGTTATGTCGCATTCTAATTACGAAATATAGAATATTACAGTACACAGAATCTGGGCCTTACTTCGGTTCATGCTCTTGTGAATCAATTGCGGCGATCGATAACACCCGCACCCTCGTGATGCCATCCACCGGTTGCCGTTGGCTGTGAAAGGTGCAGCTTAAATTAGTGCACTGAGAAAACTTGGCGTTATCTGTTGGGTGTGGCTGCAATAATTTTTTGGTGTGCACCCCTAAAGTTTTACTTCACGCGCAACCACTGTTTAAGAAATAAATAATATAACTATTTTCATCAATATCAAACATTGCAGCGAGAAAGGGTAAAAAGGGGGCATTTATGTACAGGTTCTCAACTATTCTTGTGAGCCCGTTATTATGTAAGTACGTTTTTTAATTAATTGTTTCTTTATTTAAATGTCAACGTAGCGAAACCAGATGCTCATGGTGTCCACGTTTTTATAATATACATGCTACATAAATAAGATGCCTTATAACAATATGTGCGCTTTAGATATTAATTTTTATAGTAATAAAAATATCAAACAATATATGCGTCAAGATATAAATAATTTTTTAAACTATGGTCCCATTATCATCCCAAGGTAAAATTTTGCACACATGTAAACAAATAGTCTTAGAAAAAAAATTATAAAAAACAAAAAATCCGTTTTTGAGATTTTATCAAAAATATAATTTTGGCATAGACCCTTTGTCCTTTTTTTTTAGGAAATGAGGCTATTAACACATCAAAGTTTGGCTTCTGAATCGGTATCTACAGATAACGAGTTTCAGCTAATTATCTTTAACGGCTTAAAAATTATAGAAGTTTAACTCAAAAAATATGCAACCAAAAAATTTAAAAATTAGTATTTTTACTTTTTATTAGGCGGAGAATAACAACACAAAAAATTACCATCATCAAAAAACTCAAGGTTCAAAAATATTTTTAAATTGTTTGAATTGATGTGGACTTACCCTACAGTCAATCAGGGACACCGGTGCTTCGGGAAAAGGCATTTCCATCTTCAGCATGGCTTGCCCGACTACACTAAATCAAACTGACTTCAAGATGCAAAGTAAATTAAAAAGAATGAAAAAATAGTTGAAACCTATTTATTAATTCAACGAGTGAAACGACAGCGAATCAAGCAAACTAACGTGCTGACGCTTTTGTCCTGCCATTGACTAAGTTTCCTTGTAGCATCCAGTTTTAGAGGTCACACGAATGGCAATACACCAGTCCACAGACCTAAATTTAGTTGCCGTAGTGTAGTGATATGTTGAGGAGCCTGAATAGTCAATCAGTTTTTCATTAAATTATTAAAACCGGGGAGGTGTGCGCAGTGGCGTATATAGAAGAAAGTTTCGGGGGGGGGGGGGGCAAGACAGTTTAGACAGTTTCGGGAAGGGCCCAAGACCTCATGAGGCCGTATTTTATGTTTGTATTCATGAAAAATGTGGAAAATATCTAAAACATTTTTAGCTTCGGAGGGGCCTGGGCCCTTATATACGCCACTGGGTGCGCGTATGTAAGCGCAGTGAAAATTTAAAAAAAACACGAAAAAATTCAACTATTTCAATAAAAGATGATTTTGTCAAGGTTAAACAAGGTCATGTTTGTACCAGTTTTTGTTTTTAAATTCTGCTATTTTAGGATATTTAAAAATCTAATATCCATGTTGATAAATTTGCCGCCATCTTGGAAACAATGATAGGTAAGTCAATATTTACCTCCCTATTTATTTTCTTTCGACGAAAGACATTTGTTTGAGATAACGCCGAAAATGTGTTATTTGTGTGTATTTTGACCTATCTTAGCAATATTGTCGTGATATATCTCTGTGTTTATGTGTATGTGTGTGCGTATATTATTTTTTTCCGTAACACAATATAGTCCAACTTAAACCCATTTGTAATGACGTCATTTTTGTTTATCTTTGTTTAGTATATTATAAACAGCGGTGACAATAAACTTTTTAAAAAAAGTAGGGTCTATGATTCAAATAGATAGGTTCTGTGAAGTATCCGTCTATGTCAATCAAAAAACATTGATTGGCAAAAACATCTACGCCATACGTTTTTTTCTCAACTGGTAACGTCATTACAAATGCGTATATGTTAGACTATAGTTCCTAAACCACTGAACCGATTTTCATAATATGTTCAGGTAAAATAGTGTTCGACACTCTTACTAGCTGATTAGATTTTGGTCAAAATCCAGTAATGAATGATATATCATGGCTTCAAAGTGTGCTAATAGGCTAGCTAGGAAGGTATCACATCCGTCATGGATCCATTTATTTTTCCTGACCTCCTTAATGTTTGTTCCAAGTTTAGTAATTTTTACTCAATTGGTATGGGAGTAGTACGCATCAATATTGAGTTCTCCGAATATTTAATTTTCTATGAGGCACGTCACGAAACTTTTAACGACATATTTTTACAGCAAGCTTCTACAGGTCTTGTTTTTAGTTCGAAGTTTTTCTGCTTTGCTATTGATAAACCTCAAATGTTGGTGATTTTTCTAATCAAAATACTCAAGAGTCGGGTTTTCAAGGTCAAATGACCTTGATACCATGTTTTTTGAATATATCAGTGAATACAAGTTATGTGAAAACGAGTATAAACTTGACTATATGGGTGTAACCTAATTTTTGACAATTTTTTCCTCATTTAAAAAAAATTTCCCTTTCTTCTTGAACGGTGAAGCAAAACAAGCGTGCTGTGGGTCAAAAATTTCCATTTCCCACGTAGAAGTGGAAGGCTTGTACAGCTCGGGCTAAATGTTTACCATAGATATATATATATGTATGTATGTATGTATATATATATATATATATATATATATATATATATATATATAGATATCAGCTGATTGTTGGGACATCCAGGCGTAAAAATTTTAGATATCTTGTGACATCCTTCGACGCCGTGACATCCAAATTCGGATGTCACAACGTTTTTCCATGTTTTTGGTACAGTCCTGATGGGGAGGGCCCGGGTGTACCTAAGTTAAATGGATGTCATAGCATACCATGAGTCTGATGAAGAATACAGCAAAGTTTTTAAAAAATTTTGACGCCAAAATTTCCGTGTATATTGGCGCGAGTATATTCAAGAATCGATCCAATTGATATTCATCACTCTGTGACATCCAATGTATATTTTCATCTTAATTGCACGCACTTGTAACATCCGTCAAAGCGACAACCTTGCATTATGCCTATTTTATTAATTAAATTTGGTTTATTTTTTATTTTGGGGCGGCTGTTGCTATGTGGTCCAGCGATTCACTTGACTTGCATCTTTGTAAAAATATTTAAAAATGTTAGTATAATAAATAATGTTAGCTAGCTTATTGGGAACATAAATATAAAATATAAATAAATATTTCTTTATGTACCTCAGAGCAAAAGTGAATTAACTAACGGACTTGGATAGGGACTTGATACTATTTGTGAATTGCTATCTCCGTCCTCCTTTTTACCACGTAGTTAAAGTCAGATGAGTAAAAAGAGCGAATTAGAATTCTTATAAATCAGTCAATACATATATACCCGGTGGGCCAAAAAAAACCGCACAATTTTCTTTCATTATAACTTTTGAACTATACCATCGATTTTAATGGGACAAACTGCGCTTGGCAGAGAATTAATCAAAGTTTTGACTAATTATAATTATTTGTCAGCGATCTCAAAATCCAAGATGGCGGACAATATGAAAATGTACCCTTTAAAGATGCTGGTTTATTCTTATGTTGCACGTTTGAATTATTTTTTTAAATTAGTAGAAAAGCTGCGTTCTTGCCACGCACAAGGTATGAATCAGCAAAATCGGTTTGATGGTTCTAAAAAAATATTTTTGTTTCAACCATTGTTTTGAAAATTATACGATTGCATTGCATTTATTTCCTTACACATTTATTACTACTGAACCTTTTACTTTGATGAAATAAAAAACATCCTGGTGAGAATTGATTGTTTTTTAAAGATCATGATCAAAATTTATCGCCATCTTAAAATTTAAGATGGTGGAAAGAATCATACTTGATTCTTAAAAATGGTGGGTTTATTGTTATTTTCTGGAAATATTTTAGATTTTTTTTTTAATTTATAGAAAAGCACTACCTGTCTGCATTCATTTCCTTATAAATCATTATTACCAAACCAATTTTAGTGAAATAAGAAAAATGATGGTGAGAATTGATTGTTCTTTCAAGTTATAATCGAAATTTGCCGCCATCCTAAAAGTTAAGATGTTGGACAGAACCATACTTGATCATTCAAAGAGGCACTTTTATTCTTATTTTTCAAAAATGTTTTAGTTTTTTTTATTAATTTATTGGAAAGTACTACTTTTCTCCCGCTTAATAAAGTACAATTTAATAAAATCGGCAAAGTGGTTCTCACAAAATCTGATTTTGTACAATTGTTTTACAAGTTATGCGATTGCATTGGCAATTTCTGTCCGACATCTTACATTCTAAGATGGCGGCAAATTTCGATTATAATCTTTAAAGAGCAATCAATTCTTACAACGATTTTTTATGTTCCACTAAAATTGGTAGAATTTATAAGAAAATTAATGCAGACAGGATTGGCAATCGTATAATCTCTAAAACAATGGTTGAAACAAAAATAGATATTTTGAGAACCACCACACTGATTTTAATAATTTTTACCTCGTTGTGTGGGGAAAAAGTAGTGCTTTTTCATAGATTAAAAAAAATCTAAAACATTTTCGGAAAATAAGAATAAACACGCCATTTTAAAGAATCAAGAATAATTCTATCCGCCATCTTAAAATTTAAGATGGCGATAACTTTGATCATGATCTTAAAAAAGCAATCAATTATCACCAGGATGTTGTTTATTTCCACTAACATCGGTTCAGTAGTAATGAATTTATAAGTAAATAAATGCAGACCATGATTGCCAAGCAATCGTATAATATGCAAAACAATGGTTGAACAAAAATATTTTTTTATAAAACCACTGAACCAATTTTGCTGAATCGTACCTTGTCGTGCCTGGCAAGAACGCAGCTTTCTTACTAATTTAAAAAAATAATTAGAACATATTCGCAACACAAGAATAAACGAGCATCTTTGAAAGGTACATTTTAATTTCGTCCGTCATCTTGGATTTTGAGATGGCAGACAAAAAATGATAAATTAGTCAAAACTCTGATTAATTCTTTGGCAAGTGCAGTTTGTCCCATTAATATCGATTGTATGTTTCAAAAGTTATAATAAAAAAATGTCCAGGATTTTTGGCCCACCCTGTATAGGAAACGAGTTCAGAAACTGCTTAATCGATTTTATAGAACCCCCTCCCCTAATTGAGCCTCTAATATATTTATTTATTTATTTCCAAGGAGTAGCACAAAAGAAAAATTCAGAAGAATAATTTAGGTACCTAAAAAAAAGTAACATATGGGTTAGCCGATTTGGAAAAAAAATATAGATATAAAAGAAAAGAAAATGGGAATAAATTGCTATAAATTTATTTTATATTATTTGCATAATAATTAAGGGCCTTAATTCTGCCAAATTGGCGCCCGCGTCAGTAAATAAAACATATCTAGCTAGGTATAGAGCTACATAATTTATCAAAAATTCGCTGAACATAGGTAAGTACCTAGTCCAGATTATCTAGATTTTTTTTAAAATCTAGGTACTGTAATCATAGATTTTACTGGAAAATCGGCCATTTTTTGTGTACCGAGCAAAGCCGATTAGTAATCAGTTTCTATGTGACTATGCTTAGGGGTGCTTCGCACCTCCCTGTTTACGTCTTGGAGGTGCCCTAGCTAAGGACACTCATCGTAAAGGCAAGCTTTATAGGAAGCGAAGCTAACGTCAAGCTTTCTATTTTTTGGTTATTATTTTTGACATGTTTTCCTCGGTTTCGCATTGGCGGTTCTGTTTTATTTTGAAGATGTTGTTTTACACAGTATGAAGGTACCTAAACTATATATATATTTATGTAATTAAAAGGTTATGCTGCAAACTTGAAACTGTATCATTATTAAATAGATCTTTAGACTGTGTTAAAACCACATTTTTAAAATAACAACGAGCCGCCAATGCGAAACCGAGGAAAACATGTCAAAAATTATAACCAAAAAATATAAAATCAGAGTTAGGCTTCGCTACCTGTTAAGCTTGCTTGACGATGAGTGACCTTAGCCCTAGCCCCTTACTACCCCCGTAGTGGGTGCCCCTGTAGGTATTCTATTTTTGCAAACGGCCGGTCCGCAATCGGCCAGCCCTGGGCTGAGTTGAGTATGTATACTTCGATTTAAATTCGTCTCTCTGTGACATCCACACTTACATAATTATGTTTTCGTTTTATTTGTGACCCCGCGTAGAAATCGAGCAAAAGCTGTTCCGGCAAAGTGTTTTATTGTTTTTAATCAAAGTTTATTGAATTTAAAGGTAAGTAGATCTGAGGACACGGCAGTGCCTCGCCAAGTTCGCGCGCCGTAACCATCTTTTCTTAAAACATTTCAGCCGATATTTGACCTACCTAAAACTCTACTTCGGAATGAGCTACAAAATCTCAAACTTTGCAGAGTCGTAGACCTCCATGGAGTTAATAACCCCTCCAAGTTTCATGGAATTCCAAAGTAGTAAAGTAGTTACGAAATTTCAAAAAATGTCGAAATTGCCACTCACTGACTCACTCACTCACTCACTCATGTATAGATCATCAATATTCTACTGTACTTCCAGACATGCTCCAAAGCTGAAATTTGGCAGACTGATAGAAATTATGACCAAACCCCTGGAAAAATTCATAAAACCCCAAAATTTTAATTTACTCCCCTCCCCTATAGGTACATTTAAATTTATGTAAAAGTAGCATCGCCCACTTCCAGAAATGCTAGAGAGTTGAGCTTTGGCAGACTGATAGGACCTATGATAAGACTATAGGAGAAAAACAAAAAACCCCAAAATTTTAATTTACTCCCCTCCCCTATACATTTAAAGTTTTGTAAAAGTAGCATAGCCCACTTCCAGAAATGCTAGAGAGTTGAGCTTTGGCAGACTGATAGGAACTATGATAAAACTATAGGAAAAAACACCCCTATAAATGTAAAATTATGTAAAAGGAACACTGCCCACTTCCAGAAACGCTAGAGAGCTGAACTTTTTAAGACTGAAAGACAATATGATAAAACTATATAAAAAAAAATTAAAAACTCCAACATTTTAATTTACTTCTCTCTCCTATAAATGTCAATTTATATTAAACTAACATTGCCCACTTCCAGAAACGCTAGAGAGCTGAGCATTGGAATTCTGATAGAAATTATGATAAAACCATGGGAAAAAATTTAAAAAGTCCAATATTTTAATTTACTCTCCTCCCCTATAAATGTAAAGTTATGTAAAAGTAAGATTACCCACTTCCAGAAACGCTAGAGAGCTGAGCATTGGAAGACTGATAGGAACTATGATAAAACTATGGGACAAAATTTAAAAACACGACAATTTTAATTTATTTCCCTCCCCTAAACATGTAAAAGTAACATTGTGCACTTTCAGAAACGCTAAAGAGCTGAGCATTGGAAGGCTGATGGGATACGATAAAACCATGGAAAAAAATTAAAAAACCTCAAAAATTTAAGTAAGGCATTGCAAAAATTTTGAACAATATTCCGCATATTTTACTACTTTTAAAATTAAGTATTCTCCAATTCGTTTAAAAAAGAAGTGAAATCATAGCAATAACATTTCATGGAAAAAAAAGCCAAGTACGCGAAAATGGCATTCCGTAAAAATAATTGGAGTTAAAAGTAAAGCCAAGTTCTCCAATACAAATTTCAAAATGAAAGGTTCAGACAGACAGACAAACAGACAGCGCAACAAAAAAGTTTCAAAATCATCTGAAAGATATTTAAGCTCACACTACTATAGTATAGTAGTCGTGTGAGCTAAAATCGTGGGGCGCTTTGTGCCATATTTTCTTTGCATATCGAGAGCCCGACGTTTTTTTCACAATAATATTAGTATTTTTCGTTCATTATTGTTTTCAACTAATATTAAGAATTATTTTTAACTGTTTAGTTTGAAGCGTGTTTTTTAGTTTTTTTAACTATATTTATTTTTTACTTTTTAGTTTAATGTGCTGTGAAATCGTGTTTTTTAATTAACTATATTACGTCGGTATACTGGCAAAATACACTCAAAGTCATTTTTTTTAGTTTTTGAGCCATGGTGAAACCTGGCCGGTACAACCAAACTTCACAAAATCTATAAAATATTACTAAAATTTCAAAAAATTACTTTTTTTACATAGGTACTTACATACGTTCTCCAATATTCAATGCATAAATAATGTAAAATTCAGGACTTTCTCAATGAAATCAAATGTCTCAAATGTTGTTCTTAATTTCAAAACTTCTTAAAATGCGATTTTCTCAAAACTAAATTTTTGACTTAGTGTATGTTGCCAGTATACGATGATTTATTTTCACAATAATACTAGTAATAATAAAAATAAATTATCCTGATCAGGATAATGAGAAAAACTTAATAAGGAATATTTCTTGTGGGGAGGGGAGCGAGACCTCATTAAGCCGTATTTGAACCTATTTTATTGTTTTATTCCTGAAATATATGAAAAATGTCTGCGAAATTATTAATCTTAGCGTTGTCATCGATTCTTGATAGGTGTATACAAAGTCTAAATTAAATTTGTTCGTTTTTGCAAAATTCTTAGGCTTGGGGGGGGGGGGGTAGGCAGGTCCCCGAAGTACCCCCAAGGGTGCGCCTGGAAAATTATTGTATTGTCACCGGTTCTTGATAAGTGTACAAAGTTTACATTAAATCTGTTTGTTTAAAGTAGGTCAAAATCTAGTCCAAAGGAGTCGGTTACAAACATACATACCTACCTACAAACATATTAATGAAGCTAATAAAATAGTGCCAAAAATAAGAAATTACAAAATACGAAAAATTTTATTTAAAACTTGTTATTTCCCCACAATTTTTACTCTGGTAACGGAGTTTTCAGAAATTAATTAAATCTGATTTGAAAACACCCAGAACGACTGCGTTTTTCAGATGGCTGTACGTAAGTTAAAAAATTTCAAGGTAAAAGGCAGAAAAGCCATTTCGATATAGTAACAATGGCGGATCCAGGGGGGGGGGCACTAGGGGCACCTGCCCCCCCCCCGAGAATTTTTTAAATATACAAAAAATGAGTAAAAAGTAATGTTTTTGCTAATAAAAATTCAAAATTTTTGCCTGCGGCGCATGAAAGTGTCTATTGTTTTTATCATCGAAATTACAAACACTGACTAATTTAATAAAATATATACCATTTTTTACCAACAGAGAATGTCACCTAAAGTGCCCCCCCCGAGAAGCACCTCTGGATCCGCCCTTGTATAGTAAGCCGATTTTAATGTGCAGCTACAGGTTTTTCAAAAGTCCGAAGAACCGAACCGAACCGGATAAACCTACATACAAACAAACAAATGTCACAAAATATTTCTAAGTTATCTTTAAAAAAAATCCGTCGAAAATAATACCTTTCCTAGCTTTTGCTGTACGAACTAGGAAAGTAAAAATTGGTACTGATAAAAACTGAAGTCTAAGTCCAAAAAGATAATGGGAGTTAATTACAAAAACGGACAACTTTTATCTAATTTGACCTACAAACTGTGAATATAGGGTACAATAATTAATAATAGGCTCATTATTTTTCAACTAAATTTAACTAAAGTTAAGTTGAATAGATAAGGAATTTTTAAATCTAGTCAGATAAAATTTAATTCGTATCGTAGTTTTTTTAACGTCAAATTGCCCGATTTGAATGAAATTTGGTACCTAGGCTGGGTCTTGGGTCGAGATGGTCCCATTTAAAAATGAACAAAATCCACCTAACGCAAGCCAAATAAAAGGGTGGGGGTAGATTTTAAAAATTGGAGTTTATGCGAAAATATGGCGTGTGTGATATCGAACGAAAGGTATTTGAGTCTGCAGTTAAACAAAATACATTTTAGTTTATTTTAAAAAAAGGGTGGGGGTAAATGTCAAAAATTAGAGTTTAAATGAAAATATGGCTTGTGTGGTATTAAACGAAAGGTAATTGAGTCTGGAGTTAAACAAATAAATTTTAGTTAAAAAAAAAGGTGGGTTGTAAATTTAAAAAATTAGAGTTTAGGTCAAAACATGGTTTGCGTGGTATAAAACGAAAGGTATTTGAGTCTAGAGTTGATAAAATATATTACAGTTTTTAGTTATACTGTCATAAATAAGTTTAAATTCGGATCATTTTACTATAGCAATAACCAATATTACTGCACTTGCATTAATTTCGTCTATAAAAGCCGATGCTGGGTAATAGACCGGCATCACTCTAGCAAGTGATCAACCCAGTACACCACAGAACTACGTGGCCCCTACGAACCCAGTACACCACTGAAATACGTGGTCCCTACGAACCCAGTACACCACTGAAATAATGTGGTCCACTTAACATACCTAAGTAAAACCTCACTATGGTGGTTACGCTTTATGGCCCATAAGGCCAACTCTCTATGGCCTATAAGGTCTATTTCTTATGGCCCCTAGGTCAACTCTCTCCAGCCAGCATCCCTCTTTTTACATTATTTAATTATTTATAGCAATAACCTCTATTCCTGTTAATCTGTTTTCTTATATAAAATACATGTATAAATGTGGATTCTTTATACTTAATTTTCATATTCCCCTAAATCCCTCAGTCACAAGGGCACTAAATAACAAACCTTGTGACATATATGGTAGAGATACCACTTGTCACAAATATAGTCGTGACAATATTAGCTTACACGTACACTATAATTAAAGTACCTAGTGTGAGCGTAGGTGCCCATATATTAGCAGAGTATTTTTTTTAGTCCTTGCCGTATATTCATCTTGTAAGCCTATTATGACATCAATAACGTGCTTGTATATTTTATTTGTTATTTTCTTCCCCGTGACATCCAGTGTATATTTTTCTTATTTGAATGAAATTTGGTATGAACCTGTAACATATTTGCACACATTTGTGACATCCCTAACGTCTTTGTATATTTTATTTATTATTTGTTTCCTCGTGACATCCAGTGTATATTTCTCATTTTTATAGAGGTACTTGTTACATCCGTTAATTTTATGAAAAATTGGCAACATTGCTGGATGTCACAAGTTAACACAAATATTTAGGGATGTTAAAAGGTCAAAATTTTTTGTATATACAATGGACGCCACAAAAATATGAAAAATTATATTTCTAAATTTGTGAGTTTATACAAATTTTTTTATGGAATTAAAACCAAAATATTTTTTATTACATTTCATTTTTTTTATTTTTGGATAACACCAGGTTTTTAAAGTGGATGTCACAAAAACCGACTTTTTGCTGGATGTCACAAGATACAACGGTCGAGTATATATATATATATATACATATATTTATTTGGATTTTATTTTTTCTTAAACCATATATTTTATATTTTTTAGGTTTGTAGGTTTCTTTTATTCCTACAAACCTACTATATATATATATATATATATATATATATATATATATATATATATATAATATCACATGAGCCAATGCAGGATGCCTAACTTTTTATTATTCAGTAATGTTGCGAAACCCCTATCAAACTTCCCGAATTGTCAGAGAGGATTTCGTAGACTCAGAAAGAGCGAAGTTAATAAACGCCATACAAATCCCTTGATTTAAAAGGATTAAATGTTGGCAAGTTTTAAGGAGCGGTAGATGCAGCTAATTTTATTTTATTTTACTCATTTTCCAGCTCATTTTTAAATACAAACGCAAATGCAAACAACGACGGGAGACACACAGACATACAATACACAGACATCATGATGACATCTAAACAAGATTTAAACTTTGATATTGTCTCAATATTTTTTAACAATAACAATAGTAAGGGTGAGTGGGGGTAAATGCATCCCAAATTACTATAATTTGATTTTGTAGTGAAAAAAAGGCGGAATCTTGAGAAAGAAGAAAAAAGAACATCGATAGAATATACAGAAATAAATAAAACTATATATAAAAGAAAATAAAAGAGCCAAGAAATAAAAGTTAAGAGAGTTATAGAAAATAACAGAAATATGAACTGTCTAAGGTCTAGGTGGATATGAAGTAATTAAAATAAAGGATACGAACGGCATAGAAACTACCGTTAAATAGGATATTATAAATATCACACAACACAACAAAAAGGAAATCATTGCGAGAAACCGCATAAAGAAACTCCAATCAAAAATAAAGAACACAAACTTAGATCTACAAACTGAACTAAGCAAAGCAAATCACCTGCAAAAGACGGCAGAAATGCTCAAGTACGGCGGCAAAACTGTAGTTAATTCTCTCTATATTCTAAACAAAATAATAAAAAAGAAAATAATCCCAAACAACTGAAAAGAATCCATAACCATTATTCTACACAAGAAAGGCGTTTGAACGGACCTAAGAAACCATTGACCTATAATACTCCTCAATGAAATTTATAAGCTTTTTACGAATATATTAACAGACATACTAACACCAAAATTTGACGGATATCAATCAAAAGAACAAGCAGACTTCAGAAAAGGTTTTAGTACAGTTGACCACCTATTAACCATAAAAATCCTAATAGAACGACCCAATGAATACACCGTTCCACTATATATCGCGTTTATAGACTTTGAAAAAACTTTCTATAGCATTAAGCATAGGGCCGTAAAAGCATATTTTATAATTAATAGCCGAATAGATCACAGATACACAGATTTATTAGCCAATATATATATATATATATATATATATATATATATATATATATATATATATATTGATGCACGCGCCGTAGTCTCCTCAGCGTTAAAGATATGACGACCTGACCTCACCTAATTCTACCACATATATAGGTACATATATGAGATGAGGGGAACTTCCTTTACCAGAATTTCAAAAGAGGGGTAAAGATTTTTTTTTAAATATTTGATAAATACGTGGAATACGTTCGGACCTCAGGCCAATATACAACCTTTGGATATGTGGTATGTCCTGCCACCTCAGGCAATGTTGCCGGTTTTATTGAGGTGATAACGTATGGCGTATATCTACCCTAACCTATAAGCAACGTATTAGCTTTATCTGACTAAATTTATATATTACATACAAGGTAACAACGTTTTACTTTTATTTAGGGACACTTTAGGAAATATTACAACTTTAAAACGTTGCAAAAGTTTGTAAGACAAGATTAATGGTGGCAACGTACTGTCTTTATGTATAAAACCGTACCTTTATACTTTCATTATAGAAAAACGGGCTGTCATTTTTTTTGAAATACTCATTTTGAGGGTTGTGATCTCAGAAATGTTGCATAGCTTGAAAGTTCTAAATACAATTTTTGTTGGGAAATGGTTTACTTACTGTCAAAAATTCTACACATAGATCCGATAAACAAATAAAAGGGAAGTGTCAAAAATACAGTTTTTGGAATGCTAATAAATTTAATAGTTTATATTAATTTGTATATTTTTTGGTTTGCAATGATTATGACATAATGGATATGACAGAATTTTGAATATTTTTTAATTTATCCGTGAAAGTAAATTGAATAAAAAAGGAGTTGTAATAGTTATTTGTAGCCGTTTAAAACAGAAAAAAAAACATATGCAGAATATTGTGTTTGCCCACGCCACAGCCCAACGCGCATATTATAAATCTAGTAATAACCACCAGCAACCAAAAGGCTCAAACGTCACGTGATGTCAGAATTTGTAAATTACATTATTTATCATTTAATTTCCAAGAAAGTAATAATAAAATTATAATTTTTATTCGCTATATTGTAAATGCATCACCCTGTATATACAGCTTATTATTAATATTTTCCTGCACCTTGTAAGAGGTTAATGTAATGAAAATTTTGCATAGTTTCCTATTATCCTGCTTTGCAAAATTACCAAATCTTGACAGCAACTTTCTTCAGTTTATAGTATTTGCAGTTACATATTTTTTCAAAACGAATTTCTCTGAGTTCGTTTTAGGTTATTTAAATTTGTACCAAAGTATTAAATTCCTATTTAAGTATACTAATAATTTCCGAGTTGGCCCAGGATTACTTATACGTAATCCTGGTTCAACTCGTATTATTAGTGCACTCCAACAGGAATTTAAAACCAATATAACTCAAAAACGACCTATAGTTCAAAAGATAATATGAAAAATATTATGCAACTTTACATTATCCCCTGAAAAATGCCACGGAAACATAAAAATTGACTGTATTTAAATGCAATTTTCTGAAATAAAATAAACGGATCCATGACGGATCTGATACTTTTCTAGCTAGCCTATTAGAACACTTCCCGTTTTCAGTTTTTTTGTACATATCTCAGAAACGAAGGCTTTTATGAAGTTTCAAGGTATTACACAAGTTATTAAGATAAAAGTGCTCCATTATATTTCCAAAGCCGCATATTGTTAAGATGCTCCATTTAAAAAGTTCGCATTAAAAAAAAAATTAATTGTCAAGAAACTATCAAGCATTAGTGGATTTGGACCAAAATCTATTCAGCTCGTTACAATGTCAAACACTATTTCACCTAAACATTTCATGAAAATGGGTTCAGCGGTTTAGGAGCTATCGTTTTACGGACAGAGATTCACGCAGACAGACGTCAAAACGATATTGCTCAGATAGATTCAAACACACCAAAATAACGCAGTTTCGGCGTTATCTCAATTTTTTTTTCTAAAAAAAAATCTATTTTCAAAACAACTTGCTTTGCTGCGATTTTCACTATTGTTTTGTCGCTTAGAAAGCAAAGCTTAGTAGGAGTAAGTTTTTTTCTTCTCTTGAAATATCTGAATTCCTTCAAAGACATTGAATATAAGTTACGGCCCGGGACGTAGCTGCTATAGTGTTTCTTCTTATTGAAGGAAAAAGCTAAATAGCGCGTGACAAAACATCGCAAATTAAATCAAAGTGATTTTTTTGTTTATGCTAGCCTGATCAGGTTAAAAACACTAAAAACGCGCATTTTTGTCCGATTAATTTAACGTTAATTCTTTTTCCTGGAATTATCAATATTTTAAATTAGTTAAGTGTTTTAAGAATTGGCTATGTTGGCGCAAATTAAGTAAAAAAGTCGCATCCTTATTCTTTCAAATTCGAATAAAACCCTAGTAATATGACATTTGTTTTTTTTTTGCTAAATCCGTTTTGGTTCAAACTTACGGAGGTATTTTTAAGTAAAAAACTGGAAATAGTTAAGTATCTTTTTAACATGTTTGTTGACTCATTTTTTTAATTTAAAATTGGCTAAGTAAGTTAGTCAAAGATTTATCATTATTAAAAACCGGATTTTCTTAATAAAAAATTTTTAAAATCCGAGGCGTTTTTAAAAGTTTTTAAATTGACACACATATCTATAAAAAGTTCTTTGCTACCACAAAAAGAATTACTTATAAATTGCTGCACTTCATACCTACACAACGGTAAATGTTGGCTTCAATTTTCGTTTATTTATAACACTTTTTTTGGACATCGTATTTTATAGTCGAAGTAAATTAGGCGTAAAAATGACAACTAGATCAACAAATTTATAAGGATGTGACATTTTGTTTGTGAACTCCTAGTAGGAAACCTAAGGTACAAAACCGAGGAAAAAATGTCAGAAATAATAACAAAAAAATAGAAAATCAATGTCAGGCTTTGCTTCCTATAAAGCTTGCATTTACGATAGGTGTCCTTAAGGAAACCACCTCTACCCTAGGATTAACCTCCTCACCAAACTGAACCTCACGACGATTTTCTGCGTTTATCTCACAAACCGTAACTTTTTATATTCTTCATCAAATTTCTTATATATGATTCAAGTTTCAAGATTTATTCCACACATTTTAAATGCAAATACAGAAATTCTAACATTTTTATAATACATTTTTTAATTCTTTTATTAGTGCTGAAAGCCAAAAATTTAATCCTGTAGTGCTTTTACCTACAAACAAAAGATAGAATACAAGAAAAAAATACTCTGCCAATATATGGGCACCTAAGCTCACACTAGGTATCTACTATAGTTATAGCGTACGTGTGAGCTGATATAACTAAAAACTAAAATAAATTTTATTCAACCCCAGACTAAATTACCTTTCGTTTGATACCACACAAGCCATGTTTTGACTTAAACTCAAATTTTTGAAATCTACCCCCACCCTAAAAAAAATAAAAACTAAAATATATTTTGTTTAACTCTGGACTCAATTACCTTTCGTTTGATATCACACACGCCATATTTTTACGTAAACTGTAATTTTTGAAATCTACCCCCACCCTTAAAAAAAACTAAAATATATTTTGTTTAACTCCAAACTCAATTACCTTTCGTTTGATATCACACACGCCATATTTTCACATAAACTCTAATTTTTAAAATCTACCCCCACCCTTTTATGTGGCTTGTGTTCGGTGGATTTTGTTCATTTTTAACTGGGACCATCTCGACCCAAGACTCAGCCTAGGTACCAAATTTCATTGAAATCGGGCAAGCGGTTTTTGAGTTATGCGCGTTGGTCGTTACAGACAGACATACAGATATACAGACAGACAGACAGACAGACAGACAGACAGACAGACAGACAGACGGCGCAACAAAAAAGTTTCAAAATCATCTGAAACGCAAAGATATATAAAAAATTTTGAAATCGGAGCAACTTTTTCTTCCTCGAAAAAATTAGGATCACCATAGCTCACACTACTATAGTATAGTATATGTGTGAGCTAATTAAGTAACTAAAAATAGCTTATTAAAATTTTAAAAACTTTAAGAACATTGACTAAGTAACTACTGTTTATTACTTAATTTTTAAACTAATAATTTTAATTATAATACTAAACTTTTCCTGTCAAAAACCAACTCTTTACATATACTATAAATAAAGAAATAAATCTTTATTATTTTTTACAGACACATACACACACACACACATGCATTCACATAAACCCATATTCTATAGGTATAGGTACAGGTCAAATTACTTTGATAACTAGTGGACAGTGGTTTAATTATATAATAGATTCTTATGTACAGTAGGTCCCTAAAGTCTGGAATCACCCATTATTGCTGATTTGGAGACTGTTGATTGGATGACATGTTTGTTATTTAATAAATGACGTACTTCATGATTACTTTTAACTCTATTTGACCAATCAGGGTGCTAAAAAAACTTATTTCATACAAATGTCTTTTATTAAGTGTTTAGGTATGGAGATACCTTAACAGAAATGTACCACATTTTTAATGACCTATCAAAGCCAAATGTGAAAAAATATACTGGGTGTCCTATTTAAAGAAACATAAGTTTATGTCATAGCTTTTTCTGGAACATCCTGTATAATTAACCATAGCCTTTTCTAACTCGTATTTTAAATCTTTATTTGACATCCAAGCTTTTTTCTAAAAAGCTTGCAACTTTTTTAAAAAATTCGTGATTCTACACTTTACGGACACACTGTATAAGTAGGCATAATAAAGGGTTTTGAAAAAATAGAAAGATTAAAATCGGAAAATACAAACTCTTTTGATTTTTTGACAAATGATTTAAAACATAGCATCTTTATTGCTTTAGGAAATTCATTATAAATCTTTGCCCCAAGCAAAATAAACATCCTTTGTGTATGGGATAGGTTTGAATAAAACATAAAATAATACGGATTTTTTTTTGTGATCTTTAAAAATAGCCCCATAATTGGGACGTCAATGGAGTTTTCTACAATAAACTTTATTATGCATTTTCTCTAAAGTACTTAGTATTTAGAAAATTGGATAAAACCTAATTATTTCAGTTTATTTTGCTTATAATATAGAAAGAAATATATGGAGGGGATATCTTTAACACATTGTGGTTTGTATCCTAGCAAGAATATTACACATGCAACTAATTGATACTTTTTGTAGGATATCTATCAATCTTTGTTTAATGTCATTCCAATCATTCTCAAAAATGAGTCGTTTTTAAGTTAAAGGCCACCAAAAAAAGGAAATTGTGCAAATTCAAAAATGACGACCAAGTGGTTGATATCATACCTCGAAAACTATTACTCTAACAAAAACACTTTTTAGCATTTTCGTATAAAATTTAGTTTCAAACTCTTTTACAAACACCAAGGGATTTTAGAAAAACAGAATTTGTGCGCCATTTTTTTAAAAAAACTTCCTTGAATATTATGGACAGTCAACCCTATAATTGTGCCAAGTTTCGGACCTTCTGCACCCAAACCGCATTTTATGTCTCTAATGATTAAACTACTTAACTAATTTTAAGTCTAAAGCCCATAGCACAGGGTTGAATAGCTGTCGCAAATATTTAATGTATTACAAAAGCAATCAATCAACCGTCGAAAACTACCAGAATAATCAAAGAAATGTAAAAAGACTAACAAAATTAGTTCAATTATTTCAATAGATAAAAAATACAATAATAATCGTCTACAAAGCCCCTTCTAAAATATCAGACCCGAGACGTTTCCGAGAATTCGATTAAACATTCCAAGGGTAAAAAGCAGGTAATATCTGAAATTACACACAACGAAGAAACCCGTCTCTAAAATCTAAACTGCAAGGTTGCCAAATTTCTGAGGTCGCTGCGACGCGGTCTTAACACGCAAAATACCTTTTGTACCACCGAGGTGACTTAGTAGACCGTTTAGTTTCAGTAAAAGCGCCGCTAGCGCCACCGGTAGATACGTGAACTACACGGCCAAAAAGTAGCTATATATATCATTTTGTGACCTCAGAACAAAATTTTGCACACAGCTTGCTGAATGTGTCAGGAGTCATCCCTGAAATTTTTATTGAAAAACGTTGACACCTCAAAAAAGTGAGGTGACAACGTTATATATGAGGTGACAGCGTAGTTTATATACAATATATATATATATATATATATATATATATATATATGCCTCATTCACCGGGGGTTAATGCGTACATGTTTGCTATTTTGGGTAAAGCTGCGTTGATTCACTAAATGTGGCAAGTGCGTAAAATTACACTAAATCTGGCATATTTTGGAAATGTTTATTTTGGCAAAGTCTTTAGATGGTTATACAAATAAAGCAAAATATTATTTGCTTATAAATAAGGTTTTAAGCAAAGGTTAAAAAGAAACTATAATAATTTGAAATTCAAATCAAACAAAATAAATGTATGCCATATAATGATTTTAAATTAAACCGAATAGGACGCATTTACCACATCCATATAGTAGATACGTACTTACCCGAGCAAATTTCTCTGAGTAAAAGCGCACACATAATTAAGTTCAACCAGACTAATGGAACTATGAAATAACTACATAAATATTGCACTGATACATAACACTTACCATTGACCAATCCAAAATCATTCGTTAGTCAAAACTTATGACTTAAATCGGCAATTCAGTCTGCACATGCAACTAGGACAGTACCGCAACGAAACACAAAATACAAATCACTGCTTGATGCTTAAAACAGGAGCGCGCCTTTATCTACACCCCACTACCCGAACACATTTACATGCGGTGAAAAATTCTACTTTGCCAAACTGTCATAAGAATTAGTTCTTGCGAAATGGCAACGTCGCGGCGGCCTTGTTATGACAGTGGTACTGTCAAATAAAGTGGACAAGGCTTAAATGTTATTAGCTACCAATTTTTCAACAACTTAAAAATACTAAATTAAAAGATTAAATATGATAATGATTGACTAATTTAACCCTCCAAAGGGAATTTGACGGTTCTTGAAGGAAGTACTGCTATAAATATTTTTCTCAAATATGTAAACAATGTAGGAAAATCATATATAGGTTGTAACATCTTAATTTTGTCATTACGTTATTTTTATTTTTGGCCAGAGAAATGCATTAATAATTGTTTAATTAATGATTTGATGTTTTAGTTAGATAAAGTTCTCATTATAACGAGGGATTCGAAGGTCCATTTCTTCCTGGCGTCCAAATTATTTCTAGCTTTGATTTAATTACTAATTAATGTTTTTGTAAACCCCGACAACACTCTCAAAACTCTGAGCTTTGGCAAAAACCCAGTAGTGTTGCACACTACAGCTTTATGTAGCTAAAAGCATCACTGTGAATTTTTCGAAATATTTTGTTTTTGATTTTTATTTTTAATGGACTTTTCTATAGCAATTTGGTAGTTAAAATAACTAAAATTAAACTAAAAATAAATACAGATCCTAATTTAATAAAGTTTTAACTTTATTTTAATTGTAAGACCTATATTATCTAAACTTATCTAGTAGACTCATATGTGTGTTTCAGTAAATTTTTAAACCGATGTCTAATATAGAAATGAGCGATGTTTTAAGTCGCTGATTATCATTTCTGACTTAAACTTATAATCAAAATGGCGAATCCAAAATGACGGATTTTCTTATTTACTAACCGATCTAAAACTTAAAAGATTGTATTGCTTAAGGTCACTTAATACAATTTATGACTTAAACTTAAAAAAATCGAAATGGCGAATGCAAAATGGCAGATCTTTCCATTCATAAATCGATATGTATCAAATTTAAAACTTGGTGGTGTTTAAAGCCGCTGATTGTGATTTTTGACTTAAGCTTTAAAAAAGCAGTGTAATATTTTAAGCTTAAGGCAAATCGGTTAGTAAGTAAAAAAGTCCGTCATTTTGGATTCGACATTTTGATTTTTTTTATGAGTTTCATTCAAAAATTCTAATCAGCGACATAAAACACCGCCAAGTTCCACATTTGATACATATCGAAGCATAAATAAGAAAATCCGCCATTTTTGACCCGCCATTTTAATATTTGTTAAGTATTAGGACAAAATTGAAAAAAGTGCTTTCAAGCACTGCAAAGTTTCAAGTTTGAGACAAATCGGTTTAAAAATAAAGAAATCCACCATTTTGGATTCGCTATTCTTGTAATAAAAAACGTAAATGGTATTATTACCAGGTTACCAGAGTACTACATCTAACAAATTTCAACACTCGACTTAATAGATTTAAGTCTACTTATAAAACCAAATTTCAAAAAAATGCATAAAGGATTTTTTAAGATGTTTTTGTATAAATAACATATTTATTTTGTTTTTTATCTGCACATTTTATTTAAAAAAAATTTAGTCTGGCGCGGAGTTGACCCGGCGCTAGTTGGCGGTGCCGAGTTGGCCCGACGCCCAGTTGGCGGCGCCGAGTTGGCAGCGCCCAGTTGTCCCATTCCGCATTGAAAGTTTTTAGTTCCGAAATTTCATCTGCCTCCAGCATAACTTGCAGTCCACCCAAGAAGGGAAGAGTTAAAGAAGACACTTGTTCAAAGAAAAAAAATATTTTACCTGGAAGGTACAACATTTGTAAAGTTCTAAGATGAAAACAATAATTTTAATACATCCACTGGACTAAGCATGCTAACAAATTATTTTTACTTTTTTTTAGTGAAGAGAATTTTGTAAACACACAGACAGATTTGCGATGTTGCATGAGTCCGTAGTTACCAAACCGAAATTCTATTTTCATCTCTGTCTTGCTCATTAAATTCTTCTTTACCCGTAGGGTATAGAAGTCAATGGTAAATATCGTTTTTTCTCTATCCAGGTCCAATTAAACCTATTCAATCAATTAAGAGCTTTTATTCTAAATGAGCCTGAGCAGTTCAAAAACTTTATTATCTTTTAAAGCAATAGCAAGCGCGGGAAAAGTTTGATTAGTAGGTAGATGCTAATTAAAAGGGCACAAGAAGCTATATTATAATATACAGCAGTGGCGTACATATAAAATCACTGTACTGTTAATAAGTTCCATTCTCTCGAATTGAAACTTTCATTTCTATCTTGGTTTTCTGCATAAAACTCTAAGGCATCAAGCTTCATGATTTTTGAATGGGTAAACGCTATTTAAGAAGAAAAAATTAATCATACGAAAAAACTTATATCTCTGCCAATAATTAATTTTGACAAGTTATACTGACACCATTACAAAGAAGAGAAATTGCAGCAATGAAAAAAATAATAAACCCAGAAAATCTAGGAGTGCTTATCTTTGCTTAAGAAGAAAAACCCTTTAAATATAAATTAGGTGACTATTTTTAGGTCTTTGGAAAATTTAATATTACTATTTAAGTCTAGGTTTTTATATTAATATGATGTACAAAGGTAGCACTTGTGTGAGGTCATGGTAGGTTGGTAAAGATGTAAAAAAGATGATTCTACACCGAGACCTTAAAATAATGTGGAGGAATCAAAACACTTGTTTTAAGTCGCATGGATTTTGCTCCTAGAATAAAGTGCTGATGCTATTCATCATAAGGAAAATACCAAAAATATTATGGCAACATATATTTTGCCTTTTGTTAATAAAAATTTTGAGTTAAGTTTTTAACCAGAATTATACTCTTAATAGTTTAGCAATAACCATGCAAAATTTATCATCTAGCTTTGAGCCTTACCCCTTACCAAATATTTGGGATAATATTAAAAAGGGCACAGAGATTTCTTTCATTTTCAATTCCATGTCTACTTTCTAGACTTTGTATTAGTAGAAGTTTTTTATTTATGTTTTTCTATTTTCAAAACTTAGGAAAATATTCTTATCGTTTAACATTCAAATTGGTGCAAATATGTTATTTCAAAGAACCCCCCTCTAACCCGCGCACCGTCTACGTCAAAACCACGGCCATCATGGGAACTACGAAAGTCACTGCTTAAAAGCCAACTCAACAAAACGCGTATTGAGAAACTTTTCGTTTAAAAAACCGATTTTCCCATCGAACTTTTACCGGTAAAATTAAGCGGTTTGGTATCCAACGAGGAACCAGGAAGAAGGTAAGATTGGACCAATAACTGGATTTTTAGACCGGTATTCTTTTCAGTTCTTTTCTATTTATTTCGCTGAAGTTGTGTGTTCCGCACCACCAATTATTTTCAAGTTTACACAAATTAAGCAAAATCATCAAAACATAAATGAAAATATTATTATATATCTTAACAAAGATACTAATTAACATCTATTTAATTAGGTCGATGCTGCGAAAATGTAGGACTAATATTATAATAACTTTAGTATTTATTTTTGGATATTAAAGATTTATTTTGCATTTCTATGATTAGTTTTTCGTCTTAAAAGTATTTAAATATATTAAATTATACCTGTTATTTTAATAAGTTTATTATAATAAATTCGGTAAGTTGTTTTAATTTTAATTGAAATAAAAGTTTTGGAAGTGAACCTTGGTAATCTAGGTATATTTTAGTTGCTTCATTATTAAACAATTTATTATTTTACGTTCTATGAATTTTATTTAAGTACAGTACAACTTCAGTAATCCGGACACATATCGTTCCGGTCAATGCCGGATTATCGAGATATCCGGACTACTGGGACTATTTATTTTTTAATAAAATTCGCAAAATTTCATACTAAAATACCTTTATTTCGTAAAAGTGTTTATATAAAAAAAGGTAAAACTTAAAAAATCATTCCAATGTTATAAAAATATAAAACTACAAAAAATGTATGTTCCTATGTAGATACATACATACCTATGTATAACTTAAACTGCATAAGTATAACTTAATCTATTTTTTTTTGAAAAAAAGTGTCTAACTAAGTTTGAAGTTGAAAGTTTTTAGCTAGTTCTAACGCTTTTTTCTTTAGCCGTTTGAGTAGCATTATGTCCTCCACTGGAAAATCATTTTCTTCTGCCCATTAAATGGATACTGATAACGACCTCGCAGCGTCACCGTGCTTTACTCTTTGCACCATTCCTCCTTCAATGTCTGATTCGCCGGATTCATTCTGTTGGTCTTTGTTAACTATTACCTCGTTTATTATGTCTTCTTCTGTTTGGTCTAAAATAGTGTCTTTTTCTCCAGTCGCCAACTGCATAATGTCATTACTACTTAAGTTATTTTCTGGATCTATGATATTCAGTGAAGCTATAATGGCCTTAAGGTCTGACTCATTTACAACGCAAAGTCTCTTTCGTAGTTCCGAAAGTGGAAGATTTTCTTCATCAGACTCCGCGTCCTCTAACACCTCTGTACCGCGAATGGGCTCAGTCCATAATACTCCCTCGCTCTTTTGAATATTTCTTTGAGAGATTGATGTCCAAGCAAAGTCCAAGTTATCTACTACATCTTTTAAGTTGTATTCTTTCAACATCTTTACCATATCTGCTCCTTCATTTAATTTGACTTGATTGAGCAAACGCTTTCTGTATCCCACCTTTATGTTTTGAATCAAGTTTTGGTCCATTGGCTGTAGTACTGCCGTGCATTTAAGAACATAACTCTAAAGTCTGAATCAAAATTTATTTTTTCGTCTGGAGGATGAATTCAGAAATGCCTACAATTACTACGTCGCGTGAAACTTGTTAAGACAGGAAAATTATTGTTATGTTTCTTAGATTAGTTTTACATGCCATATAGGCTAGGTTCTTTCACGATTGGCTTAACCTTTAAACGTCCGGTTTAGAGAGGTAAAATCTTGAAAATGTCCGGTTTATAGAGCAATCTGGATTACTGGAGTATCCGTTTTTGCGAGTGTCCGAACTACTGAAGTTGTACTGTATTTCATTTGGTCTTTAGAAATATTGCTCAAAAATATGTATACACGGTGTTTTACGAACATCGAAACACAGGCCTTTTTGGGTATTTAGAGTGCGAATTTGAAGAAACGCTCGGACACTCTTTTCGAGGGGATACTTTACCCCTATATTTTAAATAGGGAGGGTGGGTCTAGTAATACCTTGTTTTGAAGGCCTTTTATCCTTACAACCGTGTAAAAATTTCAAAAATCTATCCATTAGTTCTTAAGATAATTGCCTTCAAACTTTCAAATTTAACATGGACTGATAAAATAAAAATTTAATTAGAATTTTATTATTTTTCGGATTTAATTTTTATTTTATCATTCCATAAATTTAAAAGCAAATTTCTCAAAAACTAATCGATGTATTTTCGAAATATTTACACAGTTGGAAAGACATTCAAGAGATCTTCAAAGCAAGGTATCACTAGACCCCACTTTCCCTATTCAAAATATAGAGGTAAAGTATACCCTTCGAGAGGTTCGTGCTACAAAAGTTTCAAGATAGTCAATGTCCCCCTCGCAAACAAAATCGACGTGTCCGAGCGTTTCTCCAAATTCGCACTCTAAATACCCAAAAAGTAATTATTCTTAAAGAGTTTTAGAATCGTATTTAAACTTTATGATTAACGGAAAAATTTGATAAGTTTTTCAAAGATCAAATTGTAAAAAATCGAATTAAATTTTAAGAAAGTTTTCCTCTGCGTACTATTGTAAAATCTTAAAGGCGTATAATTAAAATTTTTGTCAATGGCAGAGGTCTTTTGTTCTATAGCTTTTGTTTTAAGATCTCCCATTGATTTTCAAGAGAAATCTTTATCCAAATCTGACGCTTCGGATATGAAAGGCGAGTAAATTTTAACGGAAAGTAAATGTTCATGTATTTTTATTTTTTAATGCTTTTACGTAAACTGTATAGTTTTAATGGCCGTTACAATATCTTTAACCAAAACAACTACACTAGTAGCAGTGGCGCACCCAGGAATATATCTTGGGGGGGCCCGAGGCCTCTTGGGGAGGCCCCGAGGCCGCTTGGGGGGGGGGGGGGGCGAAGCCTCATGATGTCGAATATCAAGCTATTTTTTGTGTTTTTTTCTGAAATATGTCGAAATTATGTAAAAAAATCTTGGGGGGGGGCCCGGGTGCGCCCATGCTAGTCGTAGTAGTTGTGGAAGACCATTTTTGGTCTAGCGACTAGGCACTGTCACCATATACCAAACTGATGCACATGCCCCTTAGGATGCAAGTTATCTTTTGTCTGGCACCTATTTGTCTAGGGTAGGGAAGGAAGCAAGCAAACAAGCTGTTGGATACCAAGATAATAGAAATAACAATAAGATGTGGTGGACGGAAGAAATACAGGAAACGGTCAAGGAGAAAAAACGCACATACTTGAAATGGCTCAGTACTAAAGAACAAAGAGACCTAGAAATCTACACGCATACCAGAAGAGAGCTAAGAAATTTGATACGCACAGAAAATAATGAAATATTCGAGCGCAAATGCCACGATATAAATACACACGTAGGAGGTAGGCAGAGTTCTGAAGTATGGAAATTCATTTCTACAGTAAAAAACCCAACAAAAGAAAAAGTAAACATCCAGATTATCAAACCAGAACAATGGACAGAACACTATAAGGGACTGCTGCAGGAGAGGAGAGACATAGAAGTACATGGAGAGGAAGTAATAATCGAAAAAGAAATGATAAGGAATAGTATTAAAAAGCTTAAATCCGGAAAAGCTAGCGGACCTGGGGGAATATATGCTGAAATGCTCAAATATGGATCAGAGAAACTACTCGAAAATCTCACATATATTATCAATCAATGCATAAATGGACATCCTGTACCTGATAACTGGAAAATTGCATTCATATCCTCAATACATAAAAAAGGAAACAAGCTGGATTGCAACAATTACAGAGGAATTTCAGTAACCAGTACTCTAAGTAGATTGTACGGTAGGATTCTTAGAGATCTAATAGAGAATGATTTTCATGAACAAGAAGAAGAAGAGCAAAGTGGGTTTCATGCAAGCAGATCTTGTAGTGATAATGTTTTTTGTCTTAAACAAGTAATTGAGAAAAGGAGCGCCAGAAATATAGAGACTCATGTTACCTTTGTGGACGTACAAAAAGCATATGATACCCTTCCAGTAGAAAAATTATGGAGAGTGTTAGAGCAGACTAATATCAATCATACATACATAAAAGCGATAAAAGAACTATACAAAGGGTCAAAATCTAAAATTAAAATTGGAAATCGACTTTCAAAAGAATTCCTGGTAACGAAAGGCTTAAGACAGGGATGTTGTATCTCTCCAACTCTTTTTAAAATATATATCGCAGTAGCTCTGGAAACGCAAAGTACACGGCATGGGAATACAACTTAACGACCGATTTACCATATACACACTACAGTTTGCTGACGACCAAGTAATTGTAGCTAATGATAAAGAAGACATGGAGTATATGATGAGAAAGTTAACGGAAGAATACCAAAAGTGGGGGTTAACAGTGAACGTGGACAAGTCACAGTACTTATGTATTGGAAACGAATCAAGTGAATTGGAACTAGAAAATGTACAAACAATATCTCCATGTAATGAGTATGTATACTTGGGTGTCACATTTGATAAGACGAAAACAGACTGTAAAGAACTGGAAAAAGAATAGTAAAAGCAAAAAAGGTTATTGGTTGTTTTAACAGTATTTTAAGGAGCAGAGAGATAAAAAATAACGTAAAATTTAACATATATGAAACAATGGTAAAAAGCACGCTGTTGTATGGAATAGAGACTTGTCGCGTAATAGAAAAATACAAAGCAAAAATGGAAAGTGTCGAAATGGATGCAATAAGAAGATCAATTAGAATATCTAGAACAGATCATATAAGAAATGAGATCATAAAAGAAAGAATGGGAATCGAGGGAAGCATAACGGATGACGTCACTAAAAGGCAACTGATATAGTACGGCCATGTACAACGGATGAGCGACGAAAGATTACCAAAGCAGGTTCTAGAATGGCAACCAATAGGGCGCAGAAAAAGAGGGCGTCCTAAACTGGAATGGCAACAGTCAATCCAAAAATCAATGAGTCAAAAAAATCTGACGGAAGATGACTGTCAGGATCGAAGGAGGTGGAGAATAGGCGTCGTACAACGTAGAAAAACGTTCTAAACCGACATAGTAGTTAGTAGGGATCTTTATACTGCGCAGCAAGTATACACAGTAGACCGACGCTTTTACACCCGCTTTTCCGAAAGGTGGCCCTGCTACAAGTTAGACTTGCATCTATCTAACATCGCTATCGTCCCAGCAAAACTTGGTTATAGAAGATAGACTTCTATTCTTTGCAGCACAACAGTCGTGACAATTGTCGTGAGTTGACTCTAGGACAATTATGTTGGCGCCCACACAGGCGGATTTTAAGAAAAAGCTGGCCATAACCCCTAAACACTAAAAAGCACTGTTTAATTGTAAAATTGCTATTAGTGCAATCACTGATGATCATGCTAGGCCGTGACCATGTCACGCCTAATTTGAAAAACAATTGCCATAGTAATGACCGATGAAACTTCCATTTATTTTTTAATGTTATTTGCGTTACTTAAATTTACATAAGCTGATGGTTAAAAAGCCCTTTTAAACATATTTAACATTGTTTTTTATTTTATTGGTAATATTTTAAACCGGTTTAAAGCAACCGTTGCAGAAAACTTTTTAAATTTTCATTTTCTGAAATAGAATTTGACTAAATGTTTCAACTTCATCCAACTTTATTGACATTTTTGGTCCTATTAAGTGCATGCATATGTTTTCTAAGTAACAAAGTTAGTTTCATCTGCGGAGTTATGCGGATCGAGTAAAAAAGTTAAAATTTATTTTTGTGTATATAGAAAATTGTCCAGTAAGAAATACGTACATAATATGCGTAAATTAATAAATAAGTTTTCTTAGCTTTAATAACAATGGTTTTTGTAAACCAAAAGTATAATTATTATGTCAGCAATGGCTAGAAAAGGTATTATTTTCGACAACAAAAAAAATTGAGATAACACTGAAAATATGTTATTTTGGTGTATTGTATCTTAGCAATTTTATCGTGACGTCTGTCCGTGTGTGTGTCTGTGTGGTGTATTTAGGTGTGTGTATATCTGTTCGGCGCAAGCTAAATAAAAGGGTGGGGGTAGATTAAAAAAATTAGAGTATATGTAAAAATATGGCGTGTGTGATATCAAACGAAAGGTAATTAAGTCTTAAATTAAACAGAATACATTTTAGTTGATTTAAAAAAAAAAGTTGGGAGTAGATTTGAAAAATTAGATTTTAAGGGAAAATATGGCGTGTGTCGTATCAAACGAAAGTTAATTGAGTCTGGAATTAAACAAAATACATTTTATATATTTTTTTATAAAAAGTATTTTTTTTCAAAATTAGAGTTCAAATAAAAATATGGCTTGTTGTTGTTGAATAAAATATATTTAATTTTTTAGTTATATTTGCTCACATGTACACTATACCTATAGTACATTGTGTGAGCTTAGGGGCCCATATATTGGCAGAGTATTTTTCTTGCTAGACAATATACTTCATTTATAACGAAAGTCGGAAAAAATAGAAAAAGTTTAATTAACTTATTTTTGCAAAAATATCACATTGTTTTATGCAATTGCGAATTTTACATACCTACATGCTGGTTAAAACATTTTTTCATGGAGCTATGCAATTATTAAAATCAAATATTGCAATATCTTGTATAAATTTATACAGCCAAATTTCTGGTTTCAACGATTTTTTAGGAAGCATTTTAATTAATTAGTAAAGTTCCAAATTTTATTTTTTTGTGGGGGGTCCTTAAAGAATTTTTCTTCTTTATCTTTTTTAAACAATAAATCATATATTTTTTTATTATTATATGCAATTTTAGGGGGCTATAAATGGATCTTAGGTTTTGACCAGCTTTTTCGTGAAATCCGCCTGTGTGCGCCATCCTTATATTTACTATATAGCACTTATAGCAGGCTCCTGGGTTATTGTTCCTGGTGCCCCGGCTGGTTGCGTATCGCCTCCTGGACTACACTTGCGTATATTCTCGATGTTCAAGGTCAACTTATATTTTGCGTTCATCTTATCACATGCTAATTCAATGGCGACTGTTGAACTCTGAAAAGGAAGTGGGCGGCAGGGCGACGAGAATTTTTTTTGGTTTTTGCATCGTTGTGCGATACAGGAACCTGGTACCTTCTGCATATGAAACCGCGACCATACCACGGCACTACTCTGTCGCTAAATTACCCTAAACACGTTCATATTTAATCCAAGCAATAATCGATTATTCCCTCTATAAGCATAGAGAAATATATTCCCCTTTATATTTCTTTATGGTCTAAGCACCGTACAGGGAAAACCTGTAGGGTGGTATAAGCTTCTATAAAAAAAAAAGTAGAATATTTTTCGATATAAGGTATTTTAGATGTAACTGAAAAAGCAACTGAATATATGCTCACATATCCGCACAGGAAAAAATGCGCATGAGAAAAAATGTAAACACGGAAAAATGTTGTGTGAAGCAAATGTTGCTACCACTACGCTACGGATGACGACACGTGATCCATATACAACAAAGTTGTGCCAGAAGAGCTCTTAATTAAGACATTGAAGATCAGGAAAATCCACATGGAAAAGTATAGACTAGAAATCTGCCCTATTTTTGCAAAACCTAGCAACTCGAGTTTTAAATTTTTTTTTGCATTTTTAAAACCGGCGCAAAAAACTACATATAATATTTTTTTTGTATTTTTATCTCTTACGGTTTCGCGATAATAGCCAATTTAATTTTATTATTTTCCATTAGCTAAATGGCAAAATATTTCCGAAAAAATGCTCTCCTAAAAAGTTACCAAAAACGTATCTACTAGGTTTTGCAAAAGTAGGGCAGAAATCATAGATAGGTGTGTACGACCTATCATGCACAAACAATAAATATAATATCTTAGTAGAAGAAGAATTGGTTGCCTTCCTGTTACTGTCCTTTCTGCAGGTCACCGGGGCATTATTTTGTTTGGTGTTCTTGTCTCATCCGTTATCTGTACATGTCCCAGCAAAGCTAGTCCTCTATCTTTAATAAATTTCACAATGTTTGGTTCCGTACCCCCCATTAACCAACTTAATATGTTTTCACTGGTCGACAAATTTGACTAATAATTTTTTTTCAAACATTTTTAGTTGTTCGTCATTTACTTTTGTTAGTGTCCATAGTTCGCACCCATATGTCGCTTCTTGCCTAAGTATTGAAGTGTGGATTTTTTTTCCATATCGTCACCCTGATTCTGAAACGTCTTAACAAAATTTTACAGGAATAAGAAAAGTTTGAAGCAAATTACATAGCGTAAGCATTATGCGAAATCGCGGGAATGACCGTTTTATATTTTTTTTTGGTTGCGAGGATTTAGCAGCATATAGCTATGCATCATTACTAAACTTTGACGCGAAAATATAAATTTTAATTTTTTTGTGGGTTACGACGTTTCAGAATTAGGGTGACGATATATAGTTAAATTATTTGACTTGAGCAGTTTTTGATGAGGATAAAATATATTTTTTCATGATTGATTGTTCTCTGGTCTATTTCCTCTAAAATAGAGGTTTTTTCTTTATGTTTTCTCATAAGTATGTAAACTTTTTCATTTTCTTGAAAACATAACCAAGTACCTGAAAATTAAGCATAATCTCATATCTCTCGTTGTTTTTGAGAAGTTAATGTATTTAGTTGTTTACTCATTTATTTTCAGTCTTCGTTTTTCAGCTTCTATATCAAGCACTGTTAGAGTTTCCGTCAAAGATATTTGCTCTCCAGATACTATGAACAGAAATGTTATTCGCTTAGCCAACCTCTGCGTTAATTTGTCCCAACAAAGCTAGCCCTATATCTTTAATAAATTTCACAATGTTTGCCTCACCTATTAGCTGTTGTAATTCGTAATTTATCCGTATCCGCCAATAACCAACTTAATACGTTTTCACTGGTCGACAAATTTTACTAATAATTTTTTTTCAAACATTTTTAGTTGTTCTTCATTTACTTTTGTTAATGTTGTAACATGCGGCTGTGTGACAGTGGTACTGTCACCTCAAGTGGCCAAGGCTTAAAAGTTGCGAGCTACCAATTTATGCAACTATTTGAAAATTGATAAAATTATTAAAAGTTACTATATGTTATTAAATTTACACGATCTCGAAAGGGAATTTGATGATTCTTGGAGGAAGTTTCATGCTATAATACCTTTTTAATTTTCTTCCCGGAACTTCACATTAACACTTCTTATATTATTTTATTAAATGAATATCAAATTTTTACTACTATTAAGTTTTGTATTCAAAGATTTACACTTCTTAAACTTTTAGGCTTTATAAACCTTTTGTATGTTTGTTGTACATATATTTATTTATCAACATTTTAAACGTTGATTGAATAGGTGAAATTATTCAATCAACTGTTTAATTTACTTAATATTACTGTTTAGGTTTGGGATATATTGTTGATTAAAAATGCCGATTTTAGGGCAACGAATGGTTTGTATTTTGATGTTAAAAAACCATAAAACAGTTAAAACATTATTTCAAAACACTGGAAACAGTAATAATTAAAAGCTTTAAAATGAATAAACTCCAAAAGAAAAGACTAAAATAATTATGAATAATAAAGTTAACAGTTTTATACAAAGTTAAAATAATTGATAAATTTCCCCAGTTGAAATAAAACCCGCCTTAAGAAATGTGAACGAAAGCAAACGAACCAAGCGAAGCGCAACTAAAGAGTGTTTACTCCAACGACTTTCGAAAGTTTCAGTCACTCTGCTCTCTAGGCGTTCTTGGCTTGCCGCTAGCTGATTGGTCTAAAATCTAAGCTCTCTTTAACGGTTTTCTTGTCCAAGACAAGCCACGCTGCTCTACAGACATTTTTGGCTTGCCGTTGCCGTGCTTTGAAACTTAAGCTGTCTCGCATTAGCGAGAAAGACAAAAAGACAAAATAACACCGCAATTCAAAGATGCGTGGACTCAGAAAATCGATAAAGTTAAAATTACACAGTGTGTTTTTTAAAAGTTGAAAATAGTTTAGCTAATTTGTTTCCAGTTACAAAATATGAATTATTTTGATGTTAGTGGCTCAAAGGACATATTAGCCAAATACAACTTTTATTAAAATACAGCGAACCTGACAATATGCCAAAAAACAAGTCGCCGGAGTTGCCATAAATTTTACTTATTCTTAACCTAGTCTTGCCTACAATTAATGCTTGTTGATGTCAAAACCAATATTTAATTAAAAATCTTTAAATACTTATAAATGGCAAAAATACCATTTGTATTCAAATCCCGTTTTGTTACAATGTCCATAGTTCGCACCCATATGTCGCTACTAGCCTAATTATTGAAGTATGGATTTTTTTCCATATATCGTTAAATTCTTTGACTTGAGCAGTTTTTGATAATGATAAAATACATTTTTGCATGACTAATTATTCTCTGGTCTATTTCTTCTAAAATAGAGGTTTTTTCTTTATGTTTTCTCGTAAGTATGTAAACTTTTCCACTTTCTTGAAAATATAATCAAGTACCTGAAAATTAAGCATAACCTAAGCATATCTCTCGTTTTCGAGAAGTTAGTGTATTTAGTTTTTGACTCATTTATTTTCAGTCTTCGTTTTTTAGCTTCTAGCACTGTTACAGTTTCTGTCAAAAATATTTGCTCTCTACTATAAACAGCAATATTATTCGCTTCCCAGCAAAGCTAGTCCTATACCATTAATAAATTTCACAATATTTGCCTCATCTATTAGCTGTTGTATTTCGTAATTTATCCGTATCCGTATCCGCCAATAATCAACTTAATATGTTTTCACTGGTCGACAAATTTTACTAATAATTACTGTTACTGTTCCAGTCAACAAATATAATCACTTATAAACTTTTTTTTAATTTTTGGCAAAAACACTCGAAACTCTAAGTAGGTAGCTAACTATATAAAGGAGCCAAATGAAAGATTTGACTATTTTGCCAAATAACTTTTTAATATTTATTTTCTTGCTTTGCAATGCACATTGGGACTCAGGATATTAAAAATTCGAAAATTCCTACATCTAACCGACGCAACGCTGACGGAGGATGTTCAATGGATCGGCATGAAAAGCAAATAATAAATACCAATAAAAATAACATCCCCAGAAGCCGTGTTTTTCAAAGTCTGTGAAGGGAGTGATCCCGGGAACGTTCCAGAAACATCACACTCACTTTGTCTCCCGGGAATTAAATTGTCGTATTCTTGAACGCTCGCAGATGTTCGTGAGTGCAAGGTTTAGAATTCCGCCAGGGGTGGATGGGCCATATGGAAAAAATAAATTTTTCTTTATGAGATATGTAGAAAACATCTAAAATATTAGGCTTGGGGTTTGGGCCCCGAAGCCTCCCTGAGAGCGCCCATGGGCTTAACAAAGTAATTATCCGATCAGATGCTTAGGGCCTGTTCTTAAATTACGTAACGCAAAAATTCCGAAATTTTGACTCACCCTCTTTCCATTGTAACGCACCTGTAAAGCCGGGTACTCATTAACGAACCACGAGCATCGATCAACGAACGTGATCCATTCGCTAATGTGGACGGCATTGTTCGGGGTCGCAGCGCGATATCGAAACCTTAAATTAAAAGAAAGTACCGAGTAAATTTGAGACATAAATACACATCTCTTGAAAAAGTTTACCTACATAAATACATTTTTTAAATAAAAAAAAACATTAAAAAAAATTGCTAAATCTATTTGTAATAGTTTACTTGTGAGAAAATAGTAAGCTGTCAGTCTTACTTTTTTACTTAAATTGCCAATATCTCAAAAACTAATCTATTAATTTTTGAAATAATATCAATGCTGTAAAGGAAGAGGAAAAACTCTTTTAGACAAGATATCACGACCCACTTTCCTTCTCTAAAGTCAAGAGGTCAAAGCTACCCCAGCTAGGAGTCGATAGATAAAAATATTTTAAGAAAATAAAAATAATGTGTCCAAGGATTTTTTCAAAAATTTACTTTAAATACTCATAATGGCATCCCGTATACGTTTTCTGTGAGCATATTACTTTAAATTAAAATTGATAATGATGATGATAACGAAAATGATTATACGTATGTTTTATCGCTCCGCTTGTTTTGTAAAAAGAGTTTTTGCTTTTTTTCTGTCTGGGTAATAAATTTGTAGTATAAAATGGAAAATAAATATATTTTGTTTACCTCACTTTACTGATAACGGTAATTACCACTTATGATTGGACAACCTAACCTATGCACGTATTAATGCTAAAAACTGCACAGAACAGATGTGGCTTTACTCAGGCGTTGCGATCTGTATTGAGAGATGTTAAAGGAATAAGAACAATTCGCGCGTGCTCGCTTAAAGCGCCTTTAGCGGTATATATTTAGGAATTACAAAATGATAGCGGTAATGACACTCTACCAGGGTACGCGTATAAAATGTTATTTTCTAAAACAAATTAAGAATAATATTTGCTTTTAACAAACGGCGATACATACTTATATATATATATATATATATATATATATATATATATATATATATATATATATATATATATATATAACATTAAACTAGACTTATAGGGCAATATAATATTGAATTCGTATGATACATTAGGTTACTTTGTTTTAGTGGATGCAAACTTATGATAACGGAGTATGACGTTTGGGTCAGTCTTCCACAAATATTAGCAATAAATAACAACTTTAGCATCAAACTAAATGTAGTGCTTTAGAGCAATATTGGAAGCAATTTTATTTGTACAAGAAAAATAACTAATATACTAAACACTAATTTTTGATTTGTCTGTTTCAGGCAATTTTTTTTACACTGCTGCTTGTGCGGGTCGGGCTCAGTGGCGAGTCAGGGGGGGGGTCAGAGGGGCCTGGCCCTCCCCCTTCCTTGACATAAAACTTATAATTTTTAATTCCAGAAAAAACATAACCAATGCATAAGCCGCAATTTTTTTTTAATTAAATTTAACTGATTTTACTCAAATTTTTGCCTGCGGCACATTTTATTTGCACATAGTGGTAAACTTTAAAGCTAATTCTTAATAAATCCCGCAAAAAAAATTATTTTGTGTTTTTTTCCCTCCTTGGCCCCTCCCCCCCCACACATCCTGGATCCGCCATTGGTCGGGCTTACTGGCAACGCCATTTTGTTTTAGGCTAGTAACATATAAACCACGCATCTTCTTTTAAATGTTTTTTAAATAGTCTTTTTTTTTTGATCCCATATAACAGGTCTATTCCTGTAATTTTCAAATAGACAATACTTTTTCATCATTCATGGTATTTTTTTTATTTGAAGCGCAATGAACGACGACCGCCTATTGGCTTGTGACGAATGGCTTGTTGCGCGCTGCAATCATACCTTTTTCACGTCTACATTAGCGAATTGTTCGAGGCTCGTTGCTCGGTAATGAGTACCCGGCTTAACGAAACCGCTGACCCCGCCGCACAATGGTGGATTTTGCTGATTTACGAGGACACTGGGTCATAATGCCTTATTCCATACAGTAATTATTTACACCCATTTCTTTAAACTATAAGAACTGGTCACCTTAAAGCTACAAAAAAAAATTCGCAGCACAAAAAATGACTGATAAGAAGATGGTCCAAGTTAGCGGTATCAAAAACATCAATTTAGTGAGAATTTTTCATCGATCTTTGCTTGCTATTTTTGCCTGCTTCGAAACAGTTTATATTACTGTTATATTTTGGTATTATTTAGACAGTGCTTCAGATTCCTTGGGTAAGTTTTTTTTTAATTTTAATTAAAAGTAAGTACAAACGTCTTGTATAGTAGTAAAATTTCTAATATTTTTCAAACTTCTGTGGGATGTGAAAAAAAAGTCCCCTTTCGAACTTAACAAATTAAATTTTAGTTTCATCAATTTTCTTTAAAATAATAGTAGCCTCAATGTGCGGAGATGTGCGAAACATTATTTTTTTTTTGGTTTTAGGGGGTATACCCGGAGTCACCAGAATGGAACTATTTGAGTTTCTTTGCGCGAGAGTAGAGAATCTCTTCAGGACTCTGAAGATGAATATGATAATTTTCAATGATATTTATGAATAGAAAAATTGTTATTTTTGTAATATATTTTTTTTAAATATATTTTGTTTATAGACAGTAAAAAATAATAGTTATTGATTCATATTATTCTAAAATAAGCGTATTTTATATACAAAGGGTTAAAATAATGTAATTCGGCTATTTCCGTAAAAGATTTCTGATGTCCTCTTAAATAATCAAAATCGGCCACTGGCCGTTACTTATTTTGTTTAAAAGACATAAAATTTTAGCCATCCATACTGTAGCAAAATGAATTACTATTAGGAGGCTGGTGGTATAAATTAGCGCCGTTTAACCAGCCCTGTTCAAAATAGCATGTAATGATATAGCGCTGTTTTAAAATAACTTGTAACGAAATAGCTTTGGTATAAATTAGCGCCACTATCAAAATAGCGCCTAATGAAAACACCACTGCTTTAAAACAAAGCCAATAACAAAAGAAAAAACCTGGCCTAACACAACCTGACTTGACTAACATTACCTGACCCCGCGTTACTTATGGGTTGCTGAAAATAATATGAAAATAGCGCTGTTCTAAAATAGCGCTTAATAAAATAGCGCTGTTTTAAAACAAAGCCAATATCGAAAAAAAACCTGACCTGAAACAAGCTGACATAGTATGACTTGACCTAACCTAATAACCTAATCTTACCTAACCTGGCAGCCCAACCTAACCTGACCTCGCTTTAATGGGTTGCGACACAAGCAGCGCGCTATAGTGCTTGCTAAACGAGGTTAGCTTAGGGTGGGTTGACACATTGCGTTAGGTTAGATCAAGTCAACATATGTCAGGTTGTTTTAGGTAGGGTTTATTTCTTTTTTCGATATTGGCTGGTATTAAAATAACGGTATTTCGTTACTGGCGCTATTTTAAAATACTGGTCTTTTTTGTTACGCGCTGTTTTAAATCAGCGCTATTATATTACGCGCTATTTCTTTACTAACGCTATTCTAAAACAGCACTGTTTACTAGAGCGCTATTTTAAAACAGCGCTCAAACAATAGCGCTGTTTTAAACAGCGCCATGGAATAAATACAGTTATTTCTTCGATGGCAGCGCTAAAACGAACCAAGAAAGCTACCGAAACGACATTTTTAAATTTATATTGAGAAAAATTGACAAAATTTTTATAGCTTCAAAACTTTCCCGTCATAATTTGGTATAAATCGACAGCAGCTAGAGTAACGTAGTTTTCACAAATTGATCTAAAATTTCTTTTTTAACAAAAATAAAATTATCTAAAAAAAATAGTTTATTCAAAAATTAAATGTTTAATATTTTTTACGTTAATTCTGTACATTGGCGGCGGAGTCAATGGGTTATTTTTTAAAACTTAGTAAAATTTCAATTTTAGTAATCGGGTCGCATAGTCTAATGTTTTAGCTTTCCAATAAGCCGAAAGTCTTTGAAATCGGAAAAGTGGTGGGATCAAAACTCAAAAAAAGTTCAGTTTTTATTGAATCACCCCATATAAATGACACTGTAAGGAAATAGCGCATTTTAAATTAACGCTATCTTGATACGCCATTTTGAACATGCTCCATTTCAATAAACGCCATTAGCAACACGTGGTATTTTAATAAGCAAGCATTATTTTGAATATGCGCTTTTTAAAAAAGCGCTATTTCTATACAAAGCCTTTAAACATATATCGTTTGTTCATATACACACATCGTCAAAAGTCTTGGCCCCCCTAGGTATTTGGAAAAATAAAGGTAGTTAAATTTTCAAATGTGCTGCAGAATATTCTTTAATTCAATACCAAAATATATGATGCAGAACCTTTTTTATTTCATTTCCATATAATGCAGTATTAAAAAATATCGAAAAGTGATCAGAAATTCTAAAAAAATAAACTTAAAGAAAAAAACGGTAAAGGCTTAATTAAACATAACTCAGTATTCTGTGTGATCGCCTCTTCTTTCAATAAGTTGGCCGACACGTCTGGGCATCCCTCGAATCAAGTTATCAATAAAATCTACCGGTAAGTTGTTCCACTCTTCTTGAACAGCTGCAGTCAATAGTTGAAGTGTTGCAGGGGGATTCAGTCGATTGGATATTCTTCTAGCAACTCCATCCCACACGTGTTCAATGGGATTCATGTCGCGAGAGTTCGCTGGCCAGTTCATTCTTTGGATATTTCCCTCCCGCAACATGTTTCCACATTTTGCGTGGGAGGTGGTCTGGCTTTATCATCTTGAAAAATGAAATTTTCTCCAAATTCATTTCGCAAGGGCTGAATGATTGGTTCGATAATGTTTTCTGCGTATATGGTGCATGTCATTGTTGGCTGAATGAGAATAAGTGGAGTATGACGACCAAACATTATGCCGCCCCAAAACATTACCGTGCCGCCCTGGTAGGGAACAACTTCTCGGGCAAAAGCCAATCGTTCTGCTGTTCCTGGACCTCTCCAGACCTTTCGCCGTCGACTGTCACTCTGTAGGCCGAATCGCGACTTGTCCGAAAAAAGAACGTAGCGCCATTGAGGCAAAAGCCAATTTCTGTGCTCCTGGCCATTGACGAAGGACAGCTCTGTGATGAGGTGAGAGCTTTGGCACTCTCAAAGGTCTTCTTGACCTTAAATCTGAAGAATGTAATCTTCTTCTTAGGGTGCGTGTCGAAACAACTCTCTGGTACGTGCGCAAAAAATGACTTCGGAGGGCTGTTGACGTTATTGTTCGGTTTCTCCTTGTAAAATTAACCATATAATGATCTTCCCTCTCTGATGTTACTCTGGGTCTTCCACTAACTGGTCTTCGCGCAATGCCGCCAGTTTCCAGAAAAAGAAGGAAAATGCGTCTCACTGATAAACCCTCTTGATGTAAAGCCACTATTCTTGCTCGGTTGAACGGAGAAATTAAGTGACGTGGCATTTTTCTCGAAATTTAATTGAAAATGCACTTGTATCCGACTGAAAACTTATTAAGAATAATCTGCAGAGTTCCCAAATAAGGCAGTTTTTTTTCTCCGATAATGTTTTTATATTTGCGATAATATATCAAGGAGTTTATTAACAAAAAATTGCCAGCGTACCTGAAACAATTTACAGGGTGATCAGGGGGGCCAAGCCTTTTGACGATGTGTGTATTTAGAAAAGCCATCCTTATAATATATTTAAAAAAAATCTGGTTACAAATGGAATTTTTTAATTGATGTTGTATGTAATAGTTATTTAAACAACAAGGTTTGAAAACGACTCTTTGCACACGATCGAGACAGTTTGGTAGACCGAGCCGAAGGCGAGGTCTACAAGTCGAGTGAGTGTGCAAAGAGGTTTTGAAACGAGTTTTTTACAATATTTTTTATACGACTGCTAATAAAGAAAGAAAAATCAAATTTTAATTTAACTTGTTTTTATTTCCGACATTTTTACAACAAAACTTTAAAAATTCAACAATTTTTTGACGTATCTAATCAACAAAACATACGAGCAGTGACGGTTGCTACGGAACTAAGCCAACTTATATTGATGGGTGACAACAACAAAAATCACAATGACGGGAGACCCGTATGCAGAAATGACATAGGCGTGCGCAAAAATGACATAAGCGTGTGCAAAACGTTTTGCACACAGCGTGCGCAAAATGCCATTTTTAGATCGTGTTCTCCGTGCGCAAAACCCCCTTTTACAAGACAGTCGTATAAAAAAGGTGTTACGTAACCCGATCCGGAACATTCCCCACCTCCCTGTAACGCTGCATAACGAGAAGACTAACCCCTCCCCCCTTGGTGCGTTACGTTATTTAAGAACAGGCCTTTATTGGGAGCTCAAAGCATTTTGGCAAAGAATTTGCTTCTTAGTTCAGGCCCTACATCCGATGTTTAAACGATGTGCTACGTTTAATGATAGAAGCAACACACTTTGTATGGATAGACATAACACTCGCCCGAACATTTTACGAAAGGGCACCACCCCTCCAACCCTCTCAGGGGTTGTTTCCCCCCCCCTGCTTTTTGACGTTTTTTTGCTAATAACTTGAAAACGGTCAATTTTTAAAAAAATATTCTTGAAATAAAATTCAAGAAAATTAAAAAATATTATTTTTTCCACACCTCTCATTTAATAAATGCCTATAAAAGGTGTGCCCCTGATGTAAGGGGGGCGTGTTATACATCGTTAGAGAGTTGTTCAGCCTCAATAACTATTATTTAGTTGTTTTGGCCAAGTTAAATGTTTGCAAATAATTAGAAAATAACCGTAAAATATCACTTTTGAGGGGGGGCGAGAGGGGGGATGCCGCGTCCCCCAATTTTAATAAATTCAACCCGAAAAATTAGATTTTAGTTAATACTAATCAAAAATATTTTTTTACTTACTTTGAGTATTATTTACTGAGCTACAAAAATGAATTGTTTGATTTGAGGATTTCTACAAATACATTTATTTTTATTTCAAGGTGACTACTTTCAGTTATGGCTAAGTTACTAAATATTTAACGGTATACAATGGGTTTTTGAACAAAATTACTTTTTTGAAAAAAACAATGTGTTAAGGATACAATATGCCACAAGAAAAAAAACATATTTTAAACATTTTCCCCCCTTTTCGTAGGCCTATGGAACATGCAGCACTGCCTTTAAAGGGTACTAAGGTACATGGTTAAAAAGGAAATTTTATCCGCTTGCAAAATGATCTTTAAAATATTTTAAGAAAAGTTTTCGTTTTATTAGAACAGAGTACGTTTCAAGGGGGGGGGGAGAACACCCCCCTGCCAGGGTTGAGGGGGTGGTTCCATACCAAGTGTGTTGCTTCTATCATTAAACGCAGTATCGCACCCAGTAGGGCCTGAACTATTTTGTTTTCTTTCTTTAAGAAACATCATAATATCAACATACTCTTCTTTTTTCGAGCTTATAATATATTTCGTGTTTTAGCTAATGTTCCACCGTGAGACGGCAACGCAACGCCTACTCGCTTTAAATTTTTTCTCAGCACTTCGCTCGGAGCCACGTTTTTCTCATATTTCAACATAATTCGTTCTGACTATAATACTGCGAGAGCCTCGCGCTAATTCGTGGGGTAAAACTGGACATGGGTAATTAGTTTTAATATTCATTTGTTTTCGTTTTCAGAATTAAAAGCAAAACTTCATTAATTAAGCAAAACGACGGACGTGGAGCTAGATTATTATTTTAACTTTTAGGTTTGTTAAGACATATGCTTTACCTATTACTCTATTTATAACAGCATTTATAAAGTTTAGACGTTAAAACATATACCTTTTCATAAAATGTCAGCATTTTAAGCTATAGTAAATCTGTGGGCAGGGGAGTGCCCCACCAAGTTCGCGTAAACTGCTGTACCATCTTGTCTTGAAACATTTCAGCCCATATTTGCCCTATCTAAAACTGTACTTCGGAATGAGCTAGGAAATTTATAGAGTTAACAACCCCTCTAATTTTCATAGACTTTCATAAACCAATCCAAAATTTTAATTTACTCCCCTTCCCTGTAATACATGTAAAGTTATGTAAAAGTAACATTGCCCACTTCCAGAAACGCTAGAGAGCTGAGTTTTGGCAGACTGATAGAGAATAATAATATGATAAAACTATAGAAAAAAATAAAAAAACATAAAAATTTTAATAAATAACTATATAAATAAATAAATCTTTATTTTCCTTCGACAATTTAAAAACTGTATGGAAAACGTCAATTACAATAGTAATGTCTAAATAAGTTTAAAATGAATAATCAAGTACATAAAATATACAGTACCTAATCAACTGAAACAAAAAAAAATTATTTCACATAATGATATCAAATAGATCCAAAGAGAAAAGAAACTCTAACTTTAAATGTAAATTTCTATATACATTTTTATCGCAAACCAAATTGTTACATTTAAATGCCAAAAATAGATTTGGTATACAACATTGGATTATTCCTAGCTAGAATAATTTAATTACAATTAGATTAAAAAGAACAATACACAAACATATATTACATCCAAATAAAAAAAACAAATAAAATATAATAATACGCAAAGACTCAGCCTTGCTCAAAATACTCCTCCATTGAGTAAAACGGACGCTCCACAAGATATATTTTAATTCTAGCTTTAAATATTTCTAGGTTAGGCGATTCTCGGACTTGTTTTGGTAATTTAGTATATAGTTTTGTACCCTTAACTTCTCTCCCCTATAAATGTGAAGTTATGTAAAAGTAACATTGCCCACTTCCAGAAACGCTAGAGAGCTAAATAATTTAAAAACACAAAAATTTTAATTTACTGGCCTCCCCTAAAAAATTTAAAAACAAGAAAATTTTAATTTACTTTCCTTGCATATAAATGTAAAGTTATGTAGAAGTAAGATTGCCTACTTCCAGGAATACTAAAGAGATGAGCTTTAGAAGGCTGAACTATGATAAAACCATATGAAAAACTTAAAGAACCTCAAAATGTTTAGTAAGCCATTGCAAAAGTTTTGAGCAATATTCCGCATATTTTACTACTTTAAAACTTTAATATTATCCAAATCGTTTAAAAATGGAGTGAAATCTTAACAAAAACATTTCATGTAAAAAACGCCAAGTACGCGAAAATGGTATTCCGTAAAAAAAAATTGAGGTAAAAGGAAAGCCAACTTCTCCAATACAAATTTCAAAATGAAATTTGCCGCCATCTTTAAAGTTAAGATGTCGGACAGAATCATACTTGACCCTTGAAAGAGACACGTTCATTCTTATTTTCCAAAAATGTTTTTTTTATTTATAGAAAACACTACTTTTCTTCCGCTTAACAAGGTACAAAATAATAAAATCAGTAAAGTGGTTCTCAAAAAAATCTGATTTTGTTATAACCATTGTTTTATAAATTATAAGTTCTTTATAAATTCATTATTCCTGAATCGATTTTACTAATTTGTACCACGTTGTGTGGGGGAAAAATAAATTAAAAAAAAAACTAAAACATTTTCGCACAATAAGCAACAATAAACACGCCATTTTGAAGAATCAAGTATGATCTTAAAATTTAAGATGGCGATAAACTTTGATCAAGATCTTTAAAAAGCAATCAATTCAAACCATAATGTTTTTTATTTCAATAAAATCGGTTCAGTAAGGCAATCGTATAATATGCAAAACAATGGTTGAAACACAATTTTTTTTTTAGAACCACTTAACGAATTTGTACCTTGTGCGTGGCAAGAATGCAGCTTTTTTACAAAAAAAAAAAATATTAAAACATTTTCGCAACACAAGAATAAATCTTTGAATGATACAATTTAATTTCCTCCACCATCTGGGATTTTGAAATGGAGGAAAAAAATATATATTTACTCAAAACTCTGTATAATGCTCTGCCGAATGCAGTTTGTTCAAAAGTTATAATGAAAAAAGAATTGTCCGGTATTTTTTTGGCCCACCCGGTATATAATATTTTTTTTTGCTGTTGACTGTTTCTACCACGCATTAGACTGTTTCTTACCACGTCATTTAAATTACAGCCTCAATTATATAATTATTTTGGTGACCACCTGCGCGTTAACACTCTTGGATATGTGACCTATGAAAATTCGTACCTAGTATACGATGTGAGGTCGCTCCGTGCCCCGTATTATACCAAAATCGTTTTTTTTAATTATGTGATAATTTTGCCTAAGTATAAAATTATATTTCAGTAGTGTAGTGTTTAAAATGCTTTTTTTAATAGGCGGCTACAATAAAATTAATTAACTTACACTCTTGACTGAATTCCAAAAATCCTATTTTACTTTTATATTTGCATTCATATCCTTTGATAAATGAATATGTGAAGTAGCACTTTTTTTTCTCGAGCCAAAAGTTTGCTAAGGATGCGTTGGTTAGCTCAATCTCACCTAACCCGAGCCCATGAAGGGTCACAATTCGCTTATGGATGTAAACACTTTGACACGTACATATCTGGGGACAAGGCAGTGGCTCGCCAAGTTCGCGCAACTGCTGTACCACCTTTTCTTGAAACATAAAGGTTCTTACTAGTTTGGAAATATTGTTCTAAAATGGCGCTAGGCACTTATTCTGCGGCCATTCTGATTCACAAAATATCGCGGTTGGTCCGCTTTGGAGCAATATGTTATGGTCTGATTCATATAATATGATAAGACGATTTTTTGAACGTTACGAAAATAAAAAGGAAAATTGAAACAATGTAAGCAGGTAAATTCTATGTTGATTTTCATTTCTATTTGCTTAGAGTAATTTTTTCAGTACTCAGTTTTTTCAACACAGAAACAAAGTGTAAATATTTATTAAAAAGTTTTTTAACAGAAATATTTCACTTCTGCAATTAAAATTACATTGGTTTTTAGACTTTGGCGTTGAAAATTAATTTTTTACTTCTTTAAAAGCAACTAAGAGTTAAAAAAAGTCACCTGGAGTGCGTTTAGGGACGGACGCTGGAACTAAACCAAAATTGGCAACTTTTTTGGAAATGGCTCAAAGTGGTTAGCGTTCAAGATCGGCTAAAGCCAAGCCACTTTTGGAGGAGCTCGAGACCGCGGTGATACATGTTGTAATTGTTCCAAGAGTTTTCTAACCTCGAAACTAGTTTTTTTGTCCAGTTTTGGCAATATTTTTCGTGTTTTATGTACAATGGAATATATTGACGCCGGTTTTGACAGGTTGAAAGATCCACCAGCCAGAAATCCCTTCAAAACAGGTGTGCGATTCTCCGGCTCAAGTGCAGCAACTTATATCTTAATTGTGTAAACTTTGTCTAAATCACAAATCTTTAACTAAAAACGTTTTAGCTATCCCTATCAAAATCACAATAAAACAATAAAATCAAAATCCAAAACAAATTTAACTTACACTTGGTGTACTTTTAATTACCAACGCCATAATTTTATTTAAATTGAAATTCACAATTTGCTTTATTAGTCAGTTTACCAAAGTAGACATTGACAAAAGCTTTACTTATTAACACTAATTAATTATTATTGATTTAAAATTACTAAAATAGAAACAGTCAACCATTACATTTAAAAACTATATAAAAAAATCGGTGAAAACAAAAAAAGCTAAAATTTGATTAAAACAAACGACGTCAAAATTTCGGTGGAAGGGGTAACGGCTTTTGGTTCAGCTTTTTCCAGCGCTGAACGCATCTCCGATTCTTTACGTATTATAATAATTCTCTTTCAAAACAAAAATTTGTACATTGGACCTCCTCAGATACTCTAAATAAGTAGTTAAACACTTGCTCTATATGCTTTTACACAATGGCGCACTCAGGATGGGGGGCTCTGCCCCTGATATGACCATATTAGGCAGAGCGTGGGATTTGAGAATACACAGAAATAAATAAAACTATAAGAGCAATAAGCCAAGAAAAAAAATTGAGAGATTTTGTAAAGGTCGGGGTTTATTTAATAAAATATAAAAATATTTTATCAAAAATATGAGAAGTTTCAAGATTTCCGTTTAGTTGATAATAATATTTAACACGATGAAAAATAAATAAGTAAAAAAAAATAAATTAGATATCATTTTTTTTTAAGAAAAAAAAATAATATTCATTAAAGTTCAAATTAAAAAAAAATAATGTAAAAAAAAATAAAATTAATTTTTTTTAAGGAAAAGAAAAATATTAATTAAAACCTAAATTGAAAATATTAAAAACATATTCTAAAACTGGCAGAAAATATACAAGAATTATCGAAGCAAGAAAGTGAAAAAATCACAACAATAAAAAAATATTATTTTTAAAAATAAAATAATAAAAACCAAAAATTAAAAATAATAAAAACAAATATTGAGAGACCAGTCGATAAACAAGTAACATTTAAACCAAAAATAAAAAACAAGAGTTAAAATAAGATGATTGAGACTCACATGAAGCCAGCTGAACTAAAACCCTAACACTTATTTTCACTGGAGAGCACTGTTGATTCGATCGATCGCAAAATTACAAAGGAAATTAATTAAATGAGCCACAAAAGAGGTTGACAAAAATCCCATTTTTACCTGTTTTGTCCACGCCTTAGGAAATTGTTTATATTAGGGAGCAATGAATACACGACTCTATTGTATTCATTAATTAGGGCTATATTCAGAAACACTGGCTCGATCAAAACACATTGACCTGTTTCGTCATAAAAATTTGTGGGATAAACAAGAGGGGATCGCCTATAAATTCGATTTCTTGAATTATATCCGGGCATTATTAAAGTACCAGTGTTAAAGTTGCAGCCAAAAGTGAAAAATAGTAAACAGTTAAAATTAAAGTGAATTAGTAAAAGTTGAGTTAACCATTTTATATAAAAATGTAGTCTTCAAGAAAATCTAGAGTTTTTGCTCTAGGATAAAAAATATATTTTAGTGATTCGATGACAGAAAGTAAGTTAAAACTATTTGAACATTGATTTTAAAAGAAAATATTACCGTTTATTTAATTGCTGTAGACAATTAAATTCTTAGACTTTTATACGTAAATATGGATTAGTAATTATAGTAAAGATGAAAACATGGAGATTGATTTTGAACTTTTCATAGTGCATTTATTATTTGACGAGATCTAGACTATTGGAGTAAATTTACTATGTTTACGGAATTTTTATGTGTTACCATTGAGTTAATTTCACAATTTTATGTCCTACAACGTTTTTTTTTAGACTCTATCATTTTAATTTGCGAAGACAATTTTGTGTCGGAAAAATTGTAATAAAACCAATCAGCTTTGTTCGTAGATAGACTCTAAGGTATTGGCTAATGTTAATTTTAGCGCATTTTCGTAATTAATTTGAATGTTAGGACCATGCTAGACTTTGGATCTACGATTTTGTATTAATAATTTTTGACTTTAAATATAACGTATTCTTTATAACAATTGGTGTCTAATTTAATAACAACCAAAAGTCAATAACAACAACTTGCTTTAATCATAGCTATGTGCAACTAGGACGCTTACCTCCAAATAAATTTAATGTAATCGTGGAAAGGGACAAGTTGTATAAATATACCGCTCGACTAAAGCACCCCTAACCGCGGAATTACATTTGGCGCAGTCGGTAGGATTGATTTTCGGTATGGTGTAAAAAAAAATTTTTTTTTGAAGATTTAAATTATGAATATTGCCGAAAAGTTCTAGGACTCCTTCAGTCAGTTACTAGCTATAGAAATGACACCAAAGGAGAACAAAACAAAAATAGCCGTAACAACGATAAAAATACAGTATAATAAAAAGAAAGTGTTTATTGAGCCCAAATACATTTCTAGTGAAGATGGGAAAAGCAGTGTAAAGAAGTTTTTGAACATAATTAAGAAATTGGAAACCATAACTAAATGGACAAACCACCAAAAGATTAGTGCCAAACGATATTTGAAGTTAAAATTTTAAAACATTTAATCTTTGACGAAAGAAGACCTGTACTTACAGCTTGAAAATCAAAAATTAGAATTGGTAAAGAAAATTTGCAGTCACTTAACTTAATTCCGATATATGACGGTTTAACCAGCATCGACAAATATTTATCTATAGACCACGAAAGCGCCACGTTTAAAAATTGGAGAGAGCAACAAAAATTTGGTGAACCATACTTAAACTACGATTCAAAGCAAAGCTCGACAGTAGAACGGCTTCGAATGATCTAAAGAACGCCCTACGCGAATAGTTTATTCGACCATATGCTCAGCAATGTAGAGGCGTATTATACAGACAATTTTCCATAAGGGTTTGAAGTTATTAGCTACCCTTACTTTAACCAGCATCCAGGCCAGTAAACAAAATCTCCAAAATATGTTAAAGAATTTATTGTAATATCATTTTTACTCGATTTGATGATACCCATTAAGCTTCATTTAACAAGGCACTAGAAATATACCTCGAAGGAAGTATAGAGAATTGAGAGAGAACAAATCATGTATGGAAATCTAATAAAACTATGTTTATTAAAATTAAAGTAAAAAGTCAGACGTGTATGTACAGCTTTATTCACTTCGAAAGTTGCAGCATGCAGTATCCCTGGTTATGCGTATATCCGAGAAGCCCCTATATCACAGCACGAAGTGTCCTATTACTTTGTGATCACACGCACAGAGTAGGTATCTTACCCTATGTCGCAGAAGTTCCCTATAAGATTTGGCGCCGAAGCGCGGATCTTTGTTTGGTGATCCGTGGCCAAAGTAAATGTGCAAAGAAACACCATACCACACAAGCACAGGTATTGTGTGCAAATAAGTTTGTTAAAAAAAATAAGAAGTGCTTTACCAGTTTTTTCTATAGAGGCAGAAAGTTTTGGACCTAATGTATGGTTAGGATTAGATTTTATTTATAATTATGGAGTTAAGATAAATTGAAGAAATAAAATAATGTACGATTTTCAGAGAGAATTTTGATAAGACATGAAGCTCAGATAGTGTATGTAGTCTGATGGGCATGCAAACCACCACTTAAATTAATATTTTGAAAAGATGTAATATGAGAAATCAAGAAAGAGCTGACGAAACTCACTTTGTCCGAAGAAAAAGGAGGTTCAAACTTTTACGCTTGGGTCGTCAAATCCGACCTAAAGTGGTTAACCATTATATAGATTAATTGTTTAAACCAAATGTCAAAGCAAATAAATATTGGAGGTTCCGTGAATGTTTAAACTTTTAAATATTTAATTAAAAAAAAGAAAGTGGTACAGAGACTGTAAACGGGTATATAAAAAATCCCTTAAGATTGGAGACCCGGCAAGTAGGCCACTTCCAGAGCATTATATAGCAGAAATTAAGAAATACTTAGAGGTTGCCTGTGTTGTTAAAGGAAGGCTTAAATAAGCCGCAGCATAGTCATGTAATTTGGTCAGCTGATATTTGCAACATATCCAAAGTTGATAGTTCGCAAATGATTTTGAACCCAGTGATGAATAATCCTACGGGATTGCTTGTAGCTAGAGTCCTGTATAAGACAGGAGATGCAGTTTCTTACTATTTAAACTAATTGGTTTTAACTAGAAGTTTTTAAGCAGAGCAAAAAGATGAAGACCAAAAGAAAATGACCAGAAGTTGGGCAAGTATCTGTCAAAAATATTTTTGAAATTTTTAAACAGTTAATTTAAACGAAGTACGGAACAAGTTCGAAAAGAAAGTAAAACATTTAGTTTGCAGTTTAGTGATAAATTTCACACCTCATAAAAAAAATGACACCAGAGTTATCTGGAGAAACCTAAGGGATAAAAGTAGCCTAGATGTGCAGTGATTTTGCAAACGGTTTTGATGGCATTTCCCTGTCCGAAATTATTTGACACGATGTGAAAAGTTTTATTGGGCATTGCAGTTTGAGAAGATTTGGTTATTTTAACGTTAAGAATGAAAAAGAAGCATACCAAGTACCTATATAAAAAAAATTAAAGAACAAAAGGCAAAAGAAGAGAAGGTTACGCACATATAGAAGTTAGATGTAGTCTAAATGCAGGATTGGATGGAGAGTGTATTTATTATGGAGGAGTTTAAGAAGGTTAGAAAATTTTTAAAAAGAAATTTAAGGAAATTTGAGTTTAGCCAAAAAAATTTTGTTTGGAGATTCCTGAGTCATAGGCCAATGATAAAGGAACTAGAGATTTAACAGTTGGCCCCTGTCTTCCTCTAGGATGCATTGAGAGTTAGATGTAAAGTAGAAATTGGTTAAACTAATAACAAAGAGATGAAAGTAAGAAGATATGGTATCATATGATACTATTTGTTGGAACAGCTGACAGAAGGTCAGATGTTAAGATGACAAATATAGTCATGAAGATTTGTAGAGACGGATGTCTAATATTTTAGGCAACGTGATTGTAGAAGATGGAGCTGACAGAAGGTCAGTTGTAGTGACATAGATAGTCACGAAGAAGGTTAAGAAGACCTCCAATGAAGCAGAGAAATTTAGTTGTTTGAAAGGAAAAATGTGTAATGACACAACATTTTGATTTTAAAATCATAATGCAATTTCCAGAAATTATTGTTAGATGACAATGCGGTGAAATGAGATTTCTACAAAGTTAGAATGATGATGCATAATCAATAAAGCCTTTATAACAAATTGTTTTAAAAATATGTGCGTAAGAGAAATAAAGTACAGCTGAAAAAGTTCTATTAACTTGTCGGGTTATAGCGTCATAACTTTTTTTCTACTAGCCAGTGAAGTAATCCAAAAGGGTGACTCAATCACACTACAGAATATCGCGGTTCGGTCCGCGCTGCAGATAAATTTTGAATCACACTGACGCAGAGTCGAGATTGAGTCACGAAAGATACTTTAATTGAGACAATAGCTTAAAGAAAAGTCGACCTACGACAATAGTGAAATTGGCTACCACCACAATAATCAATAATAGTAGTGAATGCCTAGACGAGACAGTGCAAGAGTAAAGCACGCGGTTTGTTTATATTATACAACAGAGGGTTAACTTGGTATTAAAATTAGACGAGGTGTTAGTTGGGAAGAGCAACTTCGGGTGTTTGATAAAAGATTTTCGGATGTTTCAAGTTTTGTCTTTTGCAATTAATACTCAAACTACCATGTAAAAAGAAATAGAGGTTACGTTGATCATTGCTGTCATATTAAAAAAATGATGAAAGTTGAAAATTTGGAATTTGTAATAGTTAAGTGATAGTTTATGTTAGATATTTTGCACAATGTTAATTTTAATTCTGGAATAACAAAGTTATAATGACGCAAGGGTTGATAACAAGCTTAAATTATAATAAAAGGAATTATAGTGCGTTTAAAAAAAATATTAAGTGAAGTGTCTAAAATATATAAAGTAAAAAAAAAAGAATCTTATCTAATTACAACTGAGATGGAATATGGTTAGCACGGGACGTCACCAGGTCAAGCTGAAGTTTAACATCCACATGGAAGCTAGCAGTGCAGATTCTAACCAACCACCTTTTTACAGGAAACAACGAAAACTAAGAAGAAGCAAGTAAGGTTTTGACGCATTTTAAATATAGAAAACGAATGTAAGTAAAATTTAGTTTTTGAGGAATGAAACTTTAGGTAAATTTTATTTTGTAAAGGGCTTACTTTCTGAGTTAATCATCAAAGAAAATAATAGAGTTCAGTTTTAAAATTATTAAAATTGAACGTTTAAAATGACATTTCGAGACTTAAAATTATATTGGCACTATGTTAACTCTACTACTAGTAAATAAATAAAACTCTTTTGTTTATTTTAAATAAACATGTAATAATTAACAAACTACGGGAGAACAAAGTTTAACAAAAATAAATAAATTAGAACTTAGTCAAACTTATATCTAAGTTAAAATTTAGCACACATTTTATAAACACAAAATATGTTAGCAGAAACACATCTTCAGACAGTAATATCACTCCTATATTAAAAAAATATATATTTTTTCAATTTGGACTTTAAAAATAATTTTAATTTAGTAAAGAAGTTCTCATAACTGATGTTAGGAACATTTTTTTTTTGTTCGTGGGCTCGGAAAAATTATGAATGCGCGACATTTTATATTTATGCCGAAGTTATACCAAATGATAGCTATTAAAGAGCTATCATTTGAGTTAAAAGAAGGGAGGAATGTAAAGGTCGGGGTTTATTTAATAAAATATAAAAATATTTTATCAAAAATATGAGAAGTTTCAAGATTTCCGTTTAGTTGATAATAATATTTAACACGATAAAAAATAAATAAGTAAAAAAAAATAAATTAGATATTATTTTTTTTTTAAGAAAAATAATATTCATTAAAGTTCAAATTAAAAAAAATAATGTAAAAAAAAAATTAATTTTTTTTAAGGAAAAGAAAAATATTAATTAAAACCTAAATTGAAAATATTAAAAACATATTCTAAAACTGGCAGAAAATATACAAGTATTATCGAAGCAAGAAAGTGAAAAAATCACAACAATAAAAAAGTATTATTTTTAAAAATAAAATAATAAAAACCAAAAATTAAAAATAATAAAAACAAATATTGAGAGACCAGTCGATAAACAAGTAATATTTAAACCAAAAATAAAAAACAAGAGTTAAAATAAGATGATTGAGACTCACATGAAGCCAGCTGAACTAAAACCCTAACACTTATTTTCACTGGAGAGCACTGTTGATTCGATCGATCGCAAAATTACAAATGAAATTAATTAAATGAGCCACAAAAGAGGTTGACAAAAATCCCATTTTTACCTGTTTTGTCCACGCCTTAGGAAATTGTTTATATTAGGGAGCAATGAATACACGACTCTATTGTATTCATTAATTAGGGCTATATTCAGAAACACTGGCTCGATCAAAACACATTGACCTGTTTCGTCATAAAAATTTGTGGGATAAACAAGAGGGGATCGCCTATAAATTCGATTTCTTGAATTATATCCGGGCATTATTAAAGTACCAGTGTTAAAGTTGCAGCCAAAAGTGAAAAATAGTAAACAGTTAAAATTAAAGTGAATTAGTAAAAGTTGAGTTAACCATTTTATATAAAAATGTAGTTTTCAAGAAAATCTAGAGTTTTTGCTCTAGGATAAAAAATATATTTTAGTGATTCGATGACAGAAAGTAAGTTAAAACTATTTGAACATTGATTTAAAAAGAAAATATTACCGTTTATTTAATTGCTGTAGACAATTAAATTATTAGACTTTTATACGTAAATATGGATTAGTAATTATAGTAAAGATGAAAAGATGGAGATTGATTTTGAACTTTTCATAGTGCATTTATTATTTGACGAGATCTAGACTATTGGAGTAAATTTACTATGTTTACGGAATTTTTATGTGTTACCATTGAGTTAATTTCACAATTTTATGTCCCACAACGTTTTTTTTTTAGACTCTATCATTTTAATTTGCGAAGACAATTTTGTGTCGGAAAAATTGTAATAAAACCAATCAGCTTTGTTCGTAGATAGACTCTAAGGTATTGGCTAATGTTAATTTTAGCGCATTTTCGTAATTAATTTGAATGTTAGGACCATGCTAGACTTTGGATCTACGATTTTGTATTAATAATTTTTGACTTTAAATATAACGTATTCTTTTAACAATTGGTGTCTAATTTAATAACAACCAAAAGTCAATAACAACAACTGGCTTTAATCATAGCTATGTGCAACTAGGACGCCTACCTCCAAATAAATTTAATGTAATCGTGGAAAGGGACAAGTTGTATAAATATACCGCTCGACTAAAGCACCCCTAACCGCGGAATTACAATTTATAGAAAATAACAGGAATATAAAATGTCTAAGACCGACTATAGGTAGATATGAAATAATTAAAATAAAGGATATGAATGACATAGAAACTAACGTTAAAGAGGATAGTGTAAATATCACACAGCTGTTCTATACAGAATTATAATAAACAAAAAGGGAACCATCGCGAGAAACCATAAAGAAACTCCAAACGAAAATCAAGAACATAAACTCAGAACTACAACCCGAAATAAGCAAAGCGGAAATAAAGAGAGCATTAAAGAAAACGAAAAATAACAAATCAGAAAAAAGGACGGAGTAATAGCAGAAATGCTAAAGTATGGTGTGGTAAAACTGTAGTTAATATCCTCCATAAAATGCGTGTTTGTGCCTAGTTTTACCTGTGCTGCTTGGCGAGCTGAAAAACACCTTTTCGGAAAAATCACGTTTCGAATTAAAATGCATACAAAAATTTTAAATTTTCCGCACGCTGCCATAGAAACGGTTATTCAAAGAAAAAAAAATATTGTAGAAATTTTTGTTTGGTTTTTTGGCATGTTTTTAAATAAATAATCTTATTTTTTTTATTTCATTAAAAAGTATATCTCAATGTCAAAGGCTGAGTATAAGTATTAAATTAAAAAAAGTCGTAAATTGTATACGATAATTACCTAAAGGAAAAATTTCATAAAAAAAAAACAAAAAAGCTCTACTTTTACCAAGTTTTATTAAACTGACATTATTTTTGCAAAAAGAAAAAACAAGAAATAAAAAAAATGACATGAGGTTATGTAAAAAATTACATTTACAAAAGTTTTAGACATCTTTATGGCCTATGACTTTTTATTAATGTCACTTTTTTCTCCGACGTCAACTTTCGCCGGAAATGGCAATATTACGATTCCCTGTCCCTCTTTACCCCCCAAAATCTAACCCGCAATGACCCTGCTCATGCATTGATTTTTTTTAACTTCGTTTTTCACTGCTCTATAATTTCCAATGCTTCAAGTCCTGTTAATAATTTTCTTTTTTTTTTACCTTAAAATATGGTTATTTTACTGGCCTATTTGTGTTTGTTATAGATTAAAAATTAAACGTCCTCGAACTTTGAAAACCACAGAATATCATCGGAGAGTAAAAGTTAAAAAGGAAAGCTCCTGCGCAGCGTGCTCTCTCCACAAATAATATCAATGTTTTTGCCACTTTGAATATATGTATAAAGGCCTATCCAGTTATATACAGTGTTCGGCACATGACCGTCAAAATTTTTTGGGATATTGTTGGGGTCATTTGCTACCTTTTCCCTACCTTGGAACTTGGATCCTTAGAGTCACGGCTAAAGAGATATGAATTTTTTAATTTTTTTTCTCAAAATACCCAAAATCCCACCTTTAAACCCTCGGACGGACTTGATAAGAAAAACAATTTGATGTTTATGATCGTTTCCTACAAAATTTATAAATAAAGAACACAATACATTATTGTTAAAAGTTTAACTTTTGTTTAAGTAGGTATCATAAACATCAAATTGTTTTTCTTACCAATTCCGAACGAGTCTCGCCCTTCTGACGGAATATCCGTATTTTAAAACAGAAATATTTTTTTTATCAATGTGTAGCATACCGTTAGAAAGGTAATCAACTAAAGAAGTTTTTAAAAGAAAATGAAGTTCTCAATTGTCGATACTTTTTTTGATTTTTAATTTCGAAATTGATTTTTTTTCACAAAATCACTAATGTTCTTCAATAAAAAACCTCGTATGTCCCTTTGGTACCTCAATATTACCAAATCTATTAATTAGTTGAAGAAGCATAAGATTACAGAATTATAAAAAAAAAATTGTGCTTTTCCAGACATTAATGAAAAACTTACGAGGGTTTAAGGTGGGATTTTGGGTAATTTGAGAATTTTTTTTTTTAATTTATATCTCTTTAGCCGTGACTCTTAAGACCCAGGTTCCAAGGTTGTAAATGTGGCAAATGACCCCAACAATATCCCACAACATTTTGACGCTTGATGTGCCGGACACCCTGCATAGAGAGAGATCATTGGGGCATGGGGGTCAAAATGCAAAAAGATAAAAATATAATTGGTATTTATTGAAATATATCTTAACCTATTACGGTAAAACGAAACGTCTGGGATCTTCAGCAAATCTATTAATCTTCTACTTGTTTATTTTTTTCTGAAACTAATTTCGGGTGTACACTCAGCACGCATAAACCGCTCATTTATCCTCTGAATAGATCGTTCTACCATGAATCATCATTTGTTTGCTGATCCGTGGTTTTACGGTGTACTACATGGCAATGCTGGCAAAATATATAGAGCAGTTTTTATTGATGGAAAAAACTTCAGCTTGCTTTATAACTTCTGCGACTTCCAATCTTTTTAACTCCTCTTTATTAATATTTATGCCTCTCCACAATTTGTACCATAATTAAGTCTCATGATTAAGCCAGTGTAAATGATAAAATTCTGAAATTGTATAATGCGCATCTTAAATTTAATGAATGACAAGTCAACAAACGGAGTTATTTGCTGGAACGTTCATATGATTTTGCTGTCGGCCAACTATTCATGGCATCTATAACTCTATTCCAAAATTTTCGCAATATTATGTGCTGGCTTCAGCTAAGATAGTGTTGATGACTCCGAATACTCTTAATGTGATTTGCACATTACAATAAATCTAAACTTTTAAATTGTTAGATATTGGCCACAGGTTCCAAAAGCGAAAAATACTTTACTATCAGGCACAGGGAAATAGTAAATTAGGAAACATTTAATGGGGGCCAAAAGCCCCTCCCTGTCCCTCACTGCGTACGCCCATGTGTGCCACTGCACCTCAAATTGTATCCCTGTACGGCATTATTGTTAAAATGTAAAATGCTATTAAAGTAGGTATTTGGCCTAGAAAAATTTCTGTTCTTTAACGATCTACTTTTCTTTTTACACTTTCTGCATATCATTTCATATCTGACTTTTGCAGTGACAGCTTGGAAATATGATTGATGAATCTCTTTGCAACATTATTGTACCACGTATACATTTGCGTATTTTTGCAAGTTAAAGTCATACCAAACGTTAAAGCCGTTGTGCAAGAATATGGCACTATAAGGAAGCGAGAAGCACCGTAGCTAGGGCAAAATTTAGTGTGGGTAAACAATAATTTTTGCGGCCCACCCATTTCCCCACAAAAATTAAAAGTCCGCATTTTCGAGGCGATACAATTACTGGTGGACTTTAGTTTGATTCACCAAATCTCCCCATACCTTCTATTCTTTAATCATATTTAATACTCCAATTTTTATTTTGACTGCTAGATCGCATTTCACTTCGAGTAAAGTAGAGTTTATACAGAAACATGGCATGACATAAGACATAGCATGACACGACATAACATTTCAGAAGGAAAAATGGCTGTTTATACAAAAAACATAACATGACATAATATAAAGCTTGGTCCAATCACAGCTTGATTTTGGTTCATGTGATTTTGGAACTTTCAGCTGTCTTCTATCATTTAGTTTTCTGTTGTTGTTTTGAAAATATGGACGATGGTGAATTAATTGAACAGGTACAGGGCTTCCCGGCCCTGTATAATAAAAAAGACAAGTGGTACAAAGATAAGAATGCCAAAAAAAAATGCCTTGAATTTCTTATTCATTGGGAGAATTTTAAAGTCCCTTCTTTTTCACACTCTTGTTATACATATAGCACTTGCTGCAAGGCCAATGAGAAGTAGAAGCTGTACTTCTTCATCCATCTAAAACAAGTATATACATCACCTAAACTAACCAAAGGGCCATCATCACATGTACTAGGGGAGCCCCAATTACCTGCAACAAAAATGAATTAAAAAAAGGCTACCTACTTATATGTACCTAAATATCTGACGTTTTGCTTACCGTTTTTGCGTAATTATTTCTTTTTTAAACAAAAAACCACATCAAAACTATTTAAACACAATATAAAAGTAGGGTTATGGTGAAAAATCGCAAACAAATGACGTCGCGATCATGCGCGTAATGTGATTTCACACAAGACATGACATAAAAAGATAAAAGTTGGGCATCTTTTTATGTCTCATGTTATGTCATGTAATGTTATGTCATGTTATTTTTCTGTATAAACACCAACAGGGTTTGTCATAAGCTCAACTCTGTTATGTTATGTCATGCTATGTCTTATGTCATGCCATGTTGCTGTATAAACTCTACTTTAGTCTGTATTGTGTCGTTAAAACAAAACTGACACCCCTGAATAAGGTTAGAAACGCCACATCAACTCCCGCGGAATTATTTCACTGTGAAACAGATGGTTAACTTAAAATCACGGATGAACTTAAGTTCATCATCAAGTTACATGTGTCCGAAAAGTTTTTCTCAACTATTACGAGGGGTATGCTTGGAGTTCTAAATCAACGCAAAATCCTGGCGTTAACTTGATAGTTGAAAACAACGAGCAACGAATATTTATATTAACACTACAAATTTAAGAGTAAAAGCGAGACTTAATTGTTTCACGAAAAATTTACAACATCGCATCTTTTGTGAAATAACTTAAAGATTACTGAGATATTATAGACTGCAAATCTTAAATTGCTTACTGTCCGTTTCTGGGAAAACGGATGAAGCAACAAAGTTTTTAAATATTCAATTCTTAATGGTAATGCTAAGTTTAAGGAGGTCTGGGCTACAGCAATAGTGTCTGTCAATTATTACATTATTAATTCATATAGCATTATATGTCGCGGAGAATAGAATACTTTAACGTTAGTATACTATCATTTCGTAGTAAACTAAACTAAAAATTGTTCTTGTCTCTCAAACATTCACAAAAATAAGCAAAAATATTTAAAACATAAATAAAATATAAATTAAAACAAGATTTCCTTTACAGTAACATTTTATCGAGTTTATTCTTTATTTATTTTATTTTCATGCTTATTTTTAAAATTTTTTGTTTAGTTACCATTCTCAAAAAAAAATGGATCTTGTACACTCTATATAAGCTAACATACTTTGCGACATTTTAACTAAAGTGGCGTAAAAACGTTTTAAAAAGAAGCACACAAGCGTAAAATAACAAAAGCTGAGTTAAAATAAAAATAAAATTTTGCAAAAAGTTGCTTTAAAATGTTTTTCGACAAAAAAAATTTATGTAGAATTTTTAATTTTACAAAACTATAATTTAGTCAGAAAAAAATGCTGACACGCAAGTTATAAAATTTGTAATTGCACAGCAAAAATTTGCTGCAACTTGGAACATTATGCAATACTGTTTCATAAGGACATCGGACTAAGGTCACTGTTATATAGTGACCTGACATCGGACTGGTTATAAAATACAAAAAAAATATTTATCTAATACGTTACGTTATACGTACAGAATCCACTGGGCTGTATTAAAACTTCATAAAATGTGTAACTAGGTTAAAACAATAATTTAATTTTTAGGTTTGAAAAAAAACACATTACGGTACTTTACCACTTTCGTAGAAATTATTTTTCAAGTTTTTATGACTAAGCGGGTAAAAAATGTTTTACGTTCGTATTTTTCCGTGGGTAGCTTGAAAACTGATCCTCACAAGGGTCCAAGATCTAATGAACACCTAACAAATGTTGACAGTTAACTGTTTTATCCTTATGGCTCTCCTCTGAACAAGCAGTGTTCTGCGAAGATTACTACTTTCCATTTAAAAAAGCAACAGTTTCTATTCAAGAGAAGTAACGTTTTGCTCGAAAAAAAAGAAAATGGCCGAACCGAACTACAGGGGGCCTGGTGGCCCCCGAGCTATCCAGGCGAAAAGGGCGCTTCATGTGCCTAGTCGCCAGGCCTAGCAGAAGAATGTAGCAACCAAAAACAGTAATCAAAAAACCCGTATATTCATATCGTTTACACACCCAGCAGACAAGAGTGTTACAGCCATAGGTTACAGCTAATTTAAATTAATGTCTTATTAGTTAGTTAGTTAGTTGTGGCTATAACTTTCACAAATATAAAGCGACTTCAAAAATTCTTTCTGCACACGCCTTAAGATTTTTTCCACACCATTTAACTCCTCACTTTTACTCAATGTTGGTGGAAATGCACCTATCTAGGTTTAGGTAGTAATTAAGTACCTTGTTTTAATTAAGTAAATGAATGATTAAGAATTAAACCTAAAACTCTAATAAAAAAAACACCCAGGTGTTACTTGTAAGTACCTACTAGTCGCAGTTGGGTACAAAATTACCCAATAACCTGATTCATGAAAATACAAAAGTCTATAATTTCGTAAGTGCGCTTTAGGAATCAATTATATACCCAACTGCGACCAATAGGTACACGTAGATTTAGCAGTCGCGTGTTTTTTTTTATTTAAATAAATTGGTAAAAAAAAACTTTTAAGTCACAAGCTTTTATAGATGCACTAAAAATTAAAAAATAATTTTCTAACATTCTAATATTATCATAATAATAAAAGCGATGGCCGACTGATGGACATTTTGACGATGTTAGCACGATAAGATATCCGTATCAATTAAATATCACTATTTGCAAGAATCAATCTAGCAGACATAGGTATGGCAATGGCATAACATTGCGGCACATCAAACATATCTTTGATGACCTGCTATGTTGAATATTCGTTAAGTGTTTAGATCACAAATTTAGATTAACTTATGCTTTGATTTTTCCGTATTTAATTGTTTTATGATAAATACCATATCTCAAAAACTAAACAATATTTAAAAAAGTTGACAACGTCATTATTTTGCTCTAGAAAAGTTGCCATATAAAGGTTTTTACAGAATAAAAATATTTTGCAAAATAAGCGAGATACAAGGAAATATTAAAAATGTAATTTTTTCAAAAATTCCCTGTATTAGCGAAATCACGAGGTATAGCAAAAATCTGATGAACACCATGTTTAAGAGCTCAAAAAAAGAGCACGGTAAGGTGCAATCAGAAAATCGATATCTTTAATAATAACCGAGTTTCCCATTTAATCCCATCGAAAATGGGACACGCTGTACAGCTTTCGAGCTGCACACGGAAAAATACAAGAGAAACAAAATCTTTCTACGCCCGCTTAGCCACGAAAGATTGTTGTTTTTTAATAATTATTATTGCGAATCGCTTCAGATGGATGAGGTGTCGAGAGTCAGCTTTGTAATTAGGTTGTTATCAAACATCAACGTTTTTAAAGTTAATTAGCTTCGGAGTTAAAATACAACGCTGAAATTAGTAACCGTCGGCACGCTCTCTCTGTCATACCGTTGCTGCCGTTATTCTACGTTGTGTAATTAAGTTTGGTCGTTTTTGTAATGTCTAAAATAAGTAACTATTCTATGAGAAATGTAAAACGTTGTTTTTATAACAAATTATTTAATATTCAAGGTAGTAAAATAAAATCAGACAATCTAGTTGTTATGTTTCTAATCCTTCAAAAACATTTATCTATTTTTTTTTGGTCCATACGGTGTCCGGAGACAAGAATAGCACCAAGGTAACCCCTCTGCCCAGTGGCGTATATACGGGGGGGACCTGGGGGGCCCGGGCCCCCCCGAAGCTAAGGTTTTTTTGGATATTTTCCACATATTTCATGAATACAAACATAAAATAGCATAAAATACAGCCTCATGAGGTCTCGGGCCCTCCCCCAAAACTGTCTCGGGCCCACCCCGAAACTTTTTTCTATATAGGCCACTGCCTCTGCCTATCGTAAGAGGCAACTAAAGGTGCCTCGACCCATCGGTAAATGGGTAGTCTGGTAACAGACGAGCATTAACCAGTATGTTAGTAAAAATTAATAAAAACTGGTAACCTTTGGGATCATACCAGATAACACCTAATGGTAAAGGAGACGGAATGGGACAACTGGGCGCCGCCAACTCGGCGCCGTTATCTGGACGCCGGGCCAATTTGGCGCCGCCAACTGGGCGCCGGCCAACTCGGCGCCGGACAAAAATTTTTTTTTTATAAAATGTGTAGATGAAAAATAAAATATATTATTTATATAAAAACATCTTAAAAAAATCCTTTACGCAATTTTTTTGAAATTTGTTTTTGTTAAGTAAAGTTAAATCCATTAAGTCGACTGTTGAGTCTTGGTAGTTGTAGTGTTTGGTAACCTGGTAACACTACCATTTACGTTTTTATTACAACAATGGCGGATCCAAAAATCAAAATGGCGGATCCAAAATGGCGGATTTTCTTATTTACTAACCGATTTGTCTCAAACTTGAAATATTACATTGCTTGAGGTCATTTAACACAATTTTTTACTCAAACTTAAACAAATCAAAATGGCCGATCCAAAATGGCGGACTTTCTTATTTATGAACCGATGTGTGATGTGATGGCATTTTGGATCCGCCATTTTGTTTTTTTTAAGTTTGAGTAAAAAATTGTGTTAAATGACCTCAAGCAATGTAATACTTCAAGTTTGAGACAAATCGGTTAGTTGATTTTTTTAAGTTTAAGTAAAAAATTTTGTTAAATGACCTCAAGCAATGTAATATTTCAAGTTTGAGACAAATCGGTTGATAAATAAGAAAATCCGCCACTTTGGATCCGCCATTTTGATTTTTTAAGTTTGAGTAAAAAATTGTGTTAAATGACCTCAAGCAATGTAATATTTCAAGTTTGAGACAAATCGGTTAGTAAATAAGAAAATCCGCCATTTTGAATCCGCCATTTTGATTTTTTTAAGTTTGAGTAAAAAATTGTGTTAAATGACCTCAAGCAATGTAATATTTCAAGTTTGAGACAAATTCGTTAGTAAATAAGAAAATCCGCCATTTTGAATTCGCCATTTTGATTTTTTAAGTTTGAGTAAAAAATTTTGTTAAATGACCTCAAGCAATGTAATATTTCAAGTTTGAGACAAATCGGTTGATAAATAAGAAAATCCGCCATTTTGGATCCGCCATTTTGATTTTTTTAAGTTTGAGGATAAAATTGTAGTAAGTGATCTTAGGCACTGCAAACTTTCAAATTTGAGACAAATCGGTTTAAAAATAAAGAAATCGGCGATTTGGATCTGCCATTGTTGTAATAAAAAACGTAAATTCTAGTGTTACCAGGTTACCAAACACTACACCTACCAAATTTCAACACTAATTGATTTAACTTTACTTAACAAACCAAATTTCAAGAAAATTGCGTAAAGGATTTTTTAAAGATGTTTTTGTATAAATAGTTTGTATTTCATCTGCACATTTTATCAAAAAAAATTTTTTTAGTCCGGCGCCGAGTTGACCCGGCGCCCATTTGGCGGTGCCGAGTTGGCGGCGCCCAGTTGTCCTAGACCGTACTGAGGGTTTAATAAATGTATAGAAACGAAAAAAACCTTTGATTATTATCACATATGGTAAGAATGTATTTAATTTATTAATAAAATCAACCGATACAATGCTTAAAACATTTAACTACGCCTATGTTTTGTTTAGATAAATTAGCTGTTTGTTGATGCAGGGCTATCAAAGGGCTGATTTTTTTTATGGTCACATCACGACACAGCTGATTGTCTTTAAAATATTGAAGTTGGAATGACGGTTCATAAGTATTTAATTTTTTTAAAAATAAAGCCGGTTTTGAGATTGTTAAATTTAAAGCAGACGCGAATGTGACAAACACAGATGACAAAGTCAAATACATGTCAAATATAACAGTTGGCGAATATGACGGGTAATTTGAATTCAAAATAAGAAATGCTAAACCTTAAAGATTTTAACCTTTTAATCATCTTGCATCCTTACAAAAGTTTGGTAGAATATCGGGATGGTGTCTAAGAATATTTCACTGAAATTTCGCCGAAATCTGTAGTGCCATTTTGAACATATCCTAAAAAAAACGTCTGACCTCCCATAAGACCCAATGTAAAAGTCAGCCCCCAGAGAATAGTTGATTTTTTCAGGGTCGTGGCCTGTATATTTTTGTTGGCCTTGGTTGATGCATCATCCTCCACGCGTGTTAGTGTGGGCGAGGTTGCCGCGCTGTTTCGAACGTTGAATTAAAATAATGTAAATTTTAAAATACCGTTCATTTAATTATACCTATTTAGTTATTTTATCGCAGGATGTAAACCTGGCAATTTGGGTTCTTTTCCTCCCTGGCCTCTTTGTAAATATTAGACTCAATCAATAAAAAACCATGCTGCTTCTACGGGCTTTAATGTTCGAAGGTTTTACTCGATGTATCTATGTGTTGTTGGTACACAATAGAGTAGGTGGGGATGGAGTTAATTTTGAAGAACCAGTCAGTCTGCCAAATCTCAGCTTCCTACCATTTTTGAAAGTGAGCAATATTAGATTTACATAAATTTTCATTGTGTGAATTAAAAGAGTGGTTTTTTTTTAAATTAGAATTGTTATAATCATAAGTCTGCCAAATCTCAGCTCTCTAGCATGTTGAGGCCCGCGTGAATAATTAGGAGGAAAAATTTGAAATAGCCTCTGGCAAGTGGTTGGTTTTCATATACCGAGCTGCGACGTTCGAATTATAGGAAGGTTCGGTAGGTACATGCGATCAAATCGTGGAGCAGATAGATTTTTGATCAGCTGATCGCAGTTTGGTCGGAGCAAATTGTAAGTACCGAACGGACAGATAAAGATACTTACTGTTATTACCCACAACTTTAGCATAGTTCTCGTCATATACTATAGGCTATAGATTTTTCCACTTTCTGGTTCAAGTAGTTCCAAGTTCTTCATTTTTGGAAAAGAAACGACGGTTTTTTACAATAAAAACAAAAAATTTAATCAAACAAACAGATTAATCTGAAAGATCCGTCTGAAAATCGGAAAATATGATCTCATTGCGACAACGAGAAAGAATGGTCTATATTGTAAGGTATTTATTAAAAAAATATATTTAAATATTAAAAACAATTGCATTCAAGGCAAAAACTGCATACCTTTATGCAAATATCACTGTCATGCACTTCAATAATCTTTCTGCCGTCCTAAGCCTAAGCCCCGTATTTGAAAAAAATCCAAAAATGCGATTGTTGGTTAAGACAAATTATAATAATATACTCTATTGTTTATACTAATGTAACAAATCGAAAAACTACAAAAAGTATTTAAAAAGTCACTTAAAATTTTCTTTTTTCCATAAGACACTATGTATTTTCAAACATTCAAACGCGATTTACTCCATTTCATATAAAATTCAAATACGGGGGTTACGCTTAGGACGGCAGCTTTGACATTTGCTTAAAGGTTTTCGAGCTTGCCCGCTTAATTGTTTACGAGCGAAAATCTAATCCATAAAGCCAACGTAGTACCTGTTGAGCTAAAACTCCTAACATAATAAAATATTCTAAAATAGTAGTAAATCATCCTGTATAGCATAATGGATAAAATGTCAACCCAAATCCGTGTTATTGTTGCAAAATATGAGTCGGATTTAATGTCGAATAATTGCACCCACTTTTGCCTGGAAATAAAATATAGCATATCCATTCATGATGTTTCGATGGGCCGCGAAATTCGGACATTAGTCAAAAATACCAGCCGTGTATTGGACGGGCTCACATAGCGCATAAATAATGAGTTAAGCATATGCCTGTTTCATGATTTCCTGTTCGATAATGGCCAGTGCAGGTATTTTTGAATTTTTAACATCACGGGAGTGCTCCGAAAATAAGAATACCTTAATGATTAAACTGCTTGATAAAAAAGGTCATTAGATGTTAAATCTGTTTATCTGTTAAATTTAAAGCATGCAATTGTGCTTGCGGTAAATTTAGTTAAGGCAATTTTTACATAAAATAGAAAAAAAACGGCATGCTTGTAGATAAAATACGGTATAGAATGCATGTGATACATGGTAATTACCGCCTTCGAGTAAGTATAAATGGCCTCACCATTTTAATAAATAAAAATTTTGTAGATTTAAATGATTTTGATACTATCAACAAATATAATATACATAGTCTACTAGCTCAGATATCTCCTTCTTCTAGGGTTCTACTTATTTACTACCAGATTTTAACAGAGATTATAAAAATGAAAACGCAACAACCACCCTTGCATTAAATAATATTTTTATCTCTAATGCTCTAAATATTAATGTAACCATGCAAAACATCTTAATTGATTATATGTGCTCCAGCAATAATACCAAGGAGGTAAAATGTAAAGTAGTTAACTCATCTTTATCGGATCACGAAGTAGTAGTTTATGATATTTCGCAGCCAAAAGTAATAAGCAAACAGAAACCAAAGCGTGGTCGAATATTTATCAGAAGCAACTTTAATAAATTTTATCAATTGTATTGCGGGGAATCATGGAATCTTGGAATCATGTACCTGAGCCTGGAGATCCTCTAAGATCCAGAGTTTTAATCAATGCTTTCCGGTGAAAAATATAAAAATGAAAAACCTTGGTGGACTAAAGGCTTAAAAATATCTTCTTTATAAATTCGCTGCCTTTATAGGATTAGGAAAGACTTAAGACCAATTTCTATATTGTCTGCTTTTTCTCAGTTAATTGAAAAATTAACAAAAATGCGAATCAAGATATGACATGAAAAAATAGGCTATTAAGGAGTGTTCAATTTGGATTTTTAAAAATACAGAAATTCCAACAATGCAATATTTAATTTTCTTACACAGCTGTTTTCCTCTTTGAATAAGTCTATGGCGGCCGCGGTTTTTTGCGATTTAGCGATAGCTTTGGATTGTGTGAACCATTCGATAGTGATAAAGAAAAGAATTATCATTACAGATTCAGGGGGTAGCTTTATCATGGCTCGAATGATACAAGTTGTTATTGATTCGAAAGCATCAAAACCTGGAAATATTGAATGGTGTGTCCCACAGGCGTCGGTCCTAGGACTTGTTTTATCTTTGCTTTGCTGATAAATGACAATCTTATGGGATGCCTTATAAATGAGTGGTTTATTTCAAATCCTTTAACTTTAAATATCAGTATAACCAATATAGTCGGAAATATTGCTAAGACACATCTCGGGGATTAGTTAGATTTTCGAGAGTAATACAAAAAAAAATGTGTTTTATTTTTTGTTTACTTTTCTGTGTTATACTTCTATTATATTCTATTTTATTGTATTCTTTAATTGATTTATAATTTGACTAATAAACGCATGAGTGAATTGTTTAGCCCCACGGGTCTCTCAAAACCTTAAGCCAAGATATTCTTGTTCTTTCTTGGCTCCTTTTGCCTTTAATTTTTATCTTTATTATATACTCTATAGTCGCTTTTATTGCGTGACCAAAGTTTTCCAACCTTTCCCTTTTTGAAGTCAAAAGAATTTCATCTTTCTTTTGAGTTCTCTGTATTAGTTTCTAATTTGTTACTCTGTTAATTTAACCTTTTCTGTCTCAGGGCCAAACAAATTATTTATATATCAGTTTATAATTGATGTCAGTTCTTCAAATTCAATTTGATGATAGTTTGGAATTACTTTGTCCCAGCTGCAAAGGAATTTTAGAATATTGCAAAAACATTTCTCGCTATCTTATAATTTATTTTATATATATTTATCGGTTTTACAACGTTCTACGTCTTCCGATACCCAATCTCCACTCGTTTCGGTTGGCCCATAATTCATCATCTGGGCCTCTTATTCTTATTTCACTGTCTATTCCTTCTCTCCAGCTTCTCCTCGGCCTTCCTCGTTTTCTTCGGCCAGTTGGTTTCCATTGTAATCTTTGTTTAGGTAGTCTTCCATCATCCATTCTTTGTACATGTCCGTACCGCAACACTGCCGTCCTTAGTAAGACCCACCTATCTACGTTTTCACTTGTTTCGAGAAAAGGGAGTTTAAAGTTTAAATGTTTGCTAAGAGTACATGATAATATTTTTTTTCTGTTTTTCAAAACAAAATACTTCCGAACAAAAATTTGGGTAGTTTTCTTAAAAAACAGATGAAAGTAACCTATTTAAAGCCATTTTCGGGCCTAACTCATTTTTGATTTTTTTGCAGATAGGTGGGTCTTACTAAGGACGGCAGACCAGTTGTTTTGTTCTTATATCATCCACTAAAGTACGTTCACCCACTGTCATAATTTCTCTTATTCTTTGATTTGTAACTCTTTCTCTTTTTTGATTTCCCTGCTGCTCTTCTCCAATAGTCCATCTCCGCAGCGGAAAGCATTTTTTCTGTTCTATCTTTGATTGGCCATACTTTTGAGCCGTATGTAATAATACTTTTTACAATGGTGTTATATATATATATATATATATATATCTTTTATAGCTTTGTCTAGTGTTCCGTCAGGTGTAATTTTTAGACCTACGTATTTATACTCATCACAGGACTGAATTCGCTGCCCAGTATTTATGATTAGATCCTGTTTCGTTCCACCAATACACATATAGTCTGTCTTATTGATATTAACCTCTAGTCTATTAGTGTTCGTGTGATATATTCGAGGTCGTCATAATCCTGAGCCACCACTATCTGATCATCGGCGAAACATAAAGTATACAAGGTGGTTTCATCCAACGGAATTCCCATGTTTTGGCATTTTCTCTTCCAGACTTTAAGGACCTGTTCCAAATATATCTTGAAGAGCGTAGGCGAGATACAACAACCTTGTTTAAGATTTAATTTAAATTCACGGTTACAAAATTCCACGCTTGTTTAAGACCTTTATTTACTTGAAAGCCTTTGGTTAGTTTTGCTTTGCATAATTTATTATAATTTTTTAAAATAATGAAATTCTGCATTTTCATTTATCATATATATATTTGCACTGTACCTAACTCTTTTTCTATTGATGCGTTATCAGTAGTCAAATCTTTCAACGACGTCGTAGTCTTCGTAATAACCATATACATATTTAGTTTTCTTTAGATGTATTCCATACTCTGGCAATCTGCATTTAGTATTTCTAATAATATTTAAATATTATTGGTGGTAGCGAAGGTATTAGCATACCGTCGGTTGTTGACTTTAAGACTTCACTTTTGATAGTTATGTCCTTTTTGCAGCCACTTCAAGAAGCGGTATTTTTCACTGAAACTTGCCTAATTTCAATAAATTGCTTGATCGAGCAAGTTAAATACAGTTTCTATATTTTTAAAACTACTTATTTGTAAACCACCTGCTAGTGAACCACCTGCTAGTGAACATTATTCTAAAAGAGCAACAGACTGGCATGTAAGTATGTCTCACATATTCCCTTAATATTGTTTACCTACTCGCGCGTGGTAAAGTGCACTTTACCGCACTAATTTGGGTGTGGAAAGTAGTACTTTTCCATGCGCGCACCACTTAGAAACCTTAGTAACGCATCAATAATACAGCTTCAATATTTGTTTCGATTTAAATTTCATCTAATTTGACAGTTTTTTTTAATAAATTACACTCATTACAATTTTTGAAAGAGAAGGTACACATAGGTAAAATTTAGTACCTTGCGGAAAGTGTTATTACCTCCCTTGACGGCTTAACCAAACTCCGCTCACAACCGTGGCGTGTGGTAAAGTATCACTTTCCGCACGTGTTAAGTAAATAACTATTACCAATGTGGTTAAAACCTCGTTACAAATCACTCTCACATTTACGTGTTTTCGAAAAATAAGTTTAAGCAAGCAATCATGCATGATATTATTATTTGTATACCATATAGAAAAAAGCTATATCAGCCACAGGGAAGCCTGCGTAGAGAAAGAAAAACCAATGTAGCAGGTGTTTAAATAAAAATAGAAACATAAGGGTTTACCGTGATCTTAGCAAATCTGAGAGGCCCCTGAACTGAAAGTTGAAAAAAGAGGGGGACCACCGGCGAAGAAATCGTACACCAGAGTTTGCGAGAGGACAAGAACATGCTCGGGTTACGGTACCATAATTTTCTTTTATGAAAGTCATTCGATTTAGCATGGCAAGCGGAGCAAGAATCGGAACGGGATTAAGTGATAAATTTGCTTCTATTCATATCGAAGCACCTGCTAAATTAGTTTTTCTCTTTATGATCAGGCTTCTCCATGGCCAGTATTTTTTTCCTATATGGTATATAATGCACATATTTGGTAGCCTGTGGCCATTTCAAGAGGCAAAAATTTAAATAACGCGTGAAATATGTTTTGCTTAAAACGGAATGAAATCACGTATGTGCAAATAAAGCCATTAATTTTTTTAGACGCAACGCTCATATAGTAGTCACATTAAATTTTATTATTGGATCATAAAAGCGCACTATTACGCCGCGTTGAAGCAGTTATAAAACATGTCGTTTTGTCCAGTATAATGCCATATTGTGTCCCCTGAGATTGGTTTTAAAATTCCTGGCATTGATGGAAAGAAGTATTAAACCCACAAAAACTGCCACAAACATAAAATGGTAGACATCGTACATCGCAGCGCCATTGAATCGTGAAAGCAAGAAAATAATGGTCCTCGTAATTTACATACCTGTTTTTTGCACATAATGGCGGAAATTCACTTGGAGTAGCGTATTCTCATATTTGCTATCTATCTATTTAGCCTTCTTCGATCCATCTTTGGACATAGGCCTCCCCCAATATCTTTGACAAGCTTATTTAAACTTTTTGTCTACTGTTGAGCTTCTTCGCCCTTAGAGTTTGGTGTTCATTTAAATTACACCCCATATAAGACCTGCAAAAATGCAATCGGCAAAAATAATTCGTTTTCACAAGCATTTAGCCCCACTTTGGCAAGTTACACTTTTTTTATTGAAAAAATACTAATATTTTCAAAATATTAGAAATTAAACCAAAAAAACTTGTTGATATATAGCTACTAAATTCGTGCTACATGGTCAATTTAAACCATACTGCGTCGTATTTAAAATAAACAAAGATAATTTAAATTTGAGATTTGTTTCAGGCCACACCTTACTTCTGTAACATTCTATTACCAAGTCTTGTTTAGATCAAATTCCCATATGAATTAGCTGTGTGGCATGCGCTTGTCCCGTTGCAATCCAACTAAATATAAAGCTGGATATACGTACAACCCATAAGAGCAAACAGCGGCTCTACGTGCATACCTAAATACAGTTGTGTTGCGACGCTTTCAAGCTAATTGCATTTGGACTTGTGTACACCTAGCAATTATAGCTAAATGTATAGACATAGGCCCACTTATCCATTTGGTATACGGATATTTGAAACATATTTTGGTCAAAGGCTAGGGGAAGAAAACCTCGATCAAAAATCATCCGGTCCTCCAGTTTGGGTGTTGAGGAATCAGACTAACTCTCTGATACTCCGAAAAACGTACACTGTTAAAAAACCCAATCGAACGCCTCAGAAAGTAAAGAATAACCTAAAACGATTTAAGCAAAGAAACAGGAATATTATTTTTGATACATGGAAGGCAATGAATGAGTAGGAAAGTCAATGAAATAGTTGATGAAAGCATCAGAATGAAGGTAGATCTTGCTGTACTAACAGAAGCCAACAAAAAAAGGAAAAGGATCTGAAAACTAAGAAAAATATGGCAATTTCTATATCGGTGTAGTAAAAGAACAACACGCTCAACAAGGAGTATCCATTTTGGTCAACAAAAAATTTAGAATATTTATCACCAACTGGGAAGCAGTGAATGAAAGACTAATATAAATGAATATAACAACACAAAGAATGAGACTTGTTGGAATATATGCAATTAATGACGATGCGGCTGTAGAAGATAAATTTTTTGAAGATATTTAGAACGAAATGTCGGTAGTTAGCATATCTAGAGAAATTGTAATATTGGGTGTTATAAATAGTAGAAGAGTAAATGATTTGACGGTTGGCCGATATGGAGAAGATATTATTAATGACAATGAAAACCGACTAATTACAGTATGCGAGCAACTGGATCTGAAAATTCAAAAGGGTTTTGTCCAACATAAGGAAATACACAAATGTAGATGGAACAAACCCTCACAAAACCTCAAATCCCAATATCGTATCAGTAAATAAAAGACAAAAGTAAAAATTCAAGATGGGGAAGTGATCAATATTTTCTGGAGGCCAAAATTCTCTTTTCTTATTAAGCTCGAACAACAACAACATGTTGATGATACAATAATTGAAGAAATTGATCACTGTAAATCAATCGAAAAACTTACTACAAGTTCAGGTGAAACGCCAGATGAAGAATACAAATGCATCAAAAAGAGGCGTTGAAATTAGTGAAAGAAACTTCTAAAAGTAAAAAGCCATACTGGTGGGATGCTGAGATTGAAAGAAAAATAGAGGAAAAAAGAAAATTATATCGCACCTACATATTCCAAAAGACAGATATAAGCAGAAAAGAATACAAAACGCGCAATCAGAGGTGAGAAAAATGAATCATGAACGCAAAAGTGCTTCATATTTAGGAGGTCGGAGAAGTACTGAAAGCTGGAAAACTATAAAATAGACAAAAAAAGAAACAGGCAGAGATATAATTTGACCAATACCAGACAAAGAATGGGATGAAAATTTAGAAAAAAAATTAAATGAGGATAGAGTAGAATTCCAGAAAAAGAAAGAGACAATATCATATGAACGATGCGATTTCCATTATCCCTTACAATCTTTGAGGTCAAAAACCTGTGCACAACCTTAAAAAGAGGTAAATTTAACGGACGCGGAAATATCCCGGCTGAACTTATTAAATATGGTACTGAAGAACTGTTTTGGAGATTACGGAATCTTTCCCAAAATATTTAAATGGAACCTTAGTACTAACTGCGTCGAAAAAGTCATATATATCCACAATACACAGGAAAGGAGAAAAAATATGTGACAATTTTAGAGGCATATCTGTAACTAGTACACCGAGTAGAATAAGCCGGTTTTAGAGCGGGTAGATCGAGTTTATATCATCTCTTTTGTATAACTCAAGTTATTGAAGAGAAAATGCCATACGGGTAAGAGCTGCATCTGCTTTACGTAGATTTGCAGAAGGCATAGGACAGTATACTACTAAATCCACTTTGTAAAGCGCTGGAAAACACAAATGTAAGCGTACAACTAATTAAGGCCATGGAATAGTTAAACAGCAATAATAAGGCAAAAGTTAAAATAAAAGAAAGATTAACGAAAGGATTTCAAGTAAATAAAGGTTTTAAACCAGGCTAATCCATCTCGCCCACGCTCTTTAAGATATATTTGGAACAAGTCCTTAAAGTATGGAAGAGATAATGTTAAAACATAGGAGCTCCGCTAAATGAAACCACTTTATATATTTTATGTGCGATAAGCGATAACTCTAATAAATTAAATCATTTGGGACCAAAGTGTATCGAAACATAACAAATATATATATAACATCATTGTAAAAAGTATTATTATATACGACTCAGAAATATGGCCAATCAAAGATAGAACAAAATAAATGGATCCATGACGGATCTGATACCTTCCTAGCTAGCCTATGAGCACACTTCGAGTGAAGCTATGATATTATAACGGCCTTGAAAACAGTTTTTTGTAAATATCTCAGAAACTAAAGCTCTTACGAAGTTTTTGGTAATACCACAAATTACTTAGAAAACCGCATATTGATGCAACGCATCGTTAAAAAAGATCTATTTTTAAAAAAATTTGATTGTCAAAAAACTGTCATTAGCACTAATGGATTTTGACCAAAATCTAATCAGCTCGTTGGAGTGTCCAACACTATTTTACCTGAAAATTTTGCGAAAATCGGTTTAGCGGTTTAGGAGCAGTTACAGACAGAAAAAATATACACACACACACAGACAGACATCACGACGATATTGCTAAAATAGGTCAAAACAAAATATTTTCGGCGTAATCTCAAAAAAAAAATTTCGTCGAAAATTATACCTTCTTTAGTAATTCCTACGCGGGCTAGGAAGGTAAAAAAATGCTTTCCGCCACGGAGATGGTTTATTGGAAAAGAGCAGCAGGAAAATCAAAATTAAAAAGAGTCACAAATCAAAGAATAAGAGAAATTGTGACAATGGGTGAAGGTACTTTAGTGCATGATATAAGAACAAAACAACTGGTGTGGTGCGTGCATGTGCAAAAAACGGATGATGGAAGACCACCTAAATCAATACTACAGTGGAAACAAAATTGCCGAAAAATACTAGAAATGTAAAGAAGAAGCCGGAAAGAACGAATAGACACCGAAATGATGACTTATGGGCAAATTAACACGGTAAGCATTAGTATTATTATTTTACTATTTATTTTACTACTAGGTATTTATATTATTCATTAATTAAAAGTTTGTAGAAATGTAAACTAGCTAAATAAACGGATTATATAAAAAATTTGCCAAGAAAATCCAATACTTTTTCGTCGTGTCTTCCTGATCAGAATTGGAAATATAAGTTCTTGGCCTCTCTTTAATATTTCTGAACCATACCTTAAATAAAGTCCTAATCTCTGCCCCGCCCATTTTGCCCCAGCAGTTAAATTTTAATTCATTAAAATAATATATAAAAAACTTGTCATTGTTTACAATACACATAAATATAAGACTAATTTAAGAGTAATTACTACGTTGTGGTTAAAAGCTATTTTTAATTATAACAAAACGGAAAGTAATTAGATCATGTACTCTTTAACCCAATATTTGTTTTCAAGTGACGCAGCACCCTCATTGGTAAATCTGTTATGTCGGCAACAAGATTCTGGACTGTAAAAAATATTTATTAGGAACTTATGATGCCATATGGTTTGGCTCAGTCAAAAATGTATGTCCCGGTTTCCTCTAAATCATTGCGGGTTACGTATTTGCTATATTTTTACTAGAACTAACATAAAAGTTTTATGTAAGGAAATAGCCTCCTTTCTAAATTTGCCACTGGCTGAGTTTCAAAGAATACTAATAAGATTTTCGTCCCAACAGATCTTGCATAATAAATCTCTGGGATCTTTGATATATGCATAGAAGTCTTCTCTATTCATAATGTTTATATCAGCAATCTTTCAGTTAAGTAGGTATATATTTGTTTAAGGCAAACTCCGACATGCCAGCCTCTATTGCAGAAAGCAAATACTAATTTGAGGACACTTGCTTAAGTATTTGGACCAAACCTATCGGATGACTGGTTATTGCCAAAACGTTAAGCTAATTTTAGAAGTTTAGTGAAAGCCGTGCTGGACCATCTGGTTCTCGCAATTTAATATTTACTTACTTTATACGATCCTCTTAATTATACAGTAGGGTAAAAAAGTATCTCTTTTTATTTGTCCGTATTAGTATCAGTATCGAATTGCGCATGTGCAGAATCGTTACGAAACTTCCAATAGCCTACGTGGAATCGATAGCTGCCGCACCTGTAGGGTATCGCTGGCCCTAACGCATCCAAACTAATTTCTGTGTTCTTTGGTCTTCCGAGGTCGAGTTCTGCTGTTTAAAACGAAATGGTTACAACCGCATTTTACGCGAAACAGATAAACCCCTTTAAAGTAAAATCGATCAACTGAAAGTCCAAAATGCAACAAGCTTCTCGTCCCAACTGATCTTGCATAAAAAATATATAAAATCTTTAATATTTGCATAGAAGTCTTCTCTATTCATAATAGTTATATCAGCTATCTTTCAGTTAAGTAGGTATATATTTATTTAAGGCAAACGCCGACATGCCAGCCTCTATTCCATAAAGTAAATACTTATTTAAGGCCAATTGCTTAAGTATTTGGACCAAACCGGATTATCGTATGACTGGTTATTACCTAAGCGTTAAGCTAATTTTAGACGTTTAAGTGTAAGCCGTGCTGGACCATCTGGTTCGCAATTTAATATCTGGTTCGCAATTTAATATTTACTTACTTTATACGATCCTCCTAACTATACAGTAGGGTAAAAAAGTATCTCTTTTTATTTGTCCGTATCAGTATCAGTATCGAATTGCACATGTGCAGAATCGTTACGAAACTTCCAATAGCCTACGTGGAATCGATAGCTGCCGCACCTGTAGGATATCGCAGTCCCTAACGCATCCAAACTAATTTCTGTGTTCTTTGGTCCTCGAAGGTCAAGTTTTGCCGTTTAAAACGAAATGGTTATGACGGCATTTTACGCGAAACAGATAAACCCCTTTAAAGTAAAAATTTTGTAGTTGCGCCTAAATGTAACACTGCCATTTTGACAGATACAATAAATCTATATGATTTTTGAGTTTTGAGGTGACAAATAGATCAACTAAAAGTCCAAAATGCAACACGCTTCTCGTCCTAACTGATCTTGCATATAAAATATATAGAATCTTTAATATTTGCATAGAAGTCTTCTCTATTCATAATAGTTATATCAGCTATCTTTCAGTTAAGTATGTATATTTTTGTTTAAGGCAAACGCCGACATGCCAGCTTCTCGTCCCAACTGATCTTGCATAAAAAATCTATAGAATCTTTAACATGTGCATAGAAGTCTTCTCTATTCATAATATTTATATCAGCAATCTTTCAGTTAAGTAGGTATATATTTGTTTAAGGCAAACTCCGACATGCCAGCCTCTATTCCATAAAGCAAATACTAATTTGAGGCCACTTACTTGAGTATTTGGACCAAACCGGATTATCGTATCACTGGTTATTGCCTAAGCGTTAAGCTAATTTTAGACGTTTAAGTGTAAGCCGTGCTGGACCATCTGGTTCGCAATTTAATATTTACTTACTTTATACGATCCTCCTAACTATACAGTGGGGTAAAAAAGTATCTCTTTTTATTTGTCCGTATTAGTATCAGTATCGAATTGCACATGTGCAAAATCATTACAGGACTTCTAATAGCTAACGTGGAATCGATAGCTGCGGCACCCGTAGGTTATCGCTGGCCCTAACAATTTATGTATTCTTTGGTCTTCAAAGGTCAAGTTCTGCCGTCTAAAACGAAATGGTTGTAACTCCATTTTACGCGAAACTCAGATAATCCGCTTAAAAGTAAAAATTCTGTAGTGGCGATTAAATGTAAGACTGTCATTTTCACAGTTACAGTAAATCAATATGGGTTTTGAGGAGACAAATTGATCAACTTGAAGTTCAAAATGCCAGTAACTCAAGTTTAAATTTTACTAGAAAAAGTCGACTATTATTGGATACTTTCTTTAAAAGTATTAAATTATTAAGTATTTTGAAAATGCATGGTCAGAATTAACTTCGTTGCTTTCATGTGAGTCGGTTTAATTATTCTAAAGTGATGTTTGCATAATAGGTTATGTGATAAACTTACAGGGTACTCCAAACAATTGTCTACAGACTAGTGTGTTAACCGGGATGCTTCAAATAAAGTGAATTAAAGATATGTCCATCCTGAAACCTGTCTCAAAAAAATTGGTGGGGTCATCTGTTTCATTTTCGCGCTATAATTATTTAAATGTGGGCCACTGGAATATAAAAAAATGTGATTTTTGTAGTTTTTTTGCTATAACTTCTCGTCAAATAGAAATAAAAAACCAATATTAATTTTGGTGGGTGTGCTTTCGGGCTGTTCCGCCGTCGTCGTTGGAAATTCGTTCTCGACGTTTCGCCATCTCGTGTGGATGGCATCTTCAGGAGATGCCATCCACTCGAGATGGCGAAACGTCGAGAACGAATTTTCAACGACGACGGCTGAATAGCCCGAATGCACACCCACCATTGGACGATGGCCGCGAAAGCCTTTCACAATTTGTACAATATTAATTTTATTTTGTTGAAAAGAGGAGTCTTGTTAAGTATGTTCTTAATTTTTGACATAGTTTTCATCACATATCTACAGAGGCGCTCAAAATATGAACAATAGAATTACAGGAATAATAATAAACGTTAAGGGTATTTAAAAAAAACTTAATTCGCATGACATGTGTACTATTTTAGTTTTTAATTTAAGATATGTTAGAGCCTAAGCCGTCCTATTACTTGTTTTAAGAAAACGTGGGTAGTCATGGGTTTCATTCTCGAGCTATATTTATTTAAATGCTGGAATATAGGAAATGTGACTTTCTGTAGGGGACGAAAAGGGGTCTACTCACATACACAAACTGAAATCCCGGTAAATACACTATTCCGCTAGATAGTTACTACACCTATCATTTACTTAATTTAAAAACTGTTTGATATACCCTGAAAGGTTGTATATATATTTCAAAAATCGAGAACACACTTAAAAATACTTTTTTTCAACTAAATAAAATTAATATTGGTTTTTTATTTCTATTGGATGAGAAGTTATAGCAAAAAAACTACAAAAATTCACATTCTTCAATATACCAATGGCGGCGCGCATTCAAATAATTATGGGTCGAAAACAAAACCGATGATCCCCCAATTTTTTCGAGACAAGCGTCAGGACAGTTTGGGCCCTAACAGATCTTAAATTCAACTCATTTGACGCATCCGGGTAAACACACTATTCCGTAGATCATTAGTAAACATGCCATGCGTTGAATTAAAAAAAAGGTTTAAAATATCCTGTAAGTTTATCACATAAACTATTATGCAAACATCACTTTAGAATAATGAAAGCGACTCACATGAAATCAAGTGAAGTTAAATTTGGCAATGCAGTTTCAGTTTCTTTTCTTTATATTTAATAAATCTCAGGTATTTCTCCTGTATTTTTTTATAATTATTTTGAGCCACTCTGTAGGAATGTGATGCAAACTAAATGTCAAAAATTGATTGTTGACATTTTTGCAATGAAAAAAACTATTATCGGTTTATTATTTTTATTTGTCTTTATAGCAAAAATACTGCAAAAAGGGACATTTTTGTATATTTCAGTGGCGCGCATTTAAATATGTATAGCTCGAAAAGGAAACCTATGACCCCCGAATTCTTTTCGGAAAAAATATCAGGAAGGTTTGGCCTTCAACATATCTCAAATTCAGCTCATTTGACGCATCTCGGTAAACAATTTGTTTAGTGCCTCCTTCTTTCGGAACTTAAATACGGAGAGACACGTAAGACACGCACAATTTATGTCAACTGTCAATTTATGTCAACATTGTTTATTATAACAAACGTAAATTTTAGTACCCGTGAATTTAAAAATCAAACAAGTTTTCGTTGTTAATCGGGGAAAAAGAAGTTTTTCACCCTTTCCCGTATTTCTGATACACACTCTACATAACACTATCCTTTCCCTAAAATTTTTATAATAAAACATTTTTTGACTAGTACGCAACTGGCAACAGAGAGATTGTCTATCTCAGTTGTAGGTACTTTTAGCTCACACATATACTATCCTATAGTAGTGTGAGCTATGATGGTGATCCTAATTTTTTCGAGAAATAAAAAGTTGCTCCGATTTCAAAACTTTTTATATATCTTTGCTTTTCAGATGATTTTGAAACTTTTTTGTCTCGCCGTCTGTCTGTCTGTATGTCTGTCTGTCTGTCTGTCTGTCTGTCTGTCTGTCTGTCTGTCTGTCTGTCTGTCTGTAACGATCAACGCGCATAACTCAAAAACCGCTTGCCCGATTTTAATGAAATTTGGCACCTAGGCTGGGTCTTGGGTCGAGATGGTCCCATTTAAAAATGAACAAAATCCACCGAACACAAGCCAAACAAAAGGGTGGGGGTAGATTTCAAAAATTAAAGTTTATGTGAAAATATAGCGTGTGTGATATCAAATGAAAGGTAATTGAGTCTGGAGTTAAACAAAATATATTTTAGTTAAAAAAAAGGGTGGGGGTAGATTTCAAAATTTAGAGTTTATTTGAAAATATGACGTGTGTGATATCAAACGAAACATTTCAGTTTTTGTTTTTTTTTAAGGGTGGGGGTAGATTTCAAAAATTTAGAGTTTAAGTCAAAACATTGCTTGTTTGGTATCAAACGAAAGGTAATTTAGTCTGGAGTTAAATAAAATATATTTTAGTTTTTAGTTATATTAGCTCACACGTACACTATAACTATAGTACCTAGTGTGAGCTTAGAGGCCCATATATTGGCAGAGTATTTTTATACTACCGAGACGTATTATTATGCCTTCTGATGAAAATGTTTTATTTTGCAAACCAAGAAAAGATGCCTACACGGCACATTTTAACGAGGTGTCATTTATTTATACTTAAAAGAACAGCTTTGGGCGTCGGGAAAATGGCATCAATTTGTCACTCAGCGCCGCGTGATTTTCCGCCAAATCACAGACCCAATTCAATAAATTGCTTAAAGAATTTGCATCAATTACTTGAGTGGCTTATAGTCAAAAATCATGTCCCGTGGGATACTTGTGGAAGATTTTTTTAAACGAATCTAGATGGGTTTGTAATAGATCACACTATTTTAAATCATGGGGGTCCAATTTTAGTAGGTGGTCACGGTACCTAGAATAGACCGGTCTATATATCTTACATATATATACAGGGTGTCTCTAAAAGGTCTGTACAAAATCTTAGCACATATTCCTGAGGTTAAAATAAGTCGATTTAAAGCAACTTACCATTGTCCGAAATTGCTCCGTAATCCATAGCCAATCCTTCCAGGGTAATCTAAAATTAGTTTCTCAAAATATTTTTTTTGGGTAACAAAAACTTATTGTTTTTTAGTATTTCTATAAAAATTAATATCTTTTTTAGATTTTGAGAGCTAATTTTCTTAATAGGTGTCCTTTCGCAAACAAAAAACTATATATATATATATATATATATATATATATATATATATATATATATATATATATATATATATAAATAACTTACTTATTTTTTGTTAAACCAATGTGGAGAAAATTTAAAGCAAAAGTTTGTAAAAAAACATGAAAAAGGCATCCATCTTGGATTTGTGACATTACACAGGCCCTCCTACTCAAACTGGAGGCAAACACCCGATGACTTAAAATTGTGTGATCTATTACTCCAGTCGATCTAGGGTAGCTTAATAAAATTTTCCACAAATATCTCACGGGATAGTATAGGCCACACAACTATAAATCTTCTTTGGAATTTTATTTTTATTGTGCCTACAGCTTAAGGGTAAGCGTACAACTAAAAATACAAGCTACTAGATACTTGTGACAAAATTCCAAAACACTAAAATACATAAATGCTGTGACTTATTAAAAATGACTAAACACAAGGACTACTGTTGACCAATGACAAAAACGGAATTCTTTTTGTTGATTATAGTTTGTATCATTTTTAGTCAATTGATTGTTTTCAGGCGTGGATGACAAATAAAGTATTGTTTTGCTATTTTAATTGCCTATTCCCAGTTGCTTGTTGTTGCTTGTCTATTTGTGACGCAATATTGTGTGATACATCAAAATTTTCAGAAAAATTTCGTAAAATTCGAATTTCTATGGTGTAAAACTAATAATTGTTCCTTTGACACCATATTTAACAAAAAAGCACAAAGTTTTATGTCTTGCTGTTAAAAATGTAGTATAATTTTTCGGTTCTCGTTTGCTATATTAATCATCTTAAAATATAACCTTTGTTTCTGTTACTTGTCTTATTATTTTTGGTTAAAAACAAGTCTAATGCCATGAATTTGATTAATCTTGGGAGGAGAAAAGCTTTTAAGTTCATTATGCGTTCACCGTGGCGAAAATGAAATGTAAATTGTAGGCAGGTGTAATCAAATTTTGGGGAGCAGAGTAATATTTGACAACAATAATGAATAAGATTACAATTTTGAAATACCCATGTTTAGTTAATTGGACTTAAAATAAAAAAAAGAAAACTCTATAAATAGTCGACGGTTAACGCAATTTGACACTGTTGACATTTGAACGTCACATGTAGTTAACGACTTTCGTGGAACGCCACAAAATCACGGACGGTTATCATAAGAATTTTGACGTACATACAACTGCAATATTAAAAAAGTCTTAGTGCTTTTTTTAAACATATTTTTGACCAGCAATACACCTTTTCAGATAATATTTTTTTTGTCTGATCTGAAGATTTGTAACACAGTCACTGGTGCCGGAAAATATGTCCGCTATATATGCGAACCCTCGCAATATGCCATTTTTAACGAGGTCCATTATAACGAGCGTCCTCATTGTAAACAAACACTCGAGCAAAAGTAAAACACTATTCACTAGAAATAAAACTCTAGGATTGGATACTCATTGTTTTTATTCTATTTTCTCGACACGATTATAACCGCAGAAAAACTTTAGTTCTTACCCACTTAATAGAAGCTAATTTGCTACTGGCAAATGAAACGTACCAACACACTATGATGATAAACAACTAACAAGCTTTTTTTCATACGGCGCGCGTTATGCATTACTCGACATTGAACGTTAAGCCTTTATGAAAAGCGTATAAAAAAGGATGAACTTATGGAAAGCAAGAAGTCTGTGAGTGACAAAAGACGCGCATATTCAGGAGCGTTTGCCGCTGTGACTCAAAATTCATTAATAGTTTTTTATTACTAAACAGGAGCAAGCAGAGTAAGATTTCCACTTTTAAAAGACGAAGAAATAGTAATTATTATTTATTTCGTTATTTTAGCTTTAATCAGGAAACATTAAATCGAGAAAAATTCGATTTTTTAATAGTTTTAACTTAGACAATAACGTTGCTCTTTTATTAAAGTCGCGCTTCGCGCTGTTTGATTTCCTCGCGGCGGCTGACGAAGTCAAGTTGCTAAAATAGTTCAGGCCCTACCGGGTCCGATACTGCGTTTAATGATAGAAGCAGCACACCTGGCATGGACAGACACAAGACTCGCCCGAACATTCCACCGAACCGAACCCCCTCACCCCTGGCAGGGGGGTGGTCACCCCCCCAAACGCGCCCTTCGACAGCCCCCCGCCAACAACTCGAAAACAATCAACCTCCCCAAAAATCTTCTAGAGATCACCCCTCAAGCGGACACAACCCCCCTTCCAACCATGCACCACAGCACCCTCCGACGGCAGCGGTGCACACTCCACCAGCGCACGAAAAAAGCGGAAAACCCCCAAAATATTCTCCCCATCCCCCACTCCTTTGTGGTACTTTTCATCCTTAAAACCATTTTTCTCTCAAAAAAAATATTTCTGTCCAAAAGCTCACTGTATACAGTCAAATACCTATTAAGGTAGGCATGCCCCCTCCCAAATAGCCACCCTCAAACAAAAATAAATGTGTCTGCAGAAATCCCCAAATCCAACAAAAATCCCGATCACTTCCCTCTGCAACTGAGCAAATAAAAATGAGAGTGAGTAAAAAACTACCCCTGGCTAGTAACAACTTAAAACTGCCCCCCCCCCCCCAGGCAACCTCCTTCAAAATGGGGATCTCCCCTCTCACCCCCCTCAAAAGTGCTCTCTTACAGTTTTCTCCCAATTACCCGCAAACCCCCAACCTGGAAAAAAACAACCAAGCAACAACCACCAAGGCCGATAAAAAGTCCTCTCCAACGATGTACAACACGCCCCCCCTACATCCGTGGCGCACCTTTTATAGGCATTTAAATAAATTAGAAATATTGAAAAAAACGTGTTTTTTAATTTTCTTAAATTTTACTGTCCCACATATCTGAGTTTAAAACTTATTTTTAAAGCTGAAGAAATTTCCTTTCCAACGATGAATATCACTCTCCCTTCAAGGCAGTGGTAGATCTAGCATAGACGCACCAAAAATGGTCAAATTTGGTATACACTTGAATCTTCATTTAAGACAACCTTTTTACACAATACACACACTAGGTTCAATGAGAGAAGCAACACAATTAGTATGGACACACAGCACACTCCCCCCAATAACACAACGAAGGGGATCCACCCGCCCACTCTTGGCGGGGAGGGGGGTGGTCCCCCCCCTTAAATATTTTCTTCACATTTTTTCTAAAAAACCGAAAAATGTCAAAAAACATTTGGGGTAGGGATAGCTCTCCCCACCAAGAATGGGCGGATGGCTCGCCAATCCCATACTTTCGGGGGCCATACATCGCCAGAGAGGACCCTTCATCCGCCTCAACAATCGTCACTCAGTTACCTTTGCCAAGCTAAAAGTTTGCAAACAATCTAGAAAATACAGTATTTTAGAGAGTAGAGAGCACTTTTGAGGTGGGTGAGAGGGGTGATACCCCTCACCCCTACTCTAAAGAAGGCCAACTAGAAGAAATCAGGCCCAAGCCCCCACAAACCAAAAATAATACCCCACTCAATATCACCCCCATTCACTCAGTCACGAAAATAAATGTTCAAAACCCCTGCCCGACCCAAGGATCTCCACAAACACAACCATTCCCACTTCAAGGCGGCTACCAAAAAAAGATACGTCCAGCCCAACAACTATTCAACTGTATACAATGGGCTTACAACCAAAAACATTCCCACGAAAAGAAAAATTGTTCTAAGGACAAAAAACACCACAAAAAACAGACAAAAAAAATATTCCAAAAATGTTCCCTCTTTTCCGCACGCCAACGAAATGCGCACCACTGCCGTCAAAGGGCACTAAGGCACACCGTTGAAAAGGAAACCGTATCTGCCTGAAAAACGATCTCTAGAATACCCTCGAAAAAGCTGACTGTTCTCGAGCTATCAGCAAAAAACTATCAAAAAGCACGTTTAAGGGGGGGGGGGAACCACCCCCCTCGCAAAACTTTCGGGCGAGTCTCATGTCCATCCATGCCAAGTGTGTTGCTTCCATCATTAAACGGAGGATATTATGGCAAGAATCTCGGATGTAGGACCTGTACTAAAAGCAGAATTACGGATTCGCAGTACTGATTATTAGTCATACAGTTCAAATGCAATCTAAGAGATGGCGCAACAGCAATTAAAATCAAGGTGTTTTTTGGATTTTAATAATTGCCGTCTTTGGTCTACTCAGCCGTTAAGAGTAATGACGTTACTTGATCGCGTAAAGGCAACCATTTTCTTGAATTGCTAACTTCACAACAGCGCTAAACTACTTATCTCTCTTAGTGCCATTTATTTAAACAGCGATCTTACTTCAATTCACATATTTTCAATGGCCAAACGATCGTTGACGAACCCTGTATACGGAGTTGATTGCTGAAAAATATGTATGTCGACTCCTCGTTATAATCGCAGCGGTAAATATTGTTCGAAACTGTTGCTTATTGTATACGACGCGATTTAGCAGTTAAGTAGAGAAAATTTGCTCACACACTATACGAAGTGCTTGTTATATATGAGCTCGTTGTAATCGAACTCAAATTGTATTAGGTTAAATGAACGATTTTCCGTACTACTGGAAATCTCGTTAATATATCTACATCTAATAATTTTTTACCGTTCGTATGGCCAAAGTACATTTAGGATATAAGTAGATATTAGATAGGTTTAGCCGAGGTAAACCAAACTATATAAAACTAAAAAAAGTAAAATTCTTCCCAAACTAAAATAAAAATAAGAAGGGAACGTGGAGACCGAACACTGAGATAGTGTAAATATAAACGAGTTATTATGGCCATAAAAAACAATAACTTTAATGTAAATAAATTATTAAATTTCTTTTTTTGTGTAGGAATTAAAGCATTAGGGTACCTATGTTGTGGGAAATTTTAGTGTACTCAGAAGTGTGAATGCTCTCCGCTCTTCTTTTTTACATGAGATTTAAAAGCACCCTGTATTTAATTATTAAATGAGGTTCTTTAAATTATTTTTGAATTATCTTTTTTATTGATAATTTCTCTAGTTATCTGAAAAGTAATATAGTCTTGACTCTATGAAAGATTAAGTTTGATTCATTTTGTATTTTAATGTAGTGAACCAAAAAACTATTCTCGCTTAAAAAAACTTATTAATTTCCTGCAAAGTGCAACTTGCGCCCAATAAAATCGATGTAGTTCAAAAGGTATACCGAAAAATAATTTGTGCCGTTTGTTTTGGCTTACCTGGTACCCAAAAGGTAAATTCTGAATGCCGCGCCTCGCACCAGTGCAGATTGACTTTAAAATAAGTATCTTCCCATCAAATATAACAGGTAAAACTATCGTAAGAATGTTAGATTTTGACTTTAAAGTTGTTTTGAAATTACGCAGTGTAATTTAATCATAATTATTAATTAATATTTAATTAATAAATTTTTGATTAAATTTCAATCTTATATTGGGAAAATATTAGCATCACTCAAGTTTATTTTTTTAATATTGAGAAAAGTGGCTGTAAAATATATATAAAGGTCATAGATTACAATGAAGTTATTTTCTTTTCCCTCTACATTCTGAGGGGGTGTTTTAAACTGTACGTTTAAACTCCGGAACCTGTTAACCCAAATACATACGTGAGGGTCCTATAAGTTTGAGATATAATAAAGAAAAAATTTGCTTAAAACCATTTTGAAAATATTTAATTTAAGCGTTTAATCAAATACACACAATTCTTTAATTTTCACACAAAAAGTTTGCTGGCAAGAAATAACTTCAGCACAAAATCCGCCTTGTTCGTTCGGTTCATTTGGGTCAAAAATTGTTATGACCTTAAGCGCCGCGAAGTATCAAACAAAAGGAAAGTTGGTTAATAAATAAGCAAGTCCGCCATCTTGGATCCGTTATATTGATTTTTCTAACGTTTAAGCAAAACTTATAATCAGCGACCTGAAACACCCCAAATTTCCGAATTTGATATCATATATTTTCATAAATGATCCCTCAATTTCAGTTTTTTTTTTCATTTGAACAAAATTATTATCTTGAGTGACCTTAAGCACTGCGAGGTGTCAATTTTGAGGCAAATCGGTGTATAAATAAGAGAGTCCACCGTTTTGGATCCGTCATGTTGATTTTTGTTAAGTTTGAGTTAAGAATCATAATCAGCGACCTTATACATCCCAGAGTTTCGAATTAATACATTGGTTCATAAATGTGAAAAATATGTAAATCTAAAAACTGTATTGAGTGACATACACATAAGCTCCGCAAGTTTGGGGCAAATCGGTTTATAAATAAGAATTGCCGTCATTTTGAAACCGCCATTAAATTTTTTTTTGCGGACACGTCGAAAAAATGTAAGATTATCTCATATCTTTTTTTTTTCAGACACCGTGTATAATAACGCATTTTTTTTCTGAATCCCCTTTTTAAATAAAAATCGACGCGTCCGAGCTTTTTTCTAAATAAGTTACGATTTTCTCGGAAATTCGATGTTTCCAGACTTTACGGACACATTCTATAATGTGTTAATAATAGCTTAATAAAACTGTTTCAAAATTTCCAATGGCAATTTCTTTTGTTTTTAATTGATCATTTAGAATATGACGGCAAAGAGTCGTTCAAGGCTATCTATCCCCTACTATCCCGAACATATCGAACGAGCGAAGTGGACCATTGCGATTGAATACTTAATAATTGAAACTCTTGGGGTTTCAGACAGACCAGAGAATTCGTAGACCGAACAAATGGTGACTCGGACAGTAAACAAAAGACGTTGGACTGCTCATGGATAGACAGGAATAGTGGTAGGAGACTATGCTGTGTGGGAGTGTTGACATAACTTACATTTTGTTTAGCTAACGTTGGTTCGTTTCGCTAGACTTTCGCAGATCACCTTCAGGTGACGTCACAACACCGCGGCCATTTTAGCTAGAGGACAACCAAACCTTGAACCAATGTTGATATTTTGAGATTGTTTCGTGTTTGACGTAGTTTTTGTGTTTATTTTTAAACCGAAAACTGAAAAAGCAGGTAAAACAAAATATCATAGTGTTTACCACTAATTATTTTTGAATATTCAGTCAATTTTGTAGTACACAACTGGTTCGAGTTGCCAATAATACTATTATTTGCTTGATTTAATTTTGCCACCAAACTGCTATTATACCCATTTTTATGATGGAAAGAGATGATAAGATTGCGATTTGCCCTTTAACATAACCTAAATAATTTTTTCATGTCAACATTGTTGAATCTAGGGTAAAAATAAGAATAAATGTATTTGTTGTTAAAATTAGAAGACATGTTGGCTACGCCATTAGACATTGTGCATTTGTGAGCGAAAATAATGGTAAAAGCAACCTCTAAGACGATCTTCGCGAAAAAAGGGTAGACGCCATGTTTTTTGTTCTTTTGATAATTATTAGTTTATTTTTTGTTAATTTTACTTAAACAATCCCAATAATCTTCCGTAAAACGATGTAACTGAATCGTTTTTTAACCAAACATCAACATTTGGTCATTAATTAAAACAAATACAGTCTTTGTATTTTCTAAAATATAAAATCACTATTTTTTTTGTTAAAATTACATGTTTTAAAGGGTGCGTGAATTTTTTGATGGTAAAAGTCATGGATTTTACGAAATTATTTCCGGCTCACTTTTTTTTCATCTCAATATGTATATAAAATTATTCTATAACTTCTATATGTTTACAATAGTTGATAAAATTCCTCACCATTTTTTTCACAACTGCTTAAACATGCACCAACCATTATTATTGTGTTCCTCTTTTTTTATAAAATTAAAACTGTTTGTATTCAGAACGTATTTTGAGTTGTTCTGAACCATATAGGCTAAAATTAACTGAAACTGTATGAAAACCTATTTTATTTTTCCAAATTACCTCGATTATTGAAATTTCTGTCTTTTTTAACCTATTAATTTTCAATAGGGAAAAATTACTTCCTTATTTTAAGTAAAGTTTAGCCAGTTTTAACCAAAATGTTAGTTATAAAAAAGTTTTCGATCAAAATGTCATTCGATCAAAATGTCATTCGAAATTAAGATTTTCGGTCAAAATGTCTGCGATAAAGATGTTTTCGATAAACGTGTTTTCGACAAACGAACATCTAAAAATAAAAAAATCTACATTGACACGGTTCGGTTACGTTGGCGATCGATTGACAACGGTTAGGTTTCACATTCTCTAGGATCCCGGGAAAGAGGTCAGGAGAGTATGTTTTAAAAAAATATATGTATGTTAGAAATGTTTTCGATTAAAAAGTCATTCGAAAAAGTTGTATTCGATAAAAAAGTTTTCGATCAAAATGTCATTCGATCAAAATGTCATTCGAAATTAAGATTTTCGGTCAAAATGTCTTCGATAAAGATGTTTTCGATAAACGTGTTTTCGACAAACGAACCGCGACCCCTTGGGGTAAGGTCTACTCAAGGACGAGACTAAAGGCACTCTAGGCATCAACCCTGAGTGAGGAAGAGCTGCTCTTTCTCAAATGGGCTGATATACTGGACCTTGTAAAGAAGGAAGGCCCAATGAGCTACCTGGAATCAAATAAAATGCCAAGAGTGGGTTATGGGAAAGACCTGGGGCATGGCAAAATGGACCCACGTGCCGGGTGACCCTTCACTAGTGGTACTAATTATTAAAATTCTCTTTGGGTCGGTTGTTGTTCCGCACTTAACATAAGGAAAACAGCAATTATAGTATCTCACATTTATATGGCCGAAGTTAGCTTTTCATTCTTATTATTTATTTAAAATACGTGAACAGAGAGAGTCTGGCGTTCAGCTGAATGCATGGTAGCTGTTACCCCTGAATGGTTGCGTTTAGCTAAATTACTCTATAAAGAGCTGTGTCTCAATTTTATATACGACTCCTTTGAAAAATATGTGCAAGCTCTCTTTAAGGGTGGGTGTCCATTTGAGAGAAATATACTCGATCTCCCTCGAACAGCTTTTGAAAGTATTTTCTTTAAATAGACACATTTAAGAGAATAACTGTCAGGCAGTTATCAAACAGCGTGCTAGTAGGGCAGCTCGCTATGAATATTGAATTGCGATACTGATATAGCAAATGGCGTGGAGCAAAGGAAGAGCGAGTACTATTGGAATCTGCACTCAGGATCTTTCAAGAGAGCAAATAAATAAGATATTACCTACACTTAAATAACCAAAGAGTGGAAAGTAACTCTCGAGAGAAGTTTCCATTGATTAAAATGTTCAGGTCTATCACATAGACAAAGAGATATGTAAAACTAGGTTATAAAAAAAAGAGAGGGCATCAGTTGCCCACCTTTGGGAAAACACATCAGTCAAATGTATTATGACCCTCTAGGCGGAAATAAATAGTAGTCGTCTAATATCGTTACACAGTTACAGTTAAATATTTTTTATTTCGATTTAACATTTACTTTTTATTAGTTTTGTTGGATATAGTATCTTGGTTATTATAAATTGTGCTTAACGTGATTTAAAAAGCTATAATTAAAAGGGGATTTTCAAAAAATCTGAAGAGCTTCTTATTAAAGTAAAGTTTAGTACCCGTGAATAAAAAATAAAAAAAAATGTCGAATAAAAACGGTGTAAGTCAGTGTCAGCTGTCCGCTATATTTTACATGTTAATTTTTTAGACAAGTTAGCGACGATTAAACCAATGGTCGATTGTTTTAGTCAATGAGTAGTTGAAAAGGGATTCTAATATATCTTGTGCTTTTTACAGTATTTAAATATTGATACGTATTTAATACGGTAATGCATCTACAGATATAGTTTTAAGTTATTTATATATTATTTAGCTTTGAATATTTTTGTATGTAAGTTTTTTTGTCAATCATGGATTATTTCTATTGTTTTTCGAACTTTAAACCACCCCTCAGGGGTGGTACTCCAATTTGAGACAATTCTTAACGGGAATCCTACGACTGCACGAACTACGTTTCCAAAAAATGACATTTGGTTACAAAATTTTTATGTGGTTTTTCTTTATTTCTAAAGTTAATTTGAATTTATATGATATGAAACTCACTGAGAAATGCTTACTATCACATTGCAAATTAGGGTGAACCAAATCTTTGCAGTTATTTGACCTGTGAGTATTAAAAAAATACACCTAAACCGGTCGGTATTAAGTCTATAGACTTGATACTTAAACCCGGTCTACAATGCTAAGTCTTCAGGTCTTAGTAAATACTGGTGTAAATGTCTTGTCATCAGGAACTGCAATAAAACCCAAAACTTTATTTTTTAAGTTTTAAAAGAAAACGTTTAAGAAAGCTTAGCTTCTTCTATTTAAGTTAAAAATGTAGTTGTAAAACTTTAACTCAAAATCAATTAATCGATTCTGTTCAGCAGAATAACTTACCACTACAGCATCAATATAACCTCAACTTGGAGTTTACAGCAAAAAAGCTCACACAGTAGCGTGTTTTTGGTCAGGCATTTTAACCCCTTCCCCCCCCCCCCCCGTAGAAGATCCAATGGTCTCAACACAACGAAACTATTTACACAAATTCGGCATGTTGCTCATCACTTAAATGATAGATCGGTATTCTGGTAAAACTTCCATATACATATTATGTAACAGTATTTTATTCATTTTCAATTTTGTTTAAAATTTATTGACAATTCGACACCCGATGGGAAAACCCCAGAAAACTTTGTCAGCACTCATGGTCAAAACTTTATACTCTGGAAAATTGATCTTTTCCGAAGTTTTAGCGTTTTTGCAACGCAAACTTTATGTTTAATAATCGGTTATATCAGTTCAAAAAACTTTAAAAAAGGATTTGCATGTTTTTTTACGATTGACACCGGTAAAAAGTTTCAAGAAGTATTGTGTGTTCGTAAAGGGGAAAATTTGCGCCAGCAAACGCAAATATGTCGATAAAATATCGATATTTTCGGTGAAAATCCGGATAACCTAACCCCGGACCATGCCGTGCGAGATGCCTAAACATTATTAAAATATCGCACCCCCGCTAAAAAATAGTCACAACTCAAAAAACATTGTTTTGAGAAAATCGCTGTTAAATAATTTAGTTCATTAGAGAGATTTATTTTTCACTTACATGACAAATTACGAGTTAACATGTTATTTTATATTAACAGGAATCTATTAACTCAATGTAATTGATGCAGTACGTTTCTCAGAAAAAATGATTTTTGTCGTTCTTAGTAAAAAAAAAAGACAAAAGCCCGATATTGTGACACTTTTTTAGAACAAGGCATCATGACATTGTAAATCAGGGTGTCACGCAGGATGGTAAATAATATAAAAAAAGAAAACAAATAAAGAAGAAACTTTGTATTTATTTTTACAACGAGTTATAAAATGCTGAAGAACAACTGGGAATGTGATTATTCTCTAATAAATTCAAAAGTTTTTTTCTTATTCTCCTTAAGTACACTGAACAATTCAAAAAAAAACAGTTATAACACAAAAAAGAACAGTATTTTACTTGTTATATGGGCCAGATTTAACCAATAGTTCACACAAAAACCTTCATAACTCGTAATGTGACTCTTTTCAGGATGAAACTCCACGTTCACGCTGTTATAAAGTCAGAAGTGACACTGTAAAGGAACGCATCCTAAGCTAAACTGGACAAAATAAAAGAGTCACATCGCCATCTCGCGGTGAATTGTCGAAACATAAATGTGACGCTTTTATGGAAGAAAGTACAAGTTATTTCGATGATGGCGGCAGGTTTATCTCAATAACGGCGATTTTTGAGTGGTGACTCTTTTTTTGCGGGTGTGCAATATGTAGATTATGAAAAAATAATTTTAAATAAAAAAAAAATATGAAAATTTATAAAAATAATTTTATAAAAAAAAACAATTAATTTTACATGTCGTCTCAAACAGTGGCGACGCGTGGTGTAAAGTTTTGGGGGACCACACCCAAAAAAAAATTGTGGCGGTGGCGAAAAATTTGTTTGAGTTCCACGCTCAACTTTTTGGGCCATGATACCATATAATTTAGAGCAAATAATTGAGATGTGTAGAATCAAAGGAAAAAATCTCCAATTTTTAATGTTTTGAGTTTCATTAAAAAAAATAGATATTTAGTTAGATTTTAGTTACTTAATATTATTGTTTGTATAAATAAATAATGAATGTATCATAGCTGGTTATTATATTTCACCTACGTTTTGTATTGGAAATGAAGGCGCTTGTCCTTTTTTGAAATAAATTCTTCAAAAACCAATTCATTGAACTTTTGAATTTCTTAATTAATTTTTTTTTTCAATAAATAACATTGCGAAGACAGTTAATCTTTCTTTAAATATTGCACGCTAACGCTATCAGAATTAGAAACTTCCGCCATTCTCGGAACTACGAAATCGTTGAAATCAAAACAAGCCGCCGATCGATAATGCCAAGTTATTGGTATTTTCATTCTCTTTAAGATAAAACTAAAAGTAAAAACTAAATACCGTAATATCCTTGTTCAAATCTGATTGAAAAATTAGCGTTGGAATCAAAGGTGTCAATATCCATAGATAAATGCGTACCAAACACGGCAATCTCCGCTCCGACCAATAGGATTCAAGCGACGCAAGCAAATGACACGTGCTATTCAGTCCAGTCCATGTGTATTTATGGAAAGTTTAGCATTGTTTTTGTGTGTCGTTTAAATTATTTTAGTGGTTAAAGTTAGTTTTGCCAAGAAAATATTTATTTTTTGTGTCATGGAAGTTAATGCATCTCCTGTCACACCAACAATCCTGAAGACCCTGTTGAGAAATCAGAGTCTTGTGACTATAATATTCCTGAACTTCCAGATATTATCTTAGTTTAAATATTGTTACTCATAATACTGTTTGATTTCAGTATATATTTTTTTAGTAAGTAACTAACACAACCTCAAAACTATGTTTTGCTAGTTTCAAACCATAGATCATTTTCAAAACCGGCAATATCCTTATAGTTCATTTTCAAAACCGTCAATATCCACGCATTGGAAACAAAAGTGGCAATCTCCAAACTGAAATATTTAAAAAAATAATTATTGACTCCTTAGGCAACTTTCTCTTGGCACCAGATTCCAAACCATATTTATATGAATAACTCGCCATTTTAGTGTTATTAGTGCGTCCTATTAGCTTTCACAGTTTTTTGCTGTTCCTGAAAATTTTGGAAAAGGGAGATTTTACACATCTTCATTAAAAAATTAGATATTTAGTTAGATATTAGTTACTTAATATTATTGTTTTAATAAATAAATAATAAATGTATCATAGCTGGTTATTATATTTCACATACGTTTTGTATTGAAAATGAAGGCGTTTGTCCTTTTTTTAAATAAATTCTTCAGTAACCAATTCATTGAACTTTCTAATTTCTTAAATAATTTTTCTTTTCAATAAATAACATTGCGAAGAGAGTTAATCTTTCTTTAAATATTGCACGCTAACGCTATTAGAATTAGAAACTTCCGCCATTCTGGAAACTGGAAACTACGAAATCGTCGAAATCAAAACAAGCCGCCGATCGATAACGCCAAGTTGTCTAAGCGCACTAATTTAAAGTGCACATGAGGTGCTGTAACAGTCAACGATAACCGTAGACGAGTGGGGCACCACGAGAAATATTATTATTAAAAGAAAATATTAATTATTATTAATTATTGATTTATTTAGTTACTTATTCCCTGTGCGTACAAAAAATATTGGAGGCTGGAATTTTTCATTTTCTTGGTACAAGAATATATATTTTTAATACAAACATCGCAAAAAAAAATTAAGTAAAATTGATTCTAGTTTATCTAATAATATTCCAAACAATATGTATTATTTTAGTCTATATAACGCTTATACGAGTATGACAAACTATTCCTTGTTTTTAGTATTTAGGGGTGAGCAGCTATAGGAAAAACTCATAGTTCTTGATTACCTTTACCAAAATAATTTTCAAGCAACCTGTCAAAACTTCACGTAGGTTCTAACTCTACCGACTGAATAGCTACGATCGAAAAAAGTTTTATCGAAATGTAAAATTTTTGAAAAACACAATGTCGAACCGTAATTTTGTCGATAATAAAACAATCGAATATAAAATAGATGAAATCATTTAAACGAAACGTAGTTGTATAGATCCGTAAAATTGTCGAAAATAATATAGTAGAAAGTAATTTCGTCGATCTGTAAAGATTCGAAACGTAAAAGAATCTTAACCAAAAAACATCGAAATGGAATTATGTGAATTTGCAAATTATCGAACAGTAAAAAAATCAAATCATAAAAAAGCCAAACCGTAAAAAACTGAAAAAATAAAAAAATTGAAAAATTAAAGAGAAGATTTTTATACAATTTAAGCGAAACGATTTTTTTATCGATCCGTCAAATTGTCGAAAATAATATAGTCGAAAATAATTTAAACGAATCGTAATTTCGTCGATTATAATATAGTCGAAAATTAAACGCGCAAAATGTAATGAAGAACAGTCATAAAATCATCGAAAAAAACCGTAGAAAAGTAAAAAATAAAGGTGCGATGTTGCCATATTTAGCAAAATCTCTTGGTAAAATTCGTTGAACTGGCGCTGACAGGTTAGGTTTTAATAGGCAATAAGGCGCTGACTGTGACGTAGCACGGCACCCCGACACAAAATAAGATTCTCGAACGTACCACCATCTAATCTAATCGTGTCATTGACTGAACTTACACATTATTATCCGATTATTTACCATCTCTTTTTAATTATTGTATTAGTAAGGGCGCCTAATACTCTTAAACAATCATGATATCATTAAACAAACAGTGGTCCACTCGTTTTATTTACTAAACTCACACATTGTCATCCAGCTACTTACTCTCTCTTTTTAACTCAAATTAGTAGGACGGGCGCACCCAATCTAAAATAGTCTTGGGATTAGTTTGCAAATAGAAGTATTTATAAGAGGCCATTTTGACAATCACTGTGAATCGACTTTCTTCCATCAGCACACAGTGGGTTCGCAGACCTGATTTTTCGCCAAAAAGGGTTAAATTAAATACATACTGAAACTTCTGAACATCTTTACTAAAAAAGAGTAAATAGTCCAGTAGGCCTTGAAAAAAACTATTATTTGATTGACGCAACTTTCAGAAGTGTCTTGTTTCCTCACCACAGAACGCATTAAAGTACCATATTAGCATGGCGATTTGATCCAGATTTAAAGCCATTTTGCGACAATATTTTATGTTTTTTTCATAAAATAAATCTTATAGAGGGAGGTAAGTAGATTTTATCCCTGTACATTTTGATTTCAATTTTGATGTATGGACAGGTATGGTAATGGTTTTTGCTTGGAATTTCTAAAATTCTATAAAAATATAGATTTCTTATAAATGTTGGACAAAAATTTTGCTTCAGTCATCAACCGTTTTCTTGAAATTTTTATTTTCTTAAAGAGTACATATCTTTCAAAAATTATATTTTAAAATCAGCTGCCATGTAATTTTTTTGAAAGTTTGAGTTCATAAATATAATCAGCGACTTTAAACACGCCAAAGTTCTGATTTTGGTACCTCTTGGTAAATGATTTTTTTCTAAAATTTAAGTCAAAAATAATATTTAGCGACTATTAACACTCCAAATTTCATACTTATTGGTTCATAAATTTATTTAAATAAATAAATTTTGTTTGATAATTACTTTTTGATCATTTTAAAACAAAATTTTGTCACAAAACCTATTTTTCTAATTTTAGTCAAAAATTAGGTCCGGGAGCCCATTGTGCAGGTCTATGAGCTGAACAGCAATAAAAAAATTAGCTGTACTTTAAAAAGAGATGCAAATGAGTATGTTCCAAAATAAAAATTTATATCGGGGCGCAGTTTTTTAGTGAAGTCACGAGTCAGCGCCTAATTAGGTGAGGCTAATATGATATGAGTAACAGTACATTTGACAATAATGGGAATTTTTTGCAGCTATGTTAAAGAATCGAGTTTCCGATTCAGCTTTTTTACGGTTCGACCTTTTTACGTTTGACATAATTCGGTTTTGATAAATATGCGTCTCTTCTTCATTGCGTATCGCGCGTTTAATTTTCGACTAAAGAATTTTCAACATTTTTATGGATCAACGAAATTACGATTCGTTTAAATTATTTTCGGATATATTATTTTTGACAATTTTACGGATTAACAAAAATACTTTTCTTCTTTTCTTTTATTTTCGATTTTTTTATTTTTCGACTTTTTTACGGTTCGGCCTTTTTGCGATTCGATTTTTTACGGTGTGATCATTCTGCGAATCGACTTAACTTCGTTTCGATGCTTTTGCGTTTCGACATTTTTACGAATCGATGAAATTACGCTTCGTCTAAATTATTTTCGACTATATTATTTTCGACAATTTTACGGATTGACAAAACTACGTTTCGCTTAAATTATTATTTTCGTTCATTCTATTTTCGATTGTTTTCTTTTAGACCAAATAACGGTTTCTAAATTTTTTTTTCGACACTTCTATATCGTCGTTCTCAAACTTAAATTTATTAAAAACTACCGGTCATCTATGACGCAAGATAGACATTTAACTTGAGCTATGTTTATAGGCAGGCCTTGCTTATTATAAGATTTTTTCAAACATGTCATACACCAGGAGCGGATCTTGCAACTTTATTTGGGGGCGGGGGATATTATAATAAATATTGAATAAAGCTATTGTGTATAGTAGTCCAGTCAACGAATGGGTTGTAGAGTGCATGGAGGAGGGGAGAATTTTTCTCTCTGGGAATATGTTAAGGGTAGTTAGGACGTTAACATACTAAAAGTCCCCACTTCTAGCCCTCCCGCTTCAGTGGCGTAGGGGGGTGAAAAGGTGCAATTTTTCAGATTTTTGCCTATAACTCAATTACGGTGTGTTGTACAAAAAAAATGTTCTACTAGAAATTAAAGAGGACTAAATTTCCCATAAAACGGTTATGCTAACCTTACCTTTAGTCATCACAAATTCTGAGACAAAGACGACGAAAATCGGTAATTTTTGAAAAAAAAAACTTTTTGCCCCATCTTTTTTCTCAAATTTGTTAATCTAACACTTTTGTTTTAAATTCTAAAAGATATTCGGTAAAAATAACAATATAAAGCATTTAATTTAAAAACATATATTTATTTATTTACTAATTTGTGCTCATGAATTAAAAGTTACAGGCGTTTTAGTTTAAAGTTCATGTTTGTGATTTTCCACAAAGAAAAGTGTAGTTGCTTTTAGCATCATCTTTCTTTATCATCATCATAAGCCCTCGGACAAACTTCAGATTTTTTATGGTACCCTGATGGAGGTACTTCAAAAATAAGAAGTAGATATTATTATTAAGGGTTGACATTATTGAACCACCTTAAAAATTGGATAGGTCACTAGGCATTTATACTTGGACTCTTGATTCAGGACAAGGTTTTACAAAAAAAACTTGTGTTGATTTAAGAAATTAGACTTCTAAAATTAAGTTCGTATATATTGGATTGTACATGCGTACAAATTTACATTTATATTGAATATGGAGCATCCAAAACCTTTACATCTTCAGGCACAGAAAGTGATGGTGATGATGATTATGTTTTTTAATTTAAATTTACAAATGGGCTTATAAACTATACAACTAAGTACACATATGTATAAAGGAAAAGTGCATTTAGACCGATCGTCTTATATCTACTTACTATTTTACCCAATAAGCTTATAAAACACTCAGGTGTACATACCACATAAATTGCATAATATACAATTCTCTTACTTCATTTATTATACTTAGAGTATTTCTGGGTAGATGTTTGGTATCGTTAAATTTTTTAGCCCTGTATGTCCATTAATATACGTAGTAAAATCTTTTAAGTAAATTTTATCAGATTTGTAAATTTAAGACCATTATTTTGTTTGTCTTGTTTTCTTGGGTTGCGAAAGGCCAACTTCTGGCTCCACTTTCAGAATTTCCTCTCAGTCAATAGTTTCCTATTCGTTGTTAGTTTTAAGCAATGTCGGAAGGCATTCCATGTCTTCGTCGTCTTCATTGTGATTAGTTGAAATGGACACACCATTAAAACAATTTCCCTGACTATTATGGCATAAATGGGAACAATTTAACGACTTGTTTTTGCAGCTACATTTGATGCTACTGCAGTCAGTTGCGCATCTACAATAAATCATGTCCAAAATTTCTTTTGGTGTCACAGGATCTTGGGCGAAGACTGGAACTAGACAGTTTACTTTAAATTCCCAACCCCATAGTTCTGGAGCTAGCTAATTTCCTAACCAAAGCTGTACTTGATAATATATTCTATACGAATGTTGTTTTCTTGCTCCTTCACTTGGGGGAAGTGATGATAGATCAGATTTAATACTTGCTACCGATTTTAAAAATAACCGAAATCGGTACGCATTTAGGGAATTTTCATTTGTTGGAGAGTTATACCATTTTAACATGCATAAATGTCCAGCATTTTCTAGTTCAGCATGCGAGAAGCTGGGATTGTAAAATACTTTTGCTGATTTTTGGATTTCAGGGTGCTTTTGATAAAGCTTTATAAATCCAAGCTTACCCCTTCGAAATGCTCCCGATATTAAATTGCAACCAGTAAAAGCATGCAGTAACAGTATTCCTTTTAGTCCTAGCTGCTGCATCTTCCCTAATTACAGCTACATTGCATGAATTTTTTAAAGAGTTTTGAATTGCAGTGCTCACAATCAGCACATCAGCATCATCTGATGCTTGCAGCATTGTGATTCCACATTCCTGAAGTTTGGAGCTTAGTAATTTTATAAGACGATCTTTGTTGTTGGTATTTGAAAGGAATTCCTGACTTACATTTATTTGATTATGGAAAGTAAAATACATATCTACTGATTTTTTCATACAATAGCGTCTTTTTTCTTCTGCAGCCTTGGTACTCATTTCTGTTATCTTATATCCATAAAAAACCACAGTACAAAACTTGCCTGCATAGTGGGTCTTAATGAATTTGACGTATCCATTACAAATTTCAGTAACTGAGGATCCTCTTTGCCACACAACTTTATGCAATAAAAACCCTCCATCAATAACCACATCATAGTTTGTCAGATCTACCTTCTCGTTTGTTGGTTTAAAAAGATTAAACAAAACAGATTATTTTGTTTTTCTCATACCACTCTCATTGAATAAGGCTATAGGAAATGGAGCCAGTTCATATCGCAAATACTCTTTTGTCATCATCACTTTTATTGCTTATAGATATTCTTTGAAAGAGTAACAGAAAGAATTTTATAAGGTTTTTTTAGAAACTCATTCCTGGAGCAAAACAAGTTTATTTTCTCTAATTACGGTTAATGTTCAATCTTTTTACGATTTATATTGACAGAGTTAATGGAGTGGTGCTTTATAAAAACTCACCCAGTAATTACCCTAACTTTTATCTTTTCTCGCCCCTAGTGTATTACTTATAAATAATGCAAAAAGTAAATAGGAAAGTTTTTGTAATATTTGTGAAAGTTGAGAAATTTCATTAAAAATTTCAATTTGCTCTATCTTTTGACAAGTTAAAGGTAGATTGGTGATAAGTACAAATTTTTAAAGAAAATTGATCGGTCTTTAACTTTTATGTTAACAAATTTCATCTAAAGTCAAAAACAAAACTGTTAGATGAACAAGTTTGATAAAAAATATGGGCAAATAATATGTGTTTCAAAAATTACCGATTTTCGGTAGCAACTATCTCAGCTTGTGTTTCATTAAGGTTAAAGCTAGCACAACGGTTTTGTAGGGAATTTAGTCCTCTTTAATTTTTAATAAAACATTTTTTTTTGTACAACTTCCCATAATCGAGTTAAAGGCAAAAAACCGAAAAAGTGCACTTTTTAACCCCCCTCCGCCACTGAAGCGGGGGTGCTAGGGGTGGGGACTTTTAGTATGTTTACCTCCTAACTGCCCCAAATACACTCCTGAAGAGAAAAATTCTCCCCCCCTCCATGCACTCTACAACCCCCTAATGCCCATTCATTGACTGAACTATAGTGACTAGGGTGTATTCTGTGTGTCAAAACTAAATATAGTTTAAGATTTGGGGAGAAAATTTTCCCTTTTTACCCTACCGGAGATCCGCGCCTGCATTCGTAGATCCGCGCCTGCATGTCTCTAGCTGTGTTATATATTGATCATGACGTGTTTGCGACATTTACTGATAAAAACATTGTCAAAAACAATTCGAAAACAAAAGCCCAAAAAGTTGGATTTGTACCTATTCATCATCATCATTACATGTAAAGATGATGTTTGAAACGCGATCCGATGTTTTACCTTAGCTTTCTATTTGCAGATTATTTCACTTTTTAGAGCCGCAAAATTTTGAAAATGTTGAAATTTGGTTGCCCTCTCAAGGTGGTTGCCTGAGACGGCTGCCTTGTTGCCTCACCCTTTGATACGCTTTTGTTCAGATATGCCATTTTAACCACTGTGACGGATGTGACGGATGAAACAAGGCATGGAGTAAGCCGTTGTAATCCTTTAAAAAGCCACCAAAATTCGTGTAGAACTTTTGCACATTAAACAAACAATTCCTGGTTTATATTAGGCCTCGCGGTAAAAGAATGATGCATGTTTTACGGCGCGAAGGAGCCCTTATAACTTTGGCGCTTTGTTTTCTCACAAACAATGCTAAAAGTCTGCAATGAAATATTACCTTGAGAAGCTTTAAAACCAGCTAGATGTTACAAAATAATACATTAAAACTGCCTTGAATTTAAAGTAAATATGACAAAGGATTCTTTCACTACTCAGCCCGCTGCAGGCGTCTAAGCAGTTTTTCAAACAAAGAGAAAAAAATTAACTTTCTATTCAGTAAAAAGCGGGCCCGCTCGTTGATTAACAAAATTAAAAGTACTTAAATAGGTATCTTTTACCACAAAACTAGCAAATTTCAATTGCTTGCTTTTTTCCAACATGGCACCTAGTAATGGTCACCCTGGAGAAGCTGAGCCAAAAAAGTGTAAATATTGTAAATCTAACGTAGAAAAAGTGATTATAAAATGCAGTAGATGTAGCGGATTGTACCACCAATCGTGCGCATTGAGAATTACGGGCTTAACAGTCATAAGTGGAAGTAAAATCTTAATAAATTGTGAATCGGAAATAAACAAAGAAATAAGTGAAGCTCTTCTAGTCAAAGAGGCGGAAATAAATAGCCTTAAATCTCAATTGAAGGCAATCAATGCAGAATATCGGAGTGAAACTGGGATTTCAAGCAATGTACAGGCAAAAATTGATGGCCTAGAAAAATTAGTTACCCAATCAATGGAACAAAAAAGTGGCGGGAACTTAACTGAAATCTTCTTAGAAAAGGAGTTAGAATGTGTCCAGCGTGATTTTAATATTACTAAGAAACTTGGCCATCACACGCATTCATACACTGTAATCAGAAAGGACAGAAATACATCAGCTACCTGGGAGGGGGCGTTTTGCTTGCCTTGAAGAAGAATATAGCTTATGAAGTGTTGGATACCAAAGATTGTAACGTAGAATGTTTGTTTGTTAAGTTAAAATTTAAAAAATTGTTTGTAATTGTATCTGTAGTATATTTTCAACCAAATTCATGTATTCTATGTTAGTTTTTTAATCAATTTGAAAGTATGTTGGCAAATGAGGAAACCAAAGTATTAGTCTTAGGAGATTTTAACCTTTCGTTATTAAATGTCTGTGAAAATGAAAAAAATAATACATCAGGAGAGTTTCTAAACTTACATAATTTAAAGCAATTAAATAATATAATAACTTTTTAGAGATAGATGTTTAGGCCTGGTGATAACTAACATTGCAATACCACAAGTTATTAAACCCGAACACCAACTGGAGGAAAATTTTACACTATAGTACAATCTTGTCAAAAGTCATGATTGGACAGATTTGCTGTCAATAACTGATAAATAAAAAATAAAAGTCTGGATTTCTTTTATGATCATATGTATGGCTTCTTAGATAAGGCCATTTCTAAACAACAAGTAAAAATCTCAGGTAGCAAACCCAGCTTCCCATTATGGTACTCCATTGAACTGGTTCGTAAAATCAGAGAGAAAAACAGGGTTCATCGCTTAATCTCAAAAAACAATTCAAATCCGCCTATTTGCCCAACCAATAGGGCGCAGAAAAAGAGGGCGTCCTAAACTGGAATGGCAACAGTCAATCCAAAGATCAATAAGCCAAAAAAAGATGACAGAAGATGATTCTCAGAATCGAAGGAGGTGGAGAATAGGCGTCGGACAACGTAGAAAAGCGTTCTAACCCGATATAGTAGTAGTAGTTCTTGTGCTTTATTTAAAATATTTGTGATCGAAAAAAGGCTTAAACAACGAAATTATTCACGAAAATGTAAAAAATTGGACCATAGTTGAAGTCTATTACAATACTTATTAAGTATAAAAATATAATAATAAAATGGGATTTTGTTTTTTGGTTATCTTGACCCCGCTTTCGAAAACTCAATTTCATAACATCATATGTTTGACGATAAATCACGTCTCACCTGGAAAATTCCTTCCGGATTTTTCAATTTTCTTTTCTTTATGCAACATAACTTATCTGCATGGACATAACTCAACAAGCGCCCACGGAAAATATTTCATAAATTTTTTATTGCACGAAACCCGTCCGAATCAAGCTATAACTTCGTGTATAAAAGTCGCATTTCATATTTTGTCCAGGCTTTTTATTTACGATCACAGACATTTCAGAACATTGGATGTTACGTTTTTCTTAGCTTGTCTTATAAGTACGTTTTAATATTAACTACCAACGTTTTACATTTAACTCAATTTCGCATTAATGCTAACAACGCATTTTTTACCAACTAAAAAGAAGGTACTTTTTCTAATAAGGCCAAATATTTCCTAAGAACATCAGTGGCGTATTTAAAAGAAGGCCAGTAGATGTATCTTTTTACCGTTGTATGACAATCTCAACACATATTATTAGCTTTTTTAATAAAAAATATAGAAATGGGATTTTCGCCAAAATTTTAATTTGTAATTTTTAAAACTTTTGGATTATTTGGTTCCCTCCAAAATAGTTTAGTGGTTATTTTGATTTCTTGTAAGAATGACTGTATTTTTTGAGTTACCCTAGAGTCCCTGTATGTTGACATATTTGGATGTCTTATATCCAATATATCCAAATATGTCAACATACTGGGACTCTAAGTTACCCTATCATATTGTGGTTCGATTTATATATTATCTTTACATGAAACCGTGCAAAAAATACCAAAATTAACAATTTCGCGTTTTATAAAAAAATTACAAAATTGCTCTTAAGATGAAATATTTTTTTTAGGTACTACTACTTATTTTTTTATTCCTATTTTTTGCTTAATTATTGTGCACCTGGTATTTTTATATTTTCTGGGTTATTTTGATCCAAGAACATTTTTATAACAGAAAAAAAAAACTTAAATAAAATCCGGAACATAAAAATAAACAAGCAAATTTTAAGGGTAAAGTATGATTTTGTGCGCCATCTTGAATTTTAAGATGGCAGACAAAAATTATTTTTACTTAAAATTCTTATTGATTCCCGGCAAATTTTAGATTTTTTCAATAAAATTTAACTGTAAAAAAGGCTTTATAATAGGAAGTATAAAAATTTTCTATAATTAAGTTTAAGTCATAGATATAATAATACAGTAAGTTAATAACGGTAATGACTTATTTTTATTGGATTTCAAAGATTCTTTAAAAAGAGGCCCGAGAAATATAAAAATCTCAAGGACATGATTGAAGAGATGCGAAAATTGACACTTCTTATGTTTGGATAAATTTCTCAAACTAGCTGACTATTTTTTTTAATTGCAATATATTTTTTTAATTTTTCTTTAATTTCTAAAACAATAATAAAAACTTAAAAACAAAACATTTCAAAATAAAGCTTAATAAAAATATGTTTTTATTACAAGCAGAATTTATAAAACAAACTGACTTTACCAACTTTAAAAACATTTGCATCATTTTGTGCAACGAAAGGATCTAAGTTATAACACACTCTTATAGACAGACTGAAAAGGAATCTTAGTTTGCAAAAGAACCCAAAATCACCCTTAAAACCACTTAGCCGCATCAGATTTAATAAAATAATTTAACCATTTTTATTCAGAGGAAGTTAATCACGCTTCTAAAGTGTTACCCTAGGGGTGGCTCGGTATTTCTTTTTGGTGTTAGGGGAAAATACCAGGAAATACTTGGGAAGTACTGGGAAATATACTAGGAAATACCGGGAAGTGCTTGGGAAATACTAGGAAAATTTGAGAAAATACCAGGAAATACCTCAGGAAATTTCCTTTTGGTGTACAAACATCGGCGATCGAGCCACCCCTCGGTGTTACCTTGTTAGAAAGGGATAATCATTACCTGCCTAAAAGTAAAATTAAAATGTGGATATACTAATATAGTTATTTAGATATTTCCAAAAATATGGATCAATATCACGTCAAAGTTTAAAGCGTCGCGACGCTACATATATTAAGCCTCAGTAGGCAATGAGAGAAGGGAAGGAATAATTTTTTTATGTAATTTGATATTCGCTGTCTCTTCCTCAAAAGCTCAAAACATCGAGGGTTGTCCTAATTTAATAACACGGTAATTTATTTTAAGTGTTTACGTCTCTTGAGGTGCGGATGAGATGGTAACGGATGCACCATCTAGCAAAAACCGCTTCTAAGTACTTTTAACTAATTAATTGGTGTCGTAAGCTCAACAAAATTAAGTATCAGGCCAGTATACTTTCGATAACATAAATATAGTGTCTTAGTGAATGTTACTTGAATCAACAAAAACGGCTCGGCGTATATCCAGGCTATGATCTTGAGAAGGATTATTCAGTCAAACCACCTTACTTTTGCAGTTTTTAAAGAAAAGCGCTATTTTTTTACCAATCCTGGGGGAAGCGAAATTACCCCATTATCTCCTTGTAGATACCGATGTTCAATTAAATATGTGACAAGTAAACGATTTGCTTGAGAACGATTCCTTTAGAGGGTATAACTTTAACAGTCCATTTTGTTTTAAACACTACGTATCACCTTAGCTAATGATTTGCTTGACAATGATTCTTTTGACTGGTATAACTTTAACCGTTCATTTTGTTTTAAACAATGCTTATCACCATACCTGTGCGGGTTTAGCCTTACAACCACATCACAAAATTTGCCAGGCAAACAATAATGTTCTTCTGCATTTCTTGACAATTTTAGTTCTCAGTGGTCTTGTGCTTTTATGGCAATATTCGTTTCCAATGTTCTCTATAGAGAGTGTTCCAAAGTTTCAAAACCACCCTTCCAAACGGTGGCTACCCGAGGTGGCTGGGTAAAACCCATGTAGCAAAAAAATATACCTGGTATATACCATGGGCGCACCCAGGGGGGGGCCCGGGGCCCGCCCCCCCCCCCCAAGCCTAAGATTTTTGTATATATTTTCCACATATTTCATGAATAAACACAAAAAATAGCATGAAATAAGGCCTCGGCCCCCCCCCCAAGACATATTCCTGGGTGCGCTACTGTATATACTATGCATGTGCTGGAAGTATTTGGTATATTCTAAATGGACATACATAGCATTTCTATAGCACTTCTATAGAACGTCAAATCATGTGAAAACGTCCCCCCTATTTCATATGGATAGCATATACTAGAGGCCCTCGATACATTTGACAATTGTTTTACACCAGAGGTCGGCAACTCATATTGCCCTCTCTTTCTTGCAAAATCCAGTTTTACATGTAAAACCGATTTTGTGAAATAGCTAGCTATACCTATCTTTGTCTGTGTTATTTCCCTGGATTTTTTTCGACGTTTTTAATATTTTAGGTTAAACGAGACTTCAAATTCCAATAACAAAACAGTCAAAACCCACTATACCGGGGGTAAAGGTGTTCTTGTCTAAAACAAATACCGGGGGTAAAGGTGTACTTAGAGAAACCAAATACAGGGGACTGTTTTTTTTTCAATAAAATAGTGCTAGTTTTTGGGATGCTGCTACGCATAAAGTATTGAATTTTTTAGCTACTTATACATATACATACCTAACAACTTTAAAACAGGATATCATTTTGGCTCTTTTTTTTTGTATATTTGATTAAATTAAATGTTGTGAGCCCTGTTTCCACGTTATTTTCGGCTCACACAAAAGTGTGAAAGAATAATGTTTGCATAGTTTATCGGTGGCACCATAAAGTGACGAATAAATAGAGAAACCTACTATTAAAAAAAGTCTTACTCCATTGGTTTAAAACGGTGAGGGATTGCCGAGTTAGGGTTAGGTAAATTCAGTTTACGGTTTGGTTTTATTATAATTTTATTATTTTAACGAACAGAGCCGAGCCGAATGGCAAACCAAACGCCAGTTTGGACGGAGTCAATTCCACGAACCGTTCGCCGAATTGTTTGCAAAAGCGTTTGTCCCGGCCAAACTAGTCCGTTCGGCTCGTTGATGTGTTTGTTTTTTGTCGAAATGTTGAGGTCTGTAGGAAGCTTAACCTCCCCAATCGCTGATCGTTTTAAACAAAGGGAGGCAGGCTTATGGTATCTAACCTTCGAAACAGACATAAAACAGATGTTTTTACAAAAATGCAGTAAAATAAATAGAAACTATATCACAATATTAGCGCGGCCACCGGTCATAAAATCATAAGAATTCATAAAAATTTGTCTTTGGGGAAGTAAGTACATATTGTGTAAAAACATATTTTTTTAATTTCCGTTACGAGGGTCAAATGTACCATGAGGTAAACATTATATGGTAGTTGTTTAAAGAAAATATTTTAAAAATTTTCGTGTCCAATTGTGTAAAGAAATGTTTGGTTTTACTTGTATTTTTGGCTCCGAAAATTTTTTGATTTTTAATTCAGAAAAACAAAAAACTCTTTTATTTATTTTTTATTGAAATACTTTTTAAGCTAAATGTATTTAAGTAGGAAAGGATCAGGCACACCTTAAATGGAATTTTAAAAAATCCATGAATTTCATGAAATTTTGGTCTGTTATAGTTGTTTCCTAAATACACTGGCGGGTATGGGCCTCCTAAGTAGTACGAATAAATTGATTTTTTTGTAAAATTTAAACATTAATACCAAAAATTGATAAAAATAATTGAATTATATCTTTGATGGTCATACTTTTGATCAGGATATCGAGATCTACAACATACCAAAATCTCAAATTTGTGGATTTTTTAAAATCCCATTTAAGGTGTGCCTGATTTACTTATATAAATATAAAAAATCATACCAACAAGGTACCTTCATAATTAAAGTAGACTCTCGATTATGCGAGCTAATGTGGGCTATAATATATATAATATATAATCCGTATTTATCTATTTTGTTTTCTATATACTTATATTAGCCATCCATACCTTAGGTCGATATGGAAGCTATAGGGATCGGGACTGGGATCGCCACAACAAACTTTTTCTTTCATTCAAATGGTTAAAAAAAGTCCCATCTACCAAATTTTGTGATGGTGTCTGTCTGTCCATCTGTCTGGGACACAATAACTCAAAAACCAATAAACCGATTTTAACCAAACTTGGTACAAAAATATCTCGTTAACTATGGATAAGGCCATTAAATTTGTGAACCGCAGCACCTAGCAAAATAAGGTTTTCAAAGTATGAGTCGATATTTTTGAGATATTAAAAAAATTGATAAAAATTATGAGCCACAGTGGCTAGTGAAACGCGTTTTTTAGATTTAGAAAGAAAATTGCATATTTTTATATAATAAAGCTTCTCAACCCCCCGGAACGACTAGCTATTATTGATGGCTGTGCGTGCTTGCTGGTGCCATTTTTTTCAATACTTTTTAATAATAAATACCAATATTTGATTTATTTTACAAACAAAAAAGAACGTCTAAAAATAATAGTACATTATAAGCCTAGGGACTAAAGTGATACTTTTAATCCCGAGGCGGAAAGTTTGTAGCCCGACTGAGGCATTTTAGTCACAAGGTTCATATATTATTTTATGGATTTTAGCATAGAAAAAATAAACAAAAAGGGATATAATAAAACGGTATTTTGAAACACTCCGTACTAATTGCATTCAACGATATTCTATAGATGTAAAATATTATAAAATGTTAACCTACAAAAATTACTTTGTTTTAAATCCCTAGGGAATAAAAGTAATTGAATTGGCGACTAACAGTGGATTTTTACTTCTTAGGGATTAAAAGTAAGTTTTTGTTCCACAGAGATTAAGAGGGTCACTTTAATCCCTAAAACAAGGGACTTAAGTGACCACTTTAGTCCCAAAAGTGTCGAAAATACAAAATTAAATAAGTTCAGTCAGTTTCTGTTGCTTTGGCAATTTTATGATTCTTCATAAAATTACCCGAACAATATGGCGTCGCTCGGTTAATATGGTTTCAACCGATGTATTACGCAACTCGGATAATCCAGCGATCGGATTATCGAGAGTCGGATAATCGAGAGTCTACTGTACATATGATTTATTTAAATTTATTAAGTTAATTGTTTAAATAAATGCAGCTTTGGTACATACTGGCATTTTCTTATGATACTAAAATTATTATTATAAATGGCGAATATAACAATTATTTAGCTTAGGTAGTTTTCCAGTTAAACATTTTTAGATGAAGTAGATATTTCGTTTTTAATCGGATAACGGTCAAAGTAAAATAATATAAAACTAGATATATTTACATTCACATAGCTCTAGTACTAAAAACTACCTACAATTAATAAAAATAAATTATTAAGTTCTCAAACATTTTTGGAAGCAGGCAACAGAAACATGTTCCTTTAGTGCAGTGGACACGTAGCTTTGGTTTATAAATGATTCTACAAAAAGGGTGCTATGGGGTAAAAATGCATATTCCACTAACATAAACTGCAAACTAACCAATTATTTATTTAGGTACTTATCAGATGATATCATTATGGAGAATTATTTACATATATAGCGAATTTTGAAAAAAGTTAGTGGTTCACTGACACTGTTTGGGTGCTGTCAACAAATACCCCAGTTCAGTTTCAAAGAATATGAAAGTGCGCTAGTGTAACACTGGGCTTGTCCAGTTGCTCAAAGGAATACAAAATATTGCACTAGTTTTCTCAAAAGAATACGAAAACTGCATAAGGGGTGCACCAGTGCTGCCTCCTTTTCCCAAAATAATTTGCTGTTAGAACTTTTTAGTCAATAAGAGATACACTACGACTTAACTAGTTACCTAAAAAATTTTAAGAAAATAAAATTACTGGCTAAGCTGAGATGTTATTTTAAAAACCCACCCAAAAAATGATATTTAACGGTCTACTTTTGGTAGAATCATCGTTATAAAAAATACTTATACTATATATACATACATTAATTTATTGTATTCTCCTTAAGCTAAATCGTAAACTGCGTCTATAGTCTATGCCTTTCTGGGGGAAAGCTTGTCATAAAATTCTGGAGAATTTTTAAGCAGAGGTCAGTAAAAAATATGCAGGAGTGGAGACCAAATGTTAAACATAACTTATCTATAACTGTATATTAATAAAAAAAAATATCAAAACTGTTTTATCTAGATTAGATAAAGAAATACCCCATAACAGTTTCAGAGTTCCTTGAAGAAAGCTTATTACCTTCAAAATTACTAAACCGATTTTTGTCATACGTTAGGCTTTAATATACACACATACATACACATATTTATACGATTCTAGGGTTAAAAACTAGATCTTAAAAACAAACACACCCATATATATACACATAATCATACGATTCTAGGGTTAAAAACTAGATCCTAAAAACAAAACAAATTAAATTAGTTTCCAAAAGCTACACTTATTTTTGCGCTTTTGCTGCTATTTTAAACTCACTTTGAAGTGCTGTATCTCTCCTAATCATTTTTTTAGCTTTCGCTAAATAAATCCTGATTCTATATCTACAAAATGAGTTAACAATTTTCGTTTTAAAATCATGGCAATGAGGAAAGCGAATTTCTTTAACTTCGTGATCTTTAAAAACTAAAAATTTAAGTAAACCCAAAAAGTTAAAATTTTTTGAAGGAATGTGATTTGAAATATTTAAAAATATTTGTTCGATTCTGACAAAAAGTTTAAATTAGAATAAAGTCATGGCATCCCTTACATTTATTGCTTTTTTAAAGATGTTTTAAAATATAACCCGCTGAATTGTACAGTAAATTTTGATGAATATTGTCCGATGAAGGAACATTCTTATTCCAATTTTGCGGTAAGGCCGCCAAAAGAGGTTCGATTTCTACTCCTTTTTTCGGCAAAAATTTCTTTGTCATAACAGAATCTAAACTTAAAAAATTTGAATCGTTTTGATTGGCATAGCTTCCGTTGGCCGGAACCACGTCCAAGTATTGAAAAATGCATACATTTTTTAAGATTTGCCGACACTGTTGTGCTGTGGGCATTCTTTGTCTTAATCTCATTTGCCCAAAAACATTCTCCAACACATCCTGCATAAACGGCGATGTTTTAAGGTATGTATATCCTTTTTCAATTAACAGATATTCTTGAAGGTCTAAAATTGTTTGTGTGGAAAGAATTACTCCAGTTTGCACTAGTTTCCAAATAACCTTTTCCCCAATTTTCATAGTTTTAAAAAGTAGTATTATTTCCCTTAAAAAATCAATAGTTTGGTTATAATTTATCATATTTAGTTTACTTAGGGCCAAATTCTCGTCCCTTGAACTCATTATTGTGAACCATTTTGACACCGTTTCCACAAACCAAGCAGTTGTTTTCGAATTTTCATCAATTATGTTACATCACCTAAAAAACTAAGGGCAGAGCTTACATTATGATTCAAAATATAGAATGCTCTTGATACTTTCATTTTATTAAACTGAGTTAAATTTGAAAAATCCGTGTCAAGCTTTGGGCAAAATTTTAGGTCCATATTTTCCTGAAATTCCGCCAAGGAGGTAATATCGCTCGGTAAATTATATTTTTTGGCAAAATAATCTGAAATACAGATAGTTTTATTATTCACTAGCATAGTCCTAATGTTTTTTAAAAGATGAGAAATATCCGCTATAAAAAATACTTTTTTTTCTGAGTTATCGGGATCGGTTATAAAATTTTGAAAAACTGTTTTTTTTGCCTTTATTCCGAAATGTTTCCATGCCGCAACGTTATCGGGCCCCATGTCTGACGTAATACCTAAAACATTAAGACCGATTTGGTTTGATTTATTAAGAATTTCCAAAATGATTTTGGCCACAGATGGTCCTTCACAAGAGTTTCCAATAAAATGGTAAGCGACAATTTGTTTCCAAGAAGTATTAACACCCCGAAGCAAAAAACTAACACATGGTTTGCCAAGACCGCTTGTTCAGACAGAGAATCATAGCCCAAAATTTTTGAAGATCCTTGACATAAATCCTTGCTGGGGGTAATGGCACAGGCATCAAATTGCAAAGAACAATCTCTTTCAATTTCACATAGACTTTGAATTTTGATTTTAAGAAAATAAAATTTTTTATCTAAAATGCCAGGTTGAAAAGGCAAATGCTCAATTTTGTATGAAAGGATGCGGATTTTTGGCAACGGAAGATTTAGCTTAAGGAGATATCTATACCCAGCGGTGCCACAAACAAATTTGAGTTTAAAGGCATCTTCAAATGTTTTGTTAGACCACCTGAATCCCTTTATTTTTTTAGAACCAATTATTACTTCGATCTGATCTTTATTAAATATACCCGTCACCTTCTTAAGCACAAACTGTTGATGTTTTAATTCTTTAATTTGTAAAATTTGTTTTTCAATTTGTTGACTCTGGTCTTCCATTTTTTTCTTTGCAGCAACTAAATCTTCTTCTAATACTTGTACAGAGCAGATTACTGGGTTTTCACGGTAATGTGCCAAATTGTAAAGTGTTGGAGCAGCCATTTGTTTTAAAGTAAGTGAAGCTTCAAAAGAGGATTCTTCAAAATGAACCTAAAAAAGTTCCACTGTATTAGAAAAAATAAAGATACGAAAAAACTGACCAGCTTTGCAAGGCTAGAATTTTAAGACAAGGTAAATATAGTTAAAATTACATCTTGTTGTTTTCGAACTACATAGGCTTTTTTAAACGTTTCCCATTTGAGAGGGGGTTTAAAACTTTTTTATTTTTAAATTTTTTTTTGGCGTAAGTTTTTATTAAACAAAATTCTACTGTCAATCCAGAAGAACAGAAGTTTTTAATTGGTTTAAAATCTTCTATTAAACCTAATATTTTTATTGAATTTTTTGAAAAAAACAAAAACATGTTTTTCAGTCAATTTTTGACAATTTCGTTGTTTCTCTCATTTTATAAGCTTTCAAATAAGGTATACAAGTAAAAATTAAATTTTTTTAGTAGATGTATGTCAAAAAAAAATTCTTCCGTTGTTTTTCATTTTTTATAAACTTTCGAACAAGGTACCAAAGGTGGAGTTATTTCATCTGAAAACAAAAATTTGTTGCGTCAGGAACAAAGCCCGTAAAAAAACTCAGTTGACGTGTTTTTTTTTTCTAAAAAACCTAACATTAAACCGCTAGAGGCAGTATACCATTTAAAGTCGCCACCATGTATAGGTAATATTTTGAATACTTTTATCTTTAATTTGTTAGATTAAAATGTCAAAAAATACTATATTTTACTTTTATAAGGAACACTTCATAGAAAGTGATGTATTCCGCAACATGAAATTTTCAGAAATGAGCTTTTCAAGTGCATTACGGTTTTTGTCACTATAAAAAATCAGAAACAAAACTTAGTCAAAGAAAGGAAAAAAAAAGAATTGTGTAAGTTTTGTGAAAATACCTCCAATAATAGGTAAAAATATTACTGTCTTCCTTTTATTAATTTATTCGAAAAAAAAAACATATTTTAGTCTATATCGATTGCCAGACCCACTGCAAAACATTACGGACGGAAAACTATCAATGACTCCACAAATAAAAAAGTTAGTTACGTGCAGGGTGTTTGAAAATTTAATAACATAATTTTAATGTTAAATTTCAAGACAAAAAGTTCATACACCATAACATAGGTCCACAAACGCTTAGTCACGGAGCTACAGAGCATTTAAATTTGCCTTGACCCTGAATTTTTTTTTGATGCGCCTAAAATAAAAAAACGCTTTTGTTTGGTTATGAAACTTTTGATTCCTGTTTTTTTTTTATCTGATACCTGGAGAAAAAATATAAAAACTGTTTTTTATTTTTTTGCTCAGTCACGATAGCAGGTACGAAAAAGCTACAGGAAATCAAAAGGTTTTCAGACAAAATGTAGAATTTATTTTGAATTTTCGAGATTTACCAGTAGCCCACAACAAAAAAGTTAATGAAAGGGAATGAAAAAGGGCATGACCCCTCAAAAAGTATCACTCTGTAGAATTTTACTATTTTTTGGCAGGTCTAATAGTGTAAATAGTGTAGTGCCTTTAGCGCCTAATGTGAGCTAAATATCTCAAAAAAATGCACGAGCTATAAACAAAAAACTAAAAAAAATTTAAACTAACACCCTGTATCTCTAAAACTAAGGGTTCGCGGACTATGTTTATATAACCTTTTTGTCTTGAAATCACTTAAGGAATTTAATACTAAAATTATGTTATTGAATTTTGAAATACCCTGTATAGCTCAAAAAGCAAGTCGCAAGTCATTTTTTTGAAGCGAAAAAATCTCCGGCCCTGTCGTTTTTTATCCCCACTACAAAAAAGGAAAATGTCTTATAGCGATTACTCTAATACTTTACAAAATTTACTGTTGATAGCCTCAAAAGTACCTAAGGAAGTTAAAATTTGTTTATAGTTGAAGAGCTAGCTTTCCGTATAATTATAAATAACAGTTATCTATTTTAGATATTATAAGTATCTTGTTCCGACTGATATTTTATCCTAGTCTACTCTCTTGTCTTTTATTTTGCATAAACTTACCTCACAAATTAAGGAATTTTCCGAAACTCTCATGTTTGGATATTGCAGGTTTCTCTTCCATATATCTAATTTATCTTTTTCTTTAGGAAACGGGAATAAACAAAAGCCGCTCTCTTTTTTTCTTCTGCAGTTGTTCACTACACATGCCATTTTCGCGACTTTAAATTATTTTAAAAAAAAATTACGAAAAAGTTGCGAATTCCAACTGACATTGATGCGTAAGTGACAACTTTAAAATTTGACAATAATTTATTGATGTATAATGCCAACCTGCAGATACCAATTATTTTTTATCTAAAACAAAATTTCCTAATAACTGTCAAAGAGAGTTGCCCACCTCTGGTGTAAAACAATTGTCAAATGTATCGAGGGCCTCTAGCATATACTAGTGGCATATACCACCAGCACATGTTTATTTCTGTGCATAAATAAATATACCTGGTTTTGACAAAAAATTTGTAATCCATATATTCTATAACTATAAAATTTGACAAATATCAATATACTAAATACATATACTATGTATATTCCAAATCTGTAAGATCAACATAAAACTATATATATGCACTCCCCTACATAACAAAAAGTATATACCAGGTATATACTGATATAATATTTCAAGAATAAACTAAAAGTATATCCTTTAAAATTTATTTCAGGATATACAAAAAGAATATATCGGAAATAAACTAAAATGATATCCTAGAATATTTTTTGTACATACATCAGGTGTGTACATTTTACGACCCATGCGGGATCAAAACCACGGATCACTTCTTTAGTGATCCGTGTCAAAAGTGCAGCTGGATAGGTATGCTCTTCCAAGGAAAACCTATTCCGGGTTACCCCCACTTATGAGTCGATCCTCCTAGTTGGAGGCTCCAACTTTACCTCGACACCTCGAGGTTTGTCTTGATTTAATATTTAAGGTAATTTATGTGTAAATAAATTACTACATCTGTCGACAAATCAAATAATGTCGCGCCATCTAGTTGGTCAGTTATTTAGTAACACCTGTCGTTGGATGCTTGGAAACTAAAAGCTTATTCATATGACAAAAGAATATACCGGAAATAAACTAAAATAATATTCTAGAATATTAATTTTAAAATATACTAAAATATTTTAGGATTAAACTGAAAGTATATTCTCTAATATGTATTTTAGAATATACGAAAAAATATACCGGAAATAAACTGAAATTATATTCTAGAATATCCCTTTAAAAATGTACTAATAATATATATCAGGCTTAAAATAAAAATATATTCCCTAATATTCATTCATTTTAGAATATACCGGGTATAACCTAAAATCATTTTCTAGAATATTCTTTTTAGAATATACTAAAAGAATATTTCGGGTACAAACAAAAGAATATTTCAGGTATAAAATAAAATTATATTCTCTAATAATAATTTTAGAATATACCAAAAGAATATACCAGGAATAAACTAAAATCATATTCTACAATATTCGTTTTGGAATATACAAAAAGAATATTTCAGGTATAAACCAAAAGTACATTCTTTAATATTTATTTTAGAATATACTAAAAGAATATTTCAGGTATAAACTAAAAGTATATTCTTAAAAATTCAGTTTAGAATATACCAAAAGAATATACCGGAAATAAACTAAAATCATATTCCAGAATAGTCTTTTTAGAATATACTAAAATAATATTTCAGGTATAAACCAAAAGTACATTCGTTAATATTCATTTTAGAATATACTAAATGAATATTTCAGATACAAACTAAAGGTATATTCTTAAATATTCAGTTTAGAATATACCAAAAGAATATACTGGAAATAAACGAAAATCATATTCCAGAATATTCTTTTCAGAATATACTAAAATAATATTTCAGGTATAAACCAAAAGTACATTCGTTAATATTCATTTTAGAATATACTAAAAGAATATTTCAGGTACAAACTAAAAGTATATTCTGAAATATTCATTTTAGAATAAACCAAAATAATATATGCGATACATAAATGGTATATTTAGGAAAAACTCCACATATTGATATAATTTTTGTATATACAGTGTATGTGCATGGCATGTGCAAAGAGAATATGCTTTTCTGACTATCTGGAGCATATACGGGGTATATGAATATACCCGGCTTGCTACATGGGAACTTTTGTGAGTCAAAGCAAGTACCTCGCTTAAAGGCGGGCGCAAAACAAATGACTGTGATAATTCTGTTTTTGTTGGCCACATACGTGTGTTAGATATGTTTCGTACTTCGGTAGGTTCGTACTGCCTCATACAAGGTATTCATGGATTCAAAAATAATTGACTTGGCAACAATGCATCTATTATTGAAGAAAATCTGGTAAGGAAGTGATACCGGGCTATAATCCTTAAAATTTCTTAAATTTAGAGAAATCAACGCCATTTATCAAAAAAAATTTGATATAAATATATTTTTTGGATTCTGATATCAGGCATACGTTTTTTATAAACAAATGAAAAAGCCAAGAAATAAAAGTTGACAGTGTTATATAGAAAATAATAGAAATATAAAATGTCTAAGGCCGAATCTAGGTAGATATGAGATAATTAAAACAAAAGATATGAACGGCATAGAAACTAACGTTAAAGAGAATATTATCACACAACTATTTTATACTTATACCAAACAAAAAGGGAACCATCGCGAGAAACCATGAAGAAACTCCAAACAAAAATAAAGAACATAAACGCAAAGCTACAACCTGAAATAAGCAAAGCGGAAATAAAGAGAGCATTACAAAAAATTAAAAATAACAAATTACCTGGAAAAGACGGAGTAACGGCAGAAATGCTCAAGTACGGTAGTAAAACTGTAGTTAATATCCTCCATATCCTACTGAATAAAATACTAAAAAATAAAATAATTCCAAATAAGTTGAAAGAATCCATAATCATTATTCTACACAAGAAAGGCGATAGAGCAGACCTAAAAATCTATCGACCTTATAACAATCCTCGCTGCAATTTATAAGCTTTTCACGAAAATATTAACAGATAGACTAACAAAAAAATTTGACAGATATCAATCAAAAGAACAAGCAGACTTCTGAAAAGGTTTTAGTACAGTTGACTACCTATTAACCATGAAAATCCTAATAGAATGAGCCCACGAATACAACATTCCATTATATATTTCGTTTATACACTTTAAAAAAGCTTTCGATAGCATTGAACACTCGGCAATAAAAGCATCTTTAATTAATAGCCGAATAGATCACAGATGCACATAATAGCCAATATATATAGCGAAGCAACCATATCAATCAAAATCCACGAAGGAACCAAGCCAATCCACATTAGAAGAGCTGTGACACAATAACCAGTGGCGCACCCAGGAATATGTCTTGGGGGGCCCGAGGCTTCTTGGGGGGGGGGGGGGGGTGGCGAAGCCTCATGATATCGAATTTTAAGCTATTTTTTGTTTTTTTTTCTGAAATATGTCGAAAATATGTAAAAAAATCTAAGGCTTGGGGGGCCGGGCCCCGGGGTGCGCCCATGCAATAACTCCCAAACTATTTAACCAGGCCCTAGAAGATGTTTTTAAAAACTTAGATTGGGAAGAAATGGGCATCAAAGTAAACGGACAATACTTGAATTATCTAAGATATGCTGATAATATCGCCTTAATATACGATATAGATATAGATATAGATAAGAAAGAAGAACTGATATAAAGGCGGAGTAAACCAAGAGAAAATCGAAAAAAATTAATATATATACCTGGGACAAATTATTAAACTAAAAAAAGAAAACCAAACAGATGAAATCAAGAGACTGCCTGGGCAGCAGTCGGTAAATTAAGCAACATATTAAAAAATAAAAAATATCCACAGTACGTCAAAACGAAAGTGTATAACCAATGTATCCTTCCGTACTTACCTATGGATCCCAGAACTGGACACTTACAAAATCAAACATGGATGGGGTAACAAAAGACAAATGTTACATGTAAAGCTTACAGATAAAAAAAATTCATGTTTAAGAAATAAAACCAAAGTAAGGGATATCAGAGGAGAAGTAGCAAAATTAAAATGGAAATTTGCCGGTCATAATATAAGATAGAAAAACGATTGATGGAACAAATATATTGTAAACTGGAGACCTTGGGAAAATAAAAGAAGTAGAAGACAGACAAAGAAGAGTGGAAGTAATTGGGGGGAGGCCTATGTCCAAAGATTGAAGAAGGCGAAATAGATAGATAGAAACACCATTTCACTAGATTTCCTGTAAGCACACATATCGTGATCCAATAATAAAATAACTCTTTCCTTGAGTAAACTCAGGTGCAATTTATTTATGCAAGTTTATAAATATAGCAGACAATAATCATTATAATACGCCCGGTCAGAGCCTTCTCTATTTCCAAGACTCAATTTTCTCCCTATTTAAAGGACTTTCAAGGGTTTCCAATTGAGGTTTGTAACAAGAATATCTAATTGGGGGAAAACTGACGCGCCGAGGGTGCAGAAAAAAACTTGGCAGGGTGGAAAAGCCTGACGCAGACACTAACTAAATTTAAATGTAGGTACTGACATTTTCGAACAGTCCATTCAAATTATTAAGTTTTTTAGCGGAACTCGGAAATCGCTGCACATTATTCAATTTTTAAAAATATGTAGAATCTAATGGATATTTCAATTTTTTTAACGCAACAATCAAAATTTCTTTGTATAAGGCCTAATCTTTTTAAAATAGTTACTCATGACTTTTGACAAAACAAAATTTCATCGAAAACAATACCTTCTCTATTGCTGCGCGGGCTAGGAAGGTTAACATTTAATTCCAGAAAATTCAAGAATGATCAGCTGATTCCCACAAAAAAAGGATGGCCGTAGTGGGTTGGGTGAGTAAGAGCGGGGTTCTACGATGGCGTCGCGCAACGATTATAAACACACAGGATGGCTTATTTCCATTTAACTCTATGTTAGCGTCGCTCAGCGAGACGAACAGTGTCTGCTTACGTCACCAGCGGACCAGTTGCTTTGTTTGTATTGAGAGTTCGTGTGATTTTAAGGTGTTCTTGACGTTTTTACTTCCGTTTTTTTGCGTTTTTTCATTTTATTGACGGTGTGGTTGACTATTTAGGAGGTAAATCTGAGGGCACGGCAGTGCCTTGCCAAGTTCACGCGCCGTACCATCTTTTCTTGAAACATTTCAGCCGATATTTGACCTATCTAAAACTCTACTTCGGAATGAGCTACGAATCTCAAACTTTGCACAGTCGTAGATCTCCATGGAGTTAACAATCCCTTCATATTTAGTTTCATGGAATTCCCAAAAGTACTGAAGTAGTTACGAAATTTTAAAAAACGTCGAAATTGTCACTCACTCACTCATTCATGTATAGATCATCAAAATTCTACTGTACTTCCAGACATGCTACAAAGCTGAACCGAACTGAACCGAACCGAACCGAACCGAACCGAACCGAACCGAACCGAACCGAACCGAACCGAATGAACTAATAGAAATTATGACCAAACCCCTGGAAAAAATCAAAAAACCCCAAAATTCTAATTTACTTCCCTCCCCTATACATCTAAAGTTATGTAAAAGTAACATTGCCCACTTCCAGATATAGCAGACTGACAGGAACTATGATAAAACTGTAGAAAAAAAAATTAAAAACCCCAAAATTATAATTTATTTTCCTCCCCCCAAAGTTTAATTAACTTCCCTCCCCTATAAATGTAAAGTTATGTAAATTAGCATTGTCCACTTTCAGAAACGCTAGAGAGCTGAGCTTTGGAAGACTGATAGGAACTATAATAAAACTATAGGAAAAAATTTAAGAACACTAAGATTTTAATTTACTTTGCTTCCCTATAAATGTATATTTATGTAAAATTAACATTGCCTACTTCCAGGAACACTAGAGAGCTGAGCTCTAGAAGGCTGATAAGAACTATGATAAAACCATAGGAAAATATAAAAAACTCAACATTTTTAATATGGCATTGCAAAAGTTTTGAACAATATCCCGTATATTTTACTACTTTAAAACTTAAATATTATCCAAATCCTTTAAAAAAGCAGTGAAATCATAACAAAAACATTTCATGTAAAAAAGCCAAGTACGCGAAAGTGGTTTTCCGTAAAAAGAATTGAGATAAAAGTAAAGCCAAGTTCTACAATACAAATTTCAAAATGAATGGTTCTTACTAGTTTGGAAATGTTTTTCTAAACTTGGCTATTACGGCTGCAAATGACTCTTAGGAAATTGAACGCAAAGAAGTTTGGCTGGAATAGCAAAGTTTAAAAAAACATTTCCAAACTAGTAAGAACCATTCATTTTGAAATTTGTATTGTAGAACTTGGCTTTACTTTTATTTTAATTCTTTTTACGGAATACCACTTTCGCGTACTTCGCTTTTTTTACATGAAATATTTTTGTTATGATAAACCTTTAGAAATGTGAATTAAGTGAATTGATATAAAGAAAACACATTTATTTATTGTTGAAATAAAAGGTTTGTGTTCCCTCTTTCAGTGTAGACATATAAATATATATACTTTTATATTATTATATTTATATAAACTTTGAATTTTTTTTGGCTTTTTGGAAACTCCTTGTTCAGTAAATTAATCACATTAAAGAAAATTAGTAATTATGCCGCAAACGTACTTCTTTTATTAAACTGATTATTGGAAAGTTTATTTTGTAGACAGTTTCTCCAAGTTTAGTTTCAGTTTTTTTCTTAAGTTTTTTTAGTCTCTTTATAGAAGTTTTCAGAAACATGTTACAGGAGAAGGTGTGAAAACGGTCGCTGGGTGGGATAAAAACAACTTATAAAAAACTTATGAAAATCTATTGATTTAAAGCATAAGAAGTTGAAAAACACATCTTATTTGGCTGTTTTCTCCAAAAACTGACTGGTTTTTGATATAATAATATAATAAATATTGCAATTTTATATCTGAAATATCAAATAAATACCTTTTTGTTACTACATAATATAAGTGTATTTTATTATATCCGCAACAAAAACAATAAATTCTACATCTAATGATTTAAATTGATTAAACTTTTAGAAAAAATCGTCTGGTAGGAAAATTCAGCTCTCAGAGCAAACTCTTGATTTATCAAATCATTTGTTTTGAATGAATGAAATTATTAATTATATTTACTATCACGAATAAAAAATTTGTTTGCAAATAAGCAAGAAAAAAGCGGGAAAAACTCACGATTGCAATGTGTATTAAATGAAGCGCGCTGAGCAGAGGTCCACTGGTGACGTAAGCAAGGCGCCGCCTACGCTGAAAGATTCGAGCTAATAAGCAATCCCGTGTGTTTATAATCGTTGGGCGTCGCGCACAGTGTGCCTGAATAAAGTATAGTTACTTAAAAATGGTTACAAAAACTAATTGCACATTTTAAATATGGACTCTTTTCTGACTTCAGAGCCATATTTATACAAATCCCATCTGATCCTCTTCTCGAAATTTTATCAATATTTTGCCCTTTTCCTAGTTAGTCTAGGCACTGGCCCCTGTCACGTGTGACCTAATATGAGCGCTTAGTTTGACTGCGGGGCTTTGTTAAGCACATATAGGAGTATAAAAAAAGTTTGGTCATGTGGTCGAACTTTTGGTCGTTTGGCCGTCATCTTTAAAAATGGGCGCCAAATTGATAGTTTTTCGTTTAAGCGTATTTCCCTACCCAGTGATCCGATTTTATTTTTTTAAAGCCACTACTTTTTGAAGAAGCGGAATTAAAAGTACTAAAAAAAATTATTCTTAACGGTTTTTGCTAGGATGCATCATTTCGCTGCAAATTCACTTTTTCTATAATCTCGTGAACAAGTTTAGGAACCACCTTCTTTAAGGCAGTCTTTAGGGGTATCATCCATCGAACTTTAAAAGAATTAATTCAATATCATCTTCTGTGAAAAGCCTTCTATGTAAAAAAAAACAAATGTCAATAATATTTTAGCTACAATAAAATGAATATGGGTATTGTTTTAATTCTTTTGCGAGTGGAAATACTAATAATCTTGGTATATCTTAAAAACTACTTGATTTATCAGAAAATGCGTCATGACAAAATTTATTTGCCTTTAAAAAAGGAGTATAACAAGCTTCAAAAAATTATAATCGAATTACTGGGTAGGGAGATACGCTTAAACAAAAAATCTATCAATTTGGCGGCCATTTTTAAAGATGGCGGCAAACGAACATGAGTTCGACCACGTGACCAAACTTTTTTATATTCATATAGGTGCTTAATAATGCCCCGCAGTCAAACTAAGCACACATATTAGGTCACACGTGACAGGACCCAACCCCTAAACTAACTAGAAAAATGGCATGAATTTGATATAATTTCGAGAAAAGGATCAGCTAGGATTTATATGAATATGGCTCTAAAGTCGGAAAAGAGTCCATATTCATATGTAAGCTGTACTTCATTCAGGCACACTGTGCGCGGTCGATAGGTCTGAAGAAAGATTTCGTCCTCGGTCCCGCCTTTCTTGTACTTTTTAGTGGGCAGCTTATAAACATTTTTGTCAACTGCGCAAGAGTTATACGACCGACGTTGACCTTACCTGGAATCATCTAGAGAAACCCGACTACTTCTAAACCTACCGGAGATGAGGAGTTGCATTTCAGTTCATTTGTTGTAAACGTTTTTACCTTTAGTATTCCTAAGTCTTTTATTGTACTAGCATAAACTCGAAGTGGTTGTTCGATTACTTAATTGGCGCAGTCGGTAGGATGAATGAACCATGCCTAGGAAACTCTTAAGAAATTGACAAGTCTTAAGTATTGGTTCCGAAACGACTCAAAAGAGGCGCTGCAGTTGCGCGTTTATTTCGTTATTCTATTTTATTTAACATTTATCTATGGTTTGGATTTTCCGTCCCCCTTTTATTCAGGTACCAAAACCTCTTCTACCGCATTTTATTTCCAGTTCATTTAAAATCTATTTCTTTCCTTTAGTCGAAGTAATCTGTGGTGCCATTAATCAATGACGCGTGAATGACGCATTATTAAATTTCCATTTTTTTGCAGTTTTTCGACAAAAAGAATGAGATTTCGGTATTACTTTCCTGTGTGTAGTATCCAAAGTTGAGGCGGGAATGCAATCCATAGTTTTCCGAGAGATTTTAAGGTAAGTTATATTATTTTCTTTTTGAGGTTAGATGTGTTGGTATTTTTTTATTACATAAAGTTTTTGCTGTTTTTACCAAGATAAACAATAGTTTATGTGGTTTTTATCTTCTTAATGTGACTATCAGACACGGATCTCTTTAGAAAAAACCATTTTAAGACAACATTCATGCCGCCAGACTTATATGCCTGGTTTGCTCAGCAACACATGCAGTATACACTAAGGATAAATGTATTTCTTATTAATTTTATACCTTTATGGGTAATAGTTCTTTTTTAATGATTTTCAGCTTATACATGGTGTGTGACTAATGAGCCATACTGCTTCGGAGAGTACAATGCAAAAATTACATAACCAAGGTCAGGAGATACTATTTAAATCTCATGATCTTGGTAAGCTGCCAAAAAGTCAACATTTAAGAATGATTCTCTTCAAGAATAACTGTTTTATTGAGAAGAGTTTATTCACTTACAAGAAATAATAATATCAAAGTTAAACAAAACAGTGTTTGGTTTATCAATATATTTGTATGGTTTTTTGCCAATCAATTACAATATTTATTATTTTGTGTATGTATTATTCAATAAAAAAGGAATTTTTTAAGGTTTGGTCAAAGACTAATTAAATTAGTTTTAAGGCTGGTCCTCAAAACAAGAAAGTAGTAGCTGTATACAAAGATGTTTCAGTCTCCTTAGACATCATCAGCATGGCATAACCAAAATGGATGGAAAGGCGATGAAATGAAGGTGATGAAATCTGAAAAGAAAAAATGAAATATGGATGCCCACTTATTATATGGCTACTACTACCTTGTTCTGAGGAACAGCCCGAAAATTAATTTATTTAGTCTTTGTATTATTTTATTTAATTTTATATGGTATTTGAATTTTTTTTTAATAACAATAAAATCTCAGTGAAAAAAAATGTTTTATTTATTGCACTTAATACCATTTTGAATCAGTTTATATCTTATAAAGACATTTTATGTGTTTATAAAATATTAACAGATTAAAAATTTCATAAAAACATTCAAATTTCCCGCCACCTTTTAGTTCGCGAAACGGCTCAGTAGTGGGCGCCACAGAGTTAATGATCTGTCAAACAGCCGAAGTTGCCGATCTAAAACTAACCGGACTGAACCGCGGTCGTTTATCTATGGAATGAACCGAACCCGACTACCTCTAAACCTACCGGAGATGAAGAGGTAGTCGGGTTTCTCTAGATGATTCCAGGTAAGGTCGACGTCGGTCGTATAACTCAAGCGAAAATCTTTCTGTCCTACACAAATTATTTTTTTTACGTAAATCGGAATATTGAATGCAATTTGCATTGTGTTAGGTTAGGTTCGGTTCGGTTCGGTTCATCAACTTTCCCAGTCAAGGACATTTTGCATGTCCCATTTTACATATTATCCTTTATTTTAGGCATGCGCAGTTTCCTGGTTTTAACTTTATCCGTTACTAAAGGATAATGTTTACCGTTAATTCTTGCCAAATAATTCAGACTATTGAATTCTTTAAGGGATAAAGTTAAAACCGGGTAACTATGTATGCCGTAAGGATAATGTGAAAAATGGGACATGCACAAGGTCCCCATTATCTGAAGGAAGTTCACGAGGTAAAAAGTCTTAACAAAAAAGTTTCACGGGCAAGTCCTCAGAGGTAAAGGTAGCTCGGGGACGCGTTTCGGCCTCATTAGGCTTCATTCAGCCCGAGCATAACCATAAAATGGAAGGAGATGAAATGATGATGTGGGTATCTGAAAAAGAAATATGAAATATGGTATGGTCGGGCTGAATGAAGCCTAATGAGGCCGAAACGCATCCCCGAGCTACCTTTACCTGTGAGGACTTGCCCGTGAAACTTTTTTGTTAAGTCCCTAATATCCCTTTCATATTTTAATATTTTTTAATATACAGTGAAACCTCCTATAAGCGGACACTTATGGTTTTGTCGATTTTTTCCGCTTCTTGGAGGTGTCCGCTTATAAGAGAGAACTGCGAAATTTTAATATTATGTTATATTAAAAATATTCGTAGGTGTGTTTACTTAATACGTAGTTTCTAGAATAAGTTAAGACGTAGTACCATAATTGCACAATATTGCTATTGTTTTCAAGATCATATAAAAGTCATTTGATAAACATGTTTACTTCCATATTCTTCGGGAACCCACGCGAAGCTGTGTCAGCACTCTTGTAACTATAAGTAGGCTAGCAACGTCTTTTAGGTTTGACTTAGCATCTAAACGGTTCACATCTAACTTTAAAGTTGTCTTATTTGTAAAAATGACTAAATAAAATAAAGTTATTTTTTTTTTTAAATTTTATTAAGCTCGCATCTGAAATTGGCGCAGTCGTGCGGATTTTTTGAACACGTCGTACTCTAAAGTCGCGTGGTGAAGTTCTAACTTCTTTACGAAAAATAATGGGCATACGTGCTAAAAATCAAGAACATTGTATAAAAAAACTGGTCTCCAGTTTCCATTCGTGGATATACATCGTTCCTGAACAGAAGTGACTCGAAGAAAAAAAAAGAAGAAAAATACCAGTATAAACTGAACAAAGTAAACAAAACATTCAACACTGAAGACTTAAATTGTTGTGTGTGAGCAAGGAGTTGAACCCAGCCTTTGGAAGTGGCTACGAATTTTCTATTGGAACTTCGTGAGACGCCCAGAATTGAACCCAGCTTCTGAGGGTTGCTGCGCAACAAAGTCCTTCAGCAGATTGAATCAAACAAGAAAAAAAGAAGAAAGAAGAAAGAAACAAATGAAGACAACACTTTCTATGTAAGCAACTTTATTATTATTTCCTTTAATTATTTTTATTTTTTTGAACTTGCTGTCAACCTCCGTGTGTGTACACGTAAAACTATTATTTAATTTTATAAATAATTAAGTTTCAATTTAAAACATCTTATTTTATATTTATTAAGTTTTAAAAATACTTTAAAAATGTCAAATCCAGATAATACTAATCAAAATCAAGCTCCAACAACAACAACAACAACAATTGAACCTTTCCGAAATATTTTCGTTACTACCAGAATATGATGGTAACCCTATTAATCTTAATACTTTTATAAATGCGTGCGATCTGGCGTACCAAATGTGTGTTCCAACACAAAGATCATTTTTAATTGTCAGAATTAAAAATCAATTACGCGAAGAAGCCTCTAGATTAATTAACTCGCAAGACTTAGATACATGGGCACAAATTAAATGAATGCTTCTAGCCCATTACGCGGATCAAAGAGATTTGTCAGCTTTGACTCAAGATCTCCAAAAATAATTTCAATTACCAAACGAAAGTCCTTTAATTTTTATTTCAAGACTTCAAGTCCATATTGCTAAAATAAATGCTGCAATTAATAAACAAGACTTAACAAATATTGAGAAACAAGCTCAAGGTACACTAATCGAAACAATGATTTTAAATACTTTATTAACAGGCTTAGATAAAGACTTAAGTTTAGTCGTAAGAGCAAGTAAACCTGCAACATTTTTAGAAGCAGTTTCTTGTGTTAAATCTGAACTTTAATTTGAATTTTTTCAAAAACAAAGACTTCATAAATTGCAATTTTCGCAAAAATTAAAACCTAGTCAACAAAAAATTTGTTCTTTTTGCAAAAGATCGGGACATTTAATACATGAGTGTAGAACAAAACAAAATAGTAGAACTTTTCAAAATTACATACCAAACTTTAATCCGACTTGACCTTCCACGTCAAATTATAGACAAACTCAAACTTTCACCCCAAATTATAGACAAAATCAACCTTCCACGTCAAATTTTAAACAAAACCAACCTTTCACGTCAAACTATCGACCAAATCAATCACCAACATCTAACAATTATAGACCAAATAATCAAGGAAATTACTTTAGGTCTCAATCAAATAATAATCCTCAATCAAACAATAATCAAAGATCAAATTTTCAAAATAAACCTATGCATTTTATGGAAAATGTAGAAAATGAAACTCAAGATTTTGAAGATACTTATTATCAAAATCAAACTAATGATTTTTCTAATGATCAAAACCTTTATGATAATAATTTTGAACAATATGAAGATGTTTCTTTTGAACAAGAATATGAATCTAATGATGAACAAAATGTAAATTTTCGAATACAAGCCTCGGAAATCGATCAAACGTTAATAAATTTTCAAACTATGTCAATACAGAACGAACACGATCAAGCGAACCAAACTCAAAACAAATTCATGTAAAACATCAAATTTTAACTTTTTCAAGTAATCTTTATTATTTTGCAGACATTACACAAAAATTTTAAATTTTAGTTGATACAGGTGCTAGTTGTTCTGTTTTTAAACCAAAAACATGTGAGCAATATTTACAAAGATTTCCTGAAAATGTAACTGTCAAAGGCATTTCAAATGAACCAATTTCAATTAACGAATCAGTTTTAGTTCCTTTTACTTTGAAAGATCCTTTTAAAGTACTAGTTTGTGATCTTGACATAGGATTTGATGAACTAGTAGGATCAGATTTTTTAAAACATTATAATTGCATTATTGACTTATTAAAATAATAAATTGATTACCAATTTTAAAACAGTTCCTTTATATAGAACTAACCCAGAACAAAAAGACTTTACTGTAAATAATGAACCAATAAAAAATATAATACAATTAGAAGGAAGAACAGAAAGAGCTTTTAAATTAAAAAATACAGAAGTTATTTTACTAGCTCAACAAAAAGACAAATGTTACATTCCTAATTGCATTGTTAAAATAAATGAAAAAGGAGAATTTTGTACAACAATTATTAATGCCTATGCAACTACTAAAACGATAAATTTTGATAATTTTGAATTTGAAAATTTACCTAGCAATTCAAAAACAACTGAAGTATGTTTTAATCTAAAAGAAAATAAACCAATAATAAGAGAACATGAAATACCAAAACAATTAAGACTAGATCACTTAAATGATAAAGAAAAAGAAATCATAACATCACTTTGTCTAGATTTTTCGGATATATTTTACTTAGAGGGAGATAATTTAACTTTTACAAGCGAAATTAAACACTCCATTCACACCAAAGAAACCAAACCAATTTTTACAAAGTCCTATCGATATCCTCAAGTACATAAACAGGAAGTAAAAAGTCAAGTTTCAAAAATGTTAGAACAGGGAATAATTCAACATTCCGTTTCTCCATGGTCTTCTCCAGTATGGGTAGTACCAAAGAAATTAGATGCTTCAGGGAAACAAAAGTGGAGAGTTGTAATTGATTACAGAAAGTTAAATGAAGTTACAATTGATGATAAATATCCTTTGCCAATGATATCAGATTTACTTGATCAATTAGGACATTGTGAATACTTTTCAACTTTAGATCTTGCATCAGGATTCCACCAAATTGAGGTAGATTCTAAAGATACTCAAAAAACAGGTTTTTCAGTTGAAAATTGTCATTATTCGAATATATTCGAATGCCGTTTGGACTTAAAAATGCTCCATCAACATTTCAAAGAGTTATAGACAATATTTTACTTGGTATCCAAAACGAAAGATGTTTGGGATACATGGACGATATTATTATTTATTCAGATACAATTAATGAACATGTCAAAAGACTAAAAGAAGTTTTTTCTAGATTAAGAAAAGCAAATTTAAAGATTCAACCAGATAAGTGCGAATTCCTACGAAAAGAGGTTGCATATCTAGGTCACATAATAACAGATAAAGGTGTAAAACCTAACCCAAATAAAATTTCAGCTTTGAAAAATTTTCCAGAACCCAAAAATCAACGAGAAATTAAAGGTTTCCTAGGATTAGCAGGATATTATCGACGATTTATCCAAGATTTTGTCAAAATTTCTAAACCATTAACTAAATTATTACAAAAAGATCAACCATTTGTTTTTGACGCAACTTGTAAAAAATCTTTAGAAAAATTAAAAAATATTTTGACAACCAGTCCAATTTTGATTTATCCTAATTTTAATGAACCTTTTCTTTTAAGAACTGATGCCAGTGGTTATTCAATAGGATCTGTGTTATCTCAAGGACCAATAGGAAAAGATTTGCCTATTGCATATGCCTCAAGAACTTTAAATAATACGGAACAAAAATATTCTGTCATTGAAAGAGAACTTTTAGCCATTGTATGGTCAGTCAAACATTTCAGACCATATTTATACGGAAGAAAATTTAAATTAATCACAGACCATCGTCCTTTAACTTGGTTATTCTCAATTAAAGATCCCGGAAGTCGTTTAGCCAGATGGAGATTAAAACTGGAAGAATATGATTATGAAATAATCTATAAACCAGGAAAAATTAACAAAAATGCAGATGCCCTTTCTAGAATAAGAATTGAAGAAAACATAAACAGAATATATCACTCAGTAATGTTTCAAAAGCAAATTAATGAAGAAAATATTAAAATTTTATATGGAAACTTATTTGATGCACCTCAAAATTTTTCATTAGCACATTGTGTATCAAAAGATTTAAAAATGAAAAAGGGAATTGCAAAAAAATTTAAAGAAAGATTTGATAATGTAGATTATTTAAAAGAACAAAATAAACAAATTGGTGAAATAGCAACTTTACAACTATCCAACAGAACTATTTACTATTTAGTTACAAAAGAATTATATTATCAAAAGCCAACATATGATACAATTTATCAAATTTTGCAAAACCTAAAAAATATTCTTCTGCAAAATAACGAGAAATATTTAGCTATACCCAAAATAGCATGTGGTTTAGACTCACTCGATTGGAACGTTATATTGGCAATGATTAAATCAACCTTTCAATCAACTGATATACAAATAAATATTTATATTTTACCAGATAAAAGATCTGCTTTAATTAATGCCCTTACAGAGGATGAAAATTCCAATGAATCAGAAAATATAGTTGAAGATGAACTAGCTTTAATGTCTCCTCAAACTTTGGAAAATGAATTTAAGAGATTTCACAATTTATATCAAACAACATCGTTAATTGATTATTCAAAGATTAGATATACAAATGATCAACTATTGGATAAAAAACACAAAAATATTATAACCATTTTTCAACAAGAAAACATCATACTATAATAAGTGACATATTAGATGAAGAACTTAACTTTGATTTAAATAAAATTAATATTTGTTCTTCAAAAACAGTTAATAAACAAAAGTATTTTATAATTCCAGTACCGTATGTTGAGGAAGAAGCCAATTTAACTCTTTTCAAAATTTTATGTAGATGTCAAAATGACATTGATATCTCCAAAACATACTATGTTGAAAATAATGTAGATTTACCAATTTTAGAAATGCTCTGTTTTGTCTTTGCTGAAAAAGATTTAAATTTAGTAATTTGTCAAGATATAGTTACTGAGCCAGTAGAAGATCAAAGACAAATAATAATTGATCAATATCATTCCGGAAAAAAGAATTTTCATAGGGGAATTAATGAAACAATCAGGAGAATTAAAGAAAAATATAATTGGAAAAATTTGACCAAAGATGTTGAAAAATTTATAAACCAATGTGAAATATGTCAAAGAAATAAAATTTTAAGAAAAAATTTGGACAATCCACTTGTGATTACTGAAACTCCAAAAACACCATTTGAAAGAATTAATCTAGATATTTTAGAAATTCCAGAAAGAAATTTGGTTTTAACAGTAAGAGACGAATTGACAAAATTCATTCAAGCTTATCCATTAAACTGCAAAATCAATTGTTAATACACTATTATTATTTTTTCAACATTATGGAACTCCTTTAAGAATCCATACGGATTTAGGTAGAGAACTTAATAATCAGCTTTTAAAAGACTTGTGTAAGATGTACGATATCAAACTAACTTTTTCAAGTACAGGACATCCACAATCAAATGGAAGTTTAGAAAGATTTCATGCAACATTATTAGAAATGATCAGAGTTTGTAAAACAGAAAGTCCTGAAGAACATCTACTACAATTGTTACCATTTACTGTCATTTGTTATAACAATTCAACATGTAAAACTCATGGATTTACACCGTACGAGTTAGTTTTTGGACATACAGCAGCAAGACCTCCAGAAACTCTTTACAATGAAGAAGAACTTATTTCCAAATATATCAGAGATTTAAATGCAAGGATCAAACATTATTATCGAATAGCTAGATCAAGAACAAAACTGTCAAAACAAAAAGCTAAAGAAAGATTCGATAAACACGTAACTCCAAATTATGAATTTAAAGTAGGCGATAGAGTTTTCGTGAAAGAAACTCAAATTACTGGAAAATTATCACCTAAATTTAATGGACCTTTTGAAATTAGAGCAATTTCAAATAATTCTGCAACTGTTTATAGTCCAACAACTAAACAAACTTCAAAATATAATTTTGATCTTTTAAAACCTTGTCATAAACCCGATTCAGATTCTGATTCTGACTGAAACTTTTCCTTGTTTCAGATTACTCGTTTTCCTTATCGGATGGGGAAAAGGACAATACAATATCGATGAAATAAATAATACCGTAGGTGTTTATTTTCATAAAGAACTTAGTATAAAGGTATCAAATGATAAATGGACCTTATTAGTTTATAAAGATATTAAAGCTTTGCAAGATGCTTTTATTAGTAATAATGTTATTTTAGATAGCTTACGCTTAATGCTTCATCAATCAACTGGAAATATTAAAATGATCCACTTAGATATAAGACCACACGTGTCACTTTTATTTCAAATTTCCAATGATATAACCAATAAATTTAATGAAATCTATTCAGACATGCCTTACACACCAAGACGTAAAAGAGGTTTAATAAACGCTCTCGGTACTGTTTGGAAGTACATAACGGGAAATTTAGATGCAGCTGACGGTCAATATTATGAAAATTGTATCAATAAAATTGAAAAAGATGATAAAGAATTGGAAAACTTAATGAAAAATCAAATAAGTGTTACTACGTCAGTAATAAAACAATTTAATGCAACTTTGCGCAAACTTCAAATTGATGAAGAAACTTTCAACTCCAATATAATTGAAATTTCAAAATCAATCACTTCAGATTCATGATGAAATCGAACTTCTTAATCTTAAATTTTATTTTATTAATCTTTGTGAACAATTATTGGAATCATACACTTATATTCAATCTCAAATAACGGATGTATTAGATTCAATTTCTTTTGCCAGATTAAAAATTATTCATACAAGTATTATCCTTCCTAATGATTTAACTAATGCTTTAAAACAAATTGCCCAAAATTTACATACAAATAATTTACCGGTAGCACCCATGGACGACAGAATTGCAACATACTTAGATATTATTGATTTGAATGCTTATATTACAAATGAAAGACTTGTTTTTGTCTTGGACATACCATTGGTTCGACCAGAATGGTATTCCGTTTTCCGATTGTACCCAATACCAATTTATGATAATCGAACTATGTTACATCATATTTTGCCTGTTAGTAAGAAATATATTGCTAAAGATAACGATGATGATTTCTATTTGTCTTTATCAGAAATTGACACTTGTAGGGATTTGGGCTATAAAATGAAAATTTGTAAAAATTTATATCCTCTTCCGATTGATAGCAATTCAATTTGTGAAGCTCAATTATTAAGAACTCAAAAATTGTTAATTTTTCCAAAAACCTGTGAGTTAGTTTTGATTTTAGCAGAAGATTATAATATTCAAATTTTACAAAATAATGTTTGGCTAATAAGTGTAACAAATCAACTTCCAATTACAATAAAATGTAACACTGATACTATTTCGAAAATTGTAACAAAAAATGTAATTTTGTCTTTAAAACCATATTGTTCAGCTTTTGTAGGATCAACTAAAATCCAAGCCAATCAATTACAAACACTTGATTTAAGTTATAATTATTCAAATTTTATTCAAATTCCTTTCAATTGTTGTGAAAAATATCCAGAAAAACTTAGAAATCTTCCTAGATTAAAACCTTTAAAAATAACAAAACTAAATTTGGAAGATTTGGAAATTGCTAAACATAAATTAGATCAATATGCAAATGAATTGGATGATTTAATCAATGAACCTGAAATTGAAAAATATCATTCATGGCTTACATATCTTGTATTGGCTTTGATTATGGTTTTAGTTTTAATTTACCTTTATTGTAAATGTAAAATCGAAGAGCTAAAAATTTACGTATAGGCATCGAAAATAATACTGATAACAATGATTTTCCACCATCACCAAATATATCAAGTTTATCAAGTTTAGGCAAAAGATTTTCAATAGCTAGGCGCAGGCCATCAATAAGGCTTACAGAGCCAATCGAAGAAGATATTGAATTAAATACTAATGTTTAAGAAAATCTTATGTCTAATTGTATTTTGTAATTTTAGGAATGTTAAATTTTGTTAGTAAAAGTTACTGCATTGTATAGCACTAACTTTTTAAATTGCGGGGGAGTTGTTATATTAAAAATATGCGTAGGTGTATTTACTTCATGCGTAGTTTCTAGAATAAGTTAAGACGTAGTACCATAATTGCACAATATTGCTATTGTTTTCAAGATCATATAAAAGTCATTTGATAAACATGTTTACTTGCCATATTCTTCGGGAACCCACGCGAAGCTGTGTCAGCACTCTTGTAACTATAAGTAGGCTAGCAGGTAAACAACGTCTTTTAGGTTTGACTTAGCATCTAAACGGTTCACATCCATATACGTAATATTCCAATTAACCCGGTTAGCTATTTACTCTATAAGTGGATTTTGAGTATCACATTAAAGGATGACAATACGAAAATTGCATAAGTGTGTCCTTTACACGTATACGAAAACGGCCACGCCCGAACGAATCAGCGCCGTCACTAGACTATGGGTATTCCCTTGAAGAATAGTTTTTTAATTATGTTTTAAAATTCCATAAAGAATATAAAAAAGTTTATAGAATTAAATTTGTTGTAATTATTAGATTCAAAATTTTATATTACGCTACAGATACACTATTGTCTTTAAAATGGTGCTGTGTTAGTTTACAATAGAAGTGCTAAAACTCAAACAATTTATTTTACGATTTTCTATATAATCTAATGACAGTGTAAAAAATTCTACCTTTCGCACCAAACTTATCCTTAAACAGTTCCCAAAGTACCTAGGTATTTTTTGCATGCGAGCAGAAAATAATAAAATACGTAGGCATTTATAAATGGCCGAACAAGGTAGGTAGATAGGTATATTATTTTTCTACAGGCGTGAAAAATAAACTACTGCCTTTAGTAAATATCTCTCTCAAAAATTAATAAATAATATTGTTTTGTATCATCATGCATTTTTCGTGCGAAAAATTGCACTTTTCCGCACTAATTCGGAAAGAAACCTTCCCGTAGCAACAAAGTTATAGTCATAAAAATCACTAAAAACCCCAACTTGACAAAATTTAATACAAAGAAATCTCCCGTTTGGTACACTAAGGGCGTAAGTCACATTCATTACACACGTAGCCTTCGCACTTATTGTACCAAACAATAAGGACGTCAGTTGCGCGTGTAATGAAAGGAAACTTACGCCTTTAGTGCACCAAAGGGGAGAAATACAATTTAAGGTTTTTTCCAAATATATTACGTATTTGGTTTTTTCCTTAAGCCGTTGACAACATGTTGCACCTAAGAAGTTCGGTCAAGCAGTCGTGTGTGGAAAAATAATTTACCTACTCGCGTGCGGTAAAGTAATTACTTTACCGCACGCCGTTCGGTAAAGGTACTTTACCGAACCCGCACCATTTGGAGACCTTAGCAACGCGGCAATAAGGCAACTTCAATATTTGTTTACATTTCATCAATTTCGTCTAGTTTGACATGTTTATTTATCAATTCATGGGCTCACCCAGGTGGGGGGCCCCCAAGCCTTAGATTTTTTTACATATTTTCGACATATTTCAGAAAAAAACACAAAAAATAGCTTAAAATTCGACATTATGAGGCTTCGGGATAGTTTTTGTAAATTGGATGCTCCTTATGTTATTTAAGGGTTGAAAAGACACTTTCCGCCTGTCTTAGGTACAATATTTTACCTATGAGTACCTTTTTTTGTAAATTAAATGTAATTTATAAATAAACATGTCAAATTAGACGAAATTGAAATGTAAACAAATATTGAAGTTTTCTTATTACCGCGTTGCTAAGGTTTCCAAATGGTGCGGGTCCGGTAAAGTACCTTTATCGAACAGCGGTAAGTACAGACACTTTCCGCCTGTGTTAGGTACAATATTTTACCTATGAGTACCTTTTTTTTTCAAAAAATTTAATGTATTTTATAAATAAACATGTCAAATTAGACAAAATTGAAATGTAAATAAATATTGAAGTTGTCTTATTACCGCGTTGCTCCAAGGTCTCCAAGTGGTGCGGGTCCGGTACACCCAATATGCAAAATCATCTTTTCGCAAAATGATTTAAACACATATTATATAGTTTCTCTTTATTTTATTAAAAATTATAGCAGAATATTTAATTATTCTGTCAGTTACTCCCTAAAAGGTGAAGTTTTCCACATCCTAGTAGAAAATAGTAAATTTAACAAGTACAAAAATATTACTTTGCCGCATGTAATTGCAGATGGCCGAACAACGCGCTTAGATGGCCGGGCCAGCAATTAAGTGAAACAAAATTTTACAAGTATTTATTTATATTAAATTTTGACAACGTATATTGTTTTGTCTGACACGTTTGTATTTAATTTTTTGTCATGGTGTTTTTTTTTCGCACTAGTGCGGAATAGGTTTCTTTCCTCAAAACACTATTTTTATAGTTTTCCTCGGGCGTGACGAGAGCTAAAACGGCTCTGGAGGCGAAGTGAAAGCGCAAGGCCCAGTGGTCTATGCCAGAAATGCGTTACCTACTATTAGCATATAAGTAATTTACGTATATGACTATTAGAGTTTTAAAGCGCGTTAAAGGCTTCTAGAACCGATTTTCGTGTGCACTTCATTGCTAAAATGTAAGATACAATTTAAATCATTTCTTACACCCTAAGAATGCAAAATCGATTGGTCGTCCAAAAATCGTCGTGTGCAGGAGGTGGTGGGGGTAATTTTTCCAAAAATTTAGAAAATTTTTTTTTTGCATTTTTTAAATATATAAACTGTGCTCATGATTCCACCAAAAGCATATAGTAATATTTCTATCAGAAAGAGTTCCCTATTAAACAAGTGCTCGCCCTGAAAACGCGTATTTACAATAATTTATAACTTGTTATAATTCGAGAACCCTTTGCTTAATCAAAAAAACACCTTCTATAAACTTTTGTATCAAAGATCAGGGATCACAACGGTTTTAGAAAAATGTCAATCGGACGCATAGTTTTAGCTCACACATATACTATACTATAGTAGTGTGAGCTATGGTGATCCTAATTTTTTCGAGAAAAAAAAGTTGCTCCGATTTCAAAAATTTTTATATATCTTTGCGTTTCAGACGATTTTGAAACTTTTTTGTTGCGCCGTCTGTCTGTCTGTCTGTCTGTCTGTCTGTATGTCTGTCTGTCTGTCTGTCTGTCTGTCTGTCTGTCTGTCTGTATGTCTGTAACGACCAACGCGCATAACTCAAAAACCGCTTAGCCGATTTTGATGAAATTTGGTACCTAGGCTGGGTCTTGGGTCGAGATGGTCCCATTTAAAAATGAACAAAATCCACCGAACACAAACCAAATAAAAGGGTGGGGGTAGATTTCAAAAATTAGAGTTTATATGAAAATATGGCTTGTGTGATATCAAACGAAAGGTAATTGAGTCTGGAGTTAAACAAAATACATTTTAATTTATTTTAAAAAAAGGGTGGGGGTATATTTCAAAAATTAGAGTTTAAGTGAAAATATGGAGTGTGTGATATCAAACGAAAGGTAATTGAGTCCGGAGTTTAACAAAATACATTTTAGTTTTTGCTTTTTTTAAGGGTGGGGGTAGATTTTTAAAATTTGAGTTTAAGTCGAAACATGGCTTGTGTGGTATCAAACAAAAGGTAATTTAGTCTGGAGTTGAATAAAATATATTTCAGTTTTTAGTTATATTAGCTCACACGTAAACTATAACTATAGTACCTAGTGTGAGCTTAGGGGCCCATATATTGGCAGAGTATTTTTTTAAGTAGCAAAGAGTGATGCCATGACGCGACGAACGCGGCGGATCCTAGACATGCGACGAAGGGTCACATATTTTACAAATGCATGGCGGGACAGGCGAAACGCGACTCTATTAGTCGAGATACACGTAAGATCGCTTTTCGTTGATTATCTCGCTTGTGCTATTGTTTCCCTTAATAAACAATGCTTTTGCGTTGCGATGTCCGTGTAGAGTCATGGTAAATTTTTTGACTTGTTATAAACAAGAACGTTGAATTAGTTGTTGTTTTTGTGTAATCTAATACAGTGTTTTCAATGTGTGTATGTAGTCAAAACAGAGTGTATTTAAAATAAACAATATATACAAACAGTGGCGGATCCAGGGGGGGGGGCAGAGCCCCCCCCCCCCACCCAAACATATAATTTATTTTTTAGTTTAGCAGCATCATTTATTTAATATTTGTCAAAAATTCTACTTATTTTTTTAAAATTTCGCCTGCGGCGCTATTATTCTTATTTAGCTACTAAATTTCACATCTCAATTTCTATCAAAAACCACTAAAAAAATGTTTTTGATGTTTGCTGCCACTTTGACCCCTGCCCCCGAAAAATTCTTGATCCGCCACTGTATACAGAGTGTAAATAAGATTTAAGTGCAGAACAAATAAGAAAGCCAAACTTATATTTATTAGTATGATATAAGAAGTGAAACCAAAATAGGTTTGGGACAGTCACGTGATATATATTTATTTTTTAATATAATTTTTTGTGACAAGTTTATTTATTACTCTGTCTTTGTCACTTTCCAATCACCCCGTTTTTAACTTTAGGCCAGCGCAAACACATTATTTGCCCCGATAAGCCTAGGCAGTCCATGTGAAAGATAGATTTGTGCACACTCGATATTTCTTTTCTATATAAACTTTGCATAACACATTGAAAGTTATCGTTACTTGTTTAGAAACTTTAAAAAATAGTTGTGGTATACCATATATCCCAGATAAAAGTTATTACACGGTTTCTTATGAGAATTTTGAAAACAGTAATACACACAAATTTGGATTATTGGGTAAACATTGGCGCTATTCCGAGCCCAGTCTATTTCAAAAATAAAAATATCTATAAAGACTTTTAAAAAATCAAGCAATAAATAAATTATTTTTATTAAAAGCAGTTTTTAATTTTTGCTTGATATTTGGAAAAACCCTTGTGGTTATTTTAAATTTTAATACAGCACCTGATTGGGCTCAGAATATAGTCAGTTTTTTCCATTTAACCAGAATTATAATATGTCTTATCATTTCCAAAATTCTCATAAGACCCCATGTAGTTACTTTTATCTGGGACACCCTGTATAGTAAGTACTTTTTGAATATTATCTATATGTAAAAATTATACTACCCGCAACTTAATGAATTATATACGAAGTAACTGGAACGACCACGGCTATATGAGACACTGAGACAAAAATTTAACAGTTTTTTTTAGAGTGACAACATACAATAAATGCTAAGCATTGCAATCTTTCTCTCTCTAGTTCTAATCACCTGTGGTATTCTGTGAACTTAATACTTCAAGGAGATTCTCATTTGTGATTTGTCATTAAAGTGTTTGTCAATGTTGTCAGTAGCACCTCCTGCGCAGCGTGCTCTCTCTACAAAAAATATCAATATTTTTGCCTCACTTTGCATATAGAGATTATTGCCGTTAATAGGTCTTACGAGAATCTCTCAGTTTAGTGCCCTCTTTAGCCTATTAACCTTTCCATCATTTTTGACGTTGGTCAAAGCTGTCACATTATTTATTGATCCAGGAGACGATGTGAAGCCTTCCAAAAAGGCGCCACAAATGAAATTGCCTTATTTGAAAAAAAACTTACTTGCGATTAAACTCTTTAAAAAAAATCTCTATATCGTTATTTAAAGTTGTAGTTGTACATTTACATAGATAGGGTTTTTGGTCACTGCGCGCCGATAAATCAATGTGACGACACGGGTCAAATGTGTGGGGACGATATACACCAATAAAATAATATGCATGAGTAAATTAAAGCATGTGTAAATAACCAATCAGGACATTTTATACTAAATTCTACAAGAAGGACACTCTTATGTACATTTGATATTGCCATTTCTTAATGTTTTCATCAAGAACTGGAAATTACCGTGGGTATTGGAATATTACGTATATGTTCACATCTAACTTTAAAGTTGTCTTATTTGTAAAAGTGACTAAATAAAATAAAGTTATTTTTTAAAAAAAGAGTTTTATTAAGCTCGCATCTAAAATATATTTATTAACAATTTCCGCTGCTTGAGTTTTTCCGATATTAAATTTATCAGGATCTTTCGTGCTGATAGATGTTCCTTCTCGGAAACGGTAACAACTTTCATCTTTTCACGTAAACTAAGAAGTTTTTTACTAGGCGCCATTTCAAAGAGATCTATTACTTCTCAACTGAACAATAAATATAAAACACAGCAGTTCCGCCGAATATAATATGTTGTAAATACGACAGAAGTATTTTGTCTCCGCATTAAAATGGAAAGAGGTAATTCCCTGGCTACAGAGTGCGTTGTTGCCAACGTAATACATAATATTTATGTCCATGTCGTGCAGCGCTCTGTCCCGTTGTCAGGGGTTAAGGAAGGTTTCAGAATTTTTTAACTAAAAAAATCGTCGGCGTCCGGATATTAGAGTGTCCGATTATAGACTCCAACAAATTTGTCCGTCTAAAGGGAGTGTTCGCTTAATAGAGGTGTCCGCAAGGAAAGGTTTCTGTACTTACTAATCTTACTATTACATTTTGCAGTAGATTTTCTGTGTTTTTAAATAGGTGACCATTCTGGCATTACATTTAAAGTAAAAGTTACTTGGCTTCATCGTGAGCTGTCTGAGAGTGGAAGGTAAAGTGGGATCAAAAACTTTTTGCTGAGTCTTTCTTACAGAGGGTGAAAATTAAGCTTGCAAACATCAAGAAGGCATTGAACAGTATAATAAATTTTATTAGGGTAAAAAATACTTAAAAAGAGTAATTTAATTGGGTGGCATAAAAAAGGCCAAAATGGTCAAGGCATTCCTCGTGTCGTATTTAAAATGACTTTTTTGACACTCGAATAGGTACAGTCGGGCACTTTTTTAATTGCCGCTCTGGTAAATTAAAAAATTCAGGGGGGATACGATGTTTAAAATTGAATTTTGGAAAATGTGCGTTTTGTGATGGGAATTGCACCAAATTTTATTTTCTAGCATGTTTTTTAATAACTTGTTTTTTGTTTAAGATGACCCCTTCCAACCAATCAACGCATTTTTCCGAAACAGATGTGTAATTGTCCGAAACATCTGAGTTAACCCACTTACTTGTCTTGTAAATATATTTATATTTGATCGTATTTAGTAGATATCAAGAAGTCAAATACACATACACATTTTTTAACTAGATTTTAAAGTCTGGTTCAAATATGCAAAAAAATTCACAAATGATCCAAATATTATTAATTAATGGCTTATACTTTCACGTTTCTTTAAATTATATTTAAAATAATAGGAGCTCTACTGTTTTTTAAACACTTGCGGAAGACTAAATTATTATTCATACAACATGTTGTTTATAGTTTTAGGTCCTTGCATTATTTGTAATTTGGTATTTGATAATTATATTGGCAATCGCCCATTTTGCGATCAGAAATTTTAACACACGAAAAGGTGATCTCATGCTTTCAGACGTTAATTCTTTACGTCTAATTTGAGTTATCATACCTTTGACAGTGGGAAAGAAGAATTAAAAGAGATCAGTTGGATGACTTGGCGAGTTAATACCCTGAGAATTTCTCGTTCTTGTATTGAGACACCGCAGCCTGCATAGATGGAAGTTTTCCGAAAATTTATGTATGGCTTCGGTAGTTCAATGTTTAGAATATTTGCCTAGAGAGCAAGAGATCCCGGGTTCGAGTCCCGGCCGAAGTAGAAAACTTTTTTCTTATTTTTCTTTCTTTAATTTCACTTGTTGTTTATAGTTTTAGGTCCTTGCATTATTTGCAATTTGGTATTTGATAATTAAGTTAGATATTATACATTTTTACTACCTACTTTTAAATTGAACTGTACACATAATTTAGAGGAAATATATAAGTTACTGCTTAAAAGTGTGTTCACACTAGCGCGAGTCTACTGTATTTGGTTCGATTTAAAAAAAAAGACATGTTCTCATAAAACTGCTTCTCTATTCAAAACAGCAAATAGCCTTTTGGCAACCGTAAAATATCGAAAAATGTGTACAAAAAGAGCTTTATGGCCGAACTGTATGCATGCAACCTACCAAATAATGTTTTGCTCCTAATCCATTATATCCATTTTGGGGTAAAATTTATCAAGAGGGCGGTTAACTTCATCAATATGACACCGAAGTAGATGAGGGCATTCTATTTTTAACAGACGTTAAAAAAAGGTTGGTTTAATATTCATATCGTTGACCTCCTTACAAGATCGTCATCAGTGGAGAACAGCATAAGCCAATTTTAACCAAAAACCAAATTTCATATGTAGGAGTTGGTTTTGGTTATTTATAAGGCCTTAAAGTTTAGCTTGAAACATGTTTGTGATATCTAGGTGTTTCACTACATATGGGACACCCTGTATTCTATAATATATAACATTTTTATTATATTCGGGTGAGGTCTATGTATTTCGTGCAGGACTTTTCGCATTAAAGTAAAAAATAAGTTAAACCACTTTCTATGGGCGAAGAGTTTGATTTGGTTTACCGACGCGGCGGTCATCAGGGGGAGAAGAACGAAGAAATCTACTTGTGCAGAAAGCAAAATAAATTTTCACCTTATGCTTCCCGGTGGCGTAAACCCTTGGATTATCCAATACCCATGGCCCCTCTAGGTTATGAGTTATGAACGCCGCTGGTTTGGTTTGTGATATTGTCTCAAAATGGGATTTGATAAATAGTAGTAAATAGTATAATAAGTTTTTAAAAATGTTTAATTAAATGTTGTTTTCCACATAAACAAAACTAGGTTAAAAATAAGTAAAATATATGACAAGACCAGCGACTTGTTTTTTAGGCATGGTTTTAAGAATCGTTGTATTTTAGTAACAGTTGTGTTCGGCTAATCTGTCCTTTGACCCACTAACATCAAAATAATTTACATTTTGTAACTGAAAACAGATTTAAGAAATCATTTTCAATTTTTGAAAAAACACACTGTTAAATTTTGATTTTGGCGGTTTTCTAAGTCGACGCTTTGCTGGCTTACACAGGTGTCTTGCCTCTTTGTCTAAAGCACAGTCTATTTATTTCTCTATAAAGCGCTTTAGCATTAGAGTTCAAAATAATCAACAGCAAGTTGGGAGTACAAGCAGGGTGGTTTACACCCAGATAAAAAAAGCAGTTAGAAAGCATTCTTGAGTGAGTTTCCGTACACTTCACTTCGTTTCATTTAGGAGGTCTTTTTTCAACTGGAGATATATTAAATTTGTCAATTATTTTAAATTTGTATACAGTTATTCTTTTTGTTCATTCATTTGCTGTTTCATGTGTTTTAAAAAATTGTACTCAATAAATATAGTATCCCAATCCATTATATCCATTTTGGGGTAAAATTTATCAAGAGGGCGGTTAACTTCATCAATATGACACCGAAGTAGATGAGGCATTCTATTTTTAACAGACGTTAAAAAAAGGTTGGTTTAATATTCATATCGTTGACCTCCTTACAAGATCGTCATCAGTGGAGAACAGCATAAGCCAATTTTAACCAAAAACCAAATTTCATATGTAGGAGTTGGTTTTGGTTATTTATAAGGCCTTAAAGTTTAGCTTGAAACATGTTTGTGATATCTAGGTGTTTCACTACATATGGGACACCCTGTATTCTATAATATATAACATTTTTTAGTATATTCGGGTGAGGTCCTTTGTATTTCGTGCAGGACTCTTCGCATTAAAGTAAAAAATAAGTTAAACCACTTTCTATGGGCGAAGAGTTTGATTTGGTTTACCGACGCGGCGGTCATAAGGGGGAGAAGAACGAAGAAATCTACTTGTGCAGAAAGCAAAATAAATTTTCACCTTATGCTTCCCGGTGGCGTAAACCCTTGGATTATCCAATACCCATGGCCCCTCTAGGTTATGAGTTATGAACGCCGCTGGTTTGGTTTGTGATATTGTCTCAAAATGGGATTTGATAAATGGTATTTTTGCCATTTATAAGTTTTTAAAAATGTTTCATTAAATGTTGTTTTCTACATAAACAAAACTAGGTTAAAAATAAGTAAAATATATGACAACACCAGCGACTTGTTTTTAGGCATGGTTTTAAGAATCGTTGTATTTTAGTAACAGTTGTGTTCGGCTAATCTGTCCTTTGACCCACTAACATCAAAATAATTTACATTTTGTAACTGAAAACAGATTTAAGAAATCATTTTCAATTTTTGAAAAACACACTGTTAAATTTTGATTTTTGGCGGTTTTCAAGGTCGACGCTTTGCTGGCTTACACAGGTGTCTTGCCTCTTTGTCTAAAGCACAGTCTATTTATTTCTCTATAAAACGCTTTAGCATTAGAGTTCAAAATAATCAACAGCAAGTTGGGAGTACAAGCAGGGTGGTTTACACCCAGATAAAAAAAGCAGTTAGAAAGCATTCTTGAGTGAGTTTCCGTACACTTCACTTCGTTTCATTTAGGAGGTGTTTTTTCAACTGGAGATATATTAAATTTGTCAATTATTTTAAATTTGTATACAGTTATTTTTTTTGTTCATTCATTTGCTGTTTCATGTGTTTTAAAATATTGTACTCAATACATATAGTATCCCAAACCTAAACCGTAATACTAAGTAAATTAAACAGTTTATTTAATAATTTTAATCAATCAATGATTAAAAATGTGTTAAAAAAATATATTTTTGAAACAAACATAGAAAGGTTGCTAAAGGCTAAAAGACTTTAAATATTAGAATACAAATCATTAACATTAAACTAATATAAAGAAGTAAACATGTGAAGTTTAATAGAAGAAAATTGAACAGGTATGTATGATTTTCCTACATTGTTTGTATAATCAAGAAAAACACTTATAGTAGTTCTTCCTCCAAGAGCCGCCAAATTTCCTTTCGAGATAATAATAACTAGTATATTTAATAACATTTAATGATTTTACGCTCTTCAAGATATATTTGGAACAAGTCCTTAAAGTCTGGAGGAGAAAATGCCAAAACATGGGAATTCCGTTGATGAAACCACCTTGTATACTTAATGTTGCGCCGATGATCAGATAATAGTGGCTCAGGATTATGACGACCTCGAATATATGTGAAGAGTACAATAAGTGGGGACTAGAGGTTAATATCAATAAGACAGAATATATGTGTATTGGTGAAACGAAACAGGATCTAATCTTAAATACTGGGCAGCGAATTCAGTCCTTTTTTTTCCGGGTATGCGCATTCGCAAGGAGATCCCTGTGATGAGTATAAATACTTAGGACTAAAAATTACAGCTGACGGAATACTAGACAAAGCTATAAAAGATAGAAACGTACTAGGAAGAAAAGCAATAACTTTATTAAATGGAATATTTTGGGATCAAAGTATATCAAAACATAACAAAAAGCTTATATACAACACCATTGTAAAAAGTGTTATTACATACGGCTCAGAAGTATGGCCAATCAAAGATAGAACAGAAAAAATGCTTTTCGCTACGGCGATGGACTATTGGAGAAGAGCAGCAGGGAAATCAAAAGAGAAAGAAATACAAATCAAAGAATAAGAGAAGTTATGACAGTGGGTAATACTTTAGTGGATGATATAAGAACAAAACAACTGGTGTGGTACGGATATGTACAAAGAATGGATGATGGAAGACTACCTAAACAAATATTACAATGGAAACCAACTGGCAGAAGAAAACGAGGAAGGCCGAGGAGAAGCTGGAGAGAAGGAATAGACAGTGAAATAAGAATAAGAGGCCTAGATGATGAATTATGGGCAAACAGAAACGAGTGGAGATTGGGTATATATATATATATATATATATATATATATATTAAATTACTTATAAAATCATTATTTATATATATATATATATATATATATATGATTTTATAAGTAATTTAAATTTTTTCCCAAATTGGTAGCTTGCAGCGTTCAAGCCTTGCCACTCGATTTGATAGTACCACTGTCAAAGAACTCGGCTGCTACAATATATTATTTTTTATGCCGTTAAGTAGAAACGAGTATAATATAACTCGTTTCTGCCTTTAATATCAAGAAAAACTAATTAAAAAGAAAAATAATGGAACGGTATTTAACACACCATACTAATTGCATTTAAAGATGCTCTAGATATAAAATATCATAAAATATCGTTCTAGTAAATTTACTTTATTTCGAATCCCTAGAGATTAATTAAGTTTTTAACCAATACGTATTAAAAGTAACTTAATTAGGATTTTAAATTTTTAATCTCTAAGAATTAAAAACACGTTTTTCATCCCAAGAAAAAAATTGACCTTTTTAATCCCTAGTGTATAAAATAATAAATATCCACCAAACTAAAAAAAGAGGTCGTTTCTATCACAGCTTATGGTCGATGGTTCGAATACTTATAATAGACAATCCAACTCGATTCGGCCCTTTTGCCTGAATTGTTTAAAAATTTTCTGGTAGAGTGTGTGTGCCCACCAGGTAAAACCAGCTGTTCGATTCGACTAAGGGTAGATACGGGTATGTTGGTGTAGTTGGAAATTTTCGCCTAGGGTAAAAATTTGGAGCCCAGGGTGCTTGATAAAAAACATTTACATCATTCGCAAATACCAAATTGCAAATAATACAAGGACCTAAAACTATAAACAACAAGTGAAATTACAGAAAGAAAAATAAGAAAAAAGTTTTCTGCTTCGGCCGGGACTTGAACCAAGGATCTCTTGCTCCCTAGGCAAACATTCTAAGCATTGAACTACGGAAGCCATACATAAATTTTCGGAAAACTTTCATCTATGCAGGCTGCGATGTCTCAATACAAGAACGAGAGACTCTCAGGGTATTAGCTCGACCAAGTCATCAAACTGATCTCTATAATTCTTCCTTCCCACTGTCAAAGGTATGAAAACTCAAAAGTTAGACGTAAGCTGTCAACGTCTGAAAACATGAGATCACCTTTTCGTGTGTTAAAATTTCTGATCACAATGGGCGATTGCCAATATAATTCTCAAATGCCAAATTGCAAATAATGCAAGGACAAGGCAATTATCGTTTTAGGTCCTCCTATATGTTTAAATTCAATATTAAGTGCCATCGAAAGTATATATTCCCTAGCCCAATCATGGGCGAAATCCATCTGACACATAAATTGCAATTTTTTCACAAAATTTACATAACCAAAAAAATCAAAAAAAAATTACAACAGAAAAAAAAAATTAAATTGTCGTCTGCGGCGCACAGAGGGCCAGGGGTCACTGAAAATATTGAATATCTCCAAAAAAAAAATTCCTACTATTACCCAACTATTGACATTAATTTGAAACGAGAAGGCTTTGGTGAGCCATAAAACAAAAACAAAAAAATAAAAGAGTTGCCGTAACTTGTCAAAAAGGCTTCACTTAGTGGTATAGTCTAACATATACGCATTTGTAATGACGTCACCAGTTGAGAAAAAAACGTATGGCGTAGATATTTTTGCCAATCAATGTTTTTTGATTGACAGTGACGGATACTTCACATAACCAATTACCTACGTAATTAAATCATAGACACTACTTTTTTTAAAAAGTTTATTGTCACCGCTGTTTACAATATACTAAACAAAGATAAACAAAAATGACGTCATTACAAATGGGTATAAGTTGGACTATAGGTTCTGCGAAATAATATTATATTGCAACAGACGTTTTTAAATTTTCTAATTTTTTTAAAACTTATATTTTACAAATAAATTTTTTATGATGAATGAAGATAAAAGAGGTAAGTTTTTGCTGTTTTTCTACACTTTTATATTTTAGTAATAATTTCCCATATTTGTATAACGACCATTTTTATTATTTATTCAAAATAAATCCTAAACATTTACGAACGACTTAAAAAAATGTAGGTATATCATATGTTTCTTATATATATTATTAAGTTAAGTAGTTCTTATACTTTTATGTCGCGCAAAAAAAATCTGCTCTTAATTGCACACCTGTGTGGTAAAACATTATTTTCTGCTAGATGTCTGGAATACCTATTGGTCTTAATAAAAGAACTATGCAGGGTGAGTTCTAGGTAATAGTTCAAAATTGCGGGATCGATTCAGGGGCTCAAAATATTACTATTTGTTGATATATGCTTTAGTCCGAAAGTTGATAGTTTAGAAGATACAGGGTGTTACATTTATTTTTAAAATTTCAAATTTTGTCTCTAGCGAAATATATATTCAGTTTTTTAAAACCAAAATTGGCATGCAGGGGTTTTTTGGGTCGACAAATACGAATATGATGTTATTTTTGACAGCTTTGGTAGAGGGCGCCACTTGCGGTATCTCTAGTGCATTTTTTGGCATATATGTTTTGGGCGCTTACCTATTAGAAATTTGATAGCATACTTCAAATCCTTGATGTTTTTTATAAAAAAAATATATACTTAACTTTTCGACGGTCATAAATAAACAAATAGTAATATTTTTAACTCCTGAATCGATCTTGCAATTTCGGACTATTACCTAGAACTCACACTGTACAGCAGCTCTTGTCGGTTGACCTACACTTTTAGCTATTTACGTTACTAGACCGGAAACGTGGACTTTATAGGTCAACCCAGGAAACGTACAGGGTGATTGAGCATATTTTACTTAATAGCTATCTCCGTTAATATTGATCTATTATTATGTTACCTTGTGTTTACAGAGTTTAAAATGGTTTTTTATATAATATTTCACTCAATATAACTAAGTACTATTTTTATCTTTTTTTAACTTATAAAAGTTATTAAGTCGGCTTTGAGCTCAACTCTTTGCATGTTTTAAAAAATTACAAATAAAATCATACAGCTGTAACCATAGCTGCTGGTTTTTTAAGAAAATTATTTCAAAAAAATTGATTACTTTTGCGACACTCTGTATAATAGAAGATTCGCATGTTTTTAGTTGATCTGTTTAAGGATTATAAAAATTTTTAAAAGAGGTGAAAATTAGTTAAAGTATAATTTTAACAAGAATCAGCGAAAATATGATTTTGTTATGTGGTAATATTAAAACACCACATACAAAAAAATTTCTGTAGGCTAATAATTATAATTTTATTTACACTTTGTATTAATATTGTAATTTTAACACATATTGAATAATATCTACATGCTAAATAATTTTTCAATAAAATATGTCTCGGCTGGCCCACTGTGCGGCGTCTTTTATTTTAATCTAATGGCAAAAACTTATCTGAAATCGCAAAAAAACGTTTTTGTTGCCTCCTTGTCCCCCCCCCCACCGGACATTCTGGATCTGCCACTGAGCCCGATCAATTTAAATCAAATTCGAGTAAGAAGTTTAGAATAATTTGAGAAAACACTCCTTGTTTTTCTGGTTACGGGGCCCCTGCTCTCCCGCCGGGGCCCCTACGTACCCAGTCCGGCCCTAAAATATGTTATATTAATATGTCTTATGCCATATAACATTGTTACTTAAATTATTATGTAAAAGTGCGTATACACCAAACTGCTCCGCGCATGCGCCACGTATGCGCCGTTCGCGCGCCTTATGTGCGTCGTTCGCCCAATTCATTTCAACAAACTTTCTACGATTCAAGGAAAAACAACAAACACGCATTGGAATGATGAAACTGCCGCGCCGATGCGGTCACAAAGGATCTGCGAACACCGAAAGGGGAGCTGAAGAAAGCTGGCAACTTGAAAATACAAAAACGGGATGAATCTGTGTTTGCGAGCGGCGTCTGAGCGGCGCACATACCGCGCTCCAGTGTTGCGCACGCGGAGCAGTTTGGTGTATACGGACTTTAACATTAAGGGTTACATGTTGCTATCAAACAACATACTTTAATGATGTAACAGGCAATATGTAGTAAATGTTATGTACCATGCTTACCCGGTGGTTAAAATTTTTTTCATGATATAAATAGGATTTTTTATTTTTGCTGTCAAAATATAACACATTTTTCTCTTGGTAAACCTAATACATAATATCTTTGACCTGTCTGGGTACTACCCTCGCCCTAAAACATTCCATGAAGTAATGATAATATGCAGATTTCTTTAAAACCTCAACAAGTAATTTATATCTTAAGTGATACTTTGCAAGTGATTTTTTTAAGCTTCTTAAATTTATCATCTAATTTCTTATGTTTTGAAATCGAAGTTTTACCTTCCTAGCCCGCACAGCAATGGCTATAGAATAGAATAGCCGAATTTTTTTTCAGATAACGCCGAAAATGTGTCACTTGGGTGTATTTTGACCTCTCTCAGCAATATCGTTGTGACGTCTGTGTGTGTGTGTACATCTGTCTGTAACACGATAGATCCCAAACGGCTGAACCAATTTTTCGTGACATTTTCAATCAAAACAGTTTTCGGAAATAAGAACTTCGTTTCGAGATAATTACAGAAAACTATTTTCAAGGTTGATATAGCATGAATGGGAGTGTGCTCATGGACTAGGGAGGTATCAGATCCGTCATGGATCTAACTATTTTATTTTTAGAAATGACGTCCATTTTGGATGTTTTTATTTATAATATAATAATTTAGAACTACGGCATTCGTTTATCATTTCAAGTTTGATTTTTGCAATCTATGGACGTTTTACTTTCTAAGCAAATAAACGAACGCAGCTTGAAAAAGTAAAGTAAGTAAATCCACATTTTTCCAGTTAATCAACCTATTTCTTGATAGCGCTAGATTTTCTACTTTGTCTAAATTGAAATTTCGTAATAGGTTGATACAAAATGCCTTTTATGTTGAACGTCATACTAATGTTGAACCCAAGCAATAATAAATATTCCGTTATCAATCTAATATTTACTTTCTGGCGATAAAACAAAATCTAGTCGATCGTCGACATTTCAGTAACAGCACAAAGTATCGCACTGTTGGCGTGTATTACCCACTCCATGGCAGGATTTTACGTTCAGTGGCGCACATCTAGGCTAATTTTAACTAAAACCGAATTTCACAAGTGAACAACAAAAATGTTTAGAAGAGTCTGAAAATGCTTTACATAAACTGTTCTGGTCAAGTTTAAAAACTTTCTTTAAAATCTGGAAATCTTTTAGGACTGTCCCAAACGTTTTAAAAAAAGCCTAAAATAGTGCTGTAAACATAAAGTTTTTAAACCGACATAAAACACCACAAACATACTCTACATGTTAATTCTAAGGTACTTACTCAAAAGGTAGTAATTTAGAACCATAACAAAACCGCGCTAAGCCGGTTTGGTGGTTCGTGCATACTTGCTATATGACTGGACCGTCGACAAAAATCGTGATAAATCGTGAGTCATCGGAAAAGCCCTAATTTTATGGATGGAACATTAGATGTTTGCTTTTTTTTTCATCGTAAATAAATAATAAATAAATGACAAGCCTTGCATAACAAAATAAGGTATTTATTTTTCTTCAAAGTATGAATTTTTACAAATAAAATACAAATTTTCTTCTGGTGATTCCCCGTCGTGGAAGCTGTAAATTACCAAAAACATGACATGATAGTGCCGTCCGCAGTGCCGTCGGAGCGCTTCGTATTTTCTAATCGTCTAAAATCAACTCGACTTATTGCAATGTACCAAATAATATATTTTTACTAGGAATTCTATATACGCTTAATCAAACAAACTCTAAAATTTCAACAAAACTTGAAAATTCGTGAGATCCTGTGCATGTTTCGTGAGATCGTAAGATTCAACATGGAATCGTGAGATCTCATGATTTATCGTGAGATCTGGCACCCCTGGTTCGAGTCCCACCTCGGTATATGGTTGTTTTTGTATCGTCCCAACAAGGCATATCTCGGCAAAAATTTGGTTTAAACGACTAGGCGATTGATCCTAGCTATCGATGGAAACACCCAGAAAAAAAAATCCATAACCAAACCAATATTTTACGTTATATAATTGGCTACTTTCCAAGTTGTGGTTAATTTTCAATATTTTCGCTATGCATTTTAGATTATTTTGATAAAAATGTCAAATCGATAAAAAGCCACAATTTAAAAACTGTCAACATGACTGTCCAAATGACATGTGACCAACTTGAATAAGAGAGAGACTGTAACATAGTATTTCCGGTCTCTTGGTTTTTTACCGGTCCTTGTAGAGAAACCTGAACGTTTTCTTGTCGGTTAAATAAATACGTACGATAGATGATGGGAAACGAAAGCTGGGTTTATACAGAAACATAGCATAACATAAGACATAGCATGGCATAACATAACATGATATAACAAAAGCTTGGTCCAATCACACTTTCACTTTTTTGTACGCGATTTTTGGAACTTTCAGCTGAATTGATTGAACCGGTACAGGGCTTCCCTGCTCAGTACAACAAGAAAAACAAGGATTTGTCATCCATCTAAAATAAATAAATAACACCACCTCCACATGTATTAGGGCTGAGGGAACGTCCTTAAATTACGTAATGCAAAGCTTCAGGATTTTTGACCCCCCCCCCCTTCGTAACGCATTTTCAAGAAAAAAACACATTAAAAAAACATTTAGAAAACGCAAAGCCAAACCCCCCCTCCCCCCCTTGAGCGTTACGTCATTTCAGGATAGGTCTCAACTAACTGCAACAATAATTAACAGCCAACCTACTATATGTACCCAAATATTAAAAGTTGGAGTGTTTTGCTTACCTTTTTTGCCTAATTAGATTTTTTTAAAACAAAAAAAACATTAAAAATCATCAAACACAATAAAAATATAGGGTTATGGTCAAAAATCGTAAATACTGACGTAATGAGATTTGACAGAAGACATGACCTAAAAAGATAATGTTATGTCATGTAATGTTATGCCATGTTATTTTTCTGTATAACACCAACAGGGTTTTTTATAAGCTCAACTCTGTTGTTATGTCATGCTATATTTTATGTCATGCTATGTTTCTGTATAAACCCAGCTCAACTTTACAGGTCTCCCCAAGCTTACAGGTCCCGCCTTTGGCTGACCCCGTAAATTTCATGGCTCGACCTGTGAAGTTTATGGATGATTCTACCAAAAGTGGGCTATATGGATATCATTTTTGGTCATTGCCTTTAAATAACAGTACAGCACAGTAAATAATTTTGTTTTTTTAAATTTATGTAACTAATTAGGTGTAAGCAACATTTATTTTCCCGAATTTTAGGAATTATTGCATAAAAATTCCAGAGGGATGAGTACCAGAGGAATGAGTTTTTTTAATGGTTTTCCAATTTAAATCAAAATCTATTTTTAGACTACTTAACTAAGTTTTATATAAACAAAGTTCCTGTACTTATAATTTTAAAACAATCAACAAAAAAATTATACTATTGATATCAGTCGAATATTTACTTACCAGAGGGATGATAATTGAAGCGTTCCTTTGTGATTTCTCCGAAAAAACCTAATTTTCTGCCGAAAATAAAAAGAAATATAACTTAAACCGAACTAAAGTTGACATTATCTATGTGGTTAATTTTCAATATTTTCGCTATGCATTTTAGATTATTTTGATAAAAATGTCAAATCGATAAAAAGCCACAATTTAAAAACTGTCAACATGACTGTCCAAATGACATGTGACCAACTTGAATAAGAGACAGACTGTAACATAGTATTTCCGGTCTCTTGGTTTTTTACCGGTCCTTGTAGAGAAACCTGAACGTTTTCTTGTCGGTTAAATAAATACGTACGATAGATGATGGGAAACGAAAGCTGGGTTTATACAGAAACATAGCATAACATAAGACATAGCATGGCATAACATAACATGATATAACAAAAGCTTGGTCCAATCACACTTTCACTTTTTTGTACGCGATTTTTGGAACTTTCAGCTGAATTGATTGAACCGGTACAGGGCTTCCCTGCTCAGTACAACAAGAAAAACAAGGATTTGTCATCCATCTAAAATAAATAAATAACACCACCTCCACATGTATTAGGGCTGAGGGAACGTCCTTAAATTACGTAATGCAAAGCTTCAGGATTTTTGACCCCCCCCCCCCTTCGTAACGCATTTTCAAGAAAAAACACATTAAAAAAACATTTAGAAAACGCAAAGCCAAACCCCCCCTCCCCCCCTTGAGCGTTACGTCATTTCAGGATAGGTCTCAACTAACTGCAACAATAATTAACAGCCAACCTACTATATGTACCCAAATATTAAAAGTTGGAGTGTTTTGCTTACCTTTTTTGCCTAATTAGATTTTTTTAAAACAAAAAAAACATTAAAAATCATCAAACACAATAAAAATATAGGGTTATGGTCAAAAATCGTAAATACTGACGTAATGAGATTTGACAGAAGACATGACCTAAAAAGATAATGTTATGTCATGTAATGTTATGCCATGTTATTTTTCTGTATAACACCAACAGGGTTTTTTATAAGCTCAACTCTGTTGTTATGTCATGCTATATTTTATGTCATGCTATGTTTCTGTATAAACCCAGCTCAACTTTACAGGTCTCCCCAAGCTTACAGGTCCCGCCTTTGGCTGACCCCGTAAATTTCATGGCTCGACCTGTGAAGTTTATGGATGATTCTACCAAAAGTGGGCTATATGGATATCATTTTTGGTCATTGCCTTTAAATAACAGTACAGCACAGTAAATAATTTTGTTTTTTTAAATTTATGTAACTAATTAGGTGTAAGCAACATTTATTTTCCCGAATTTTAGGAATTATTGCATAAAAATTCCAGAGGGATGAGTACCAGAGGAATGAGTTTTTTTAATGGTTTTCCAATTTAAATCAAAATCTATTTTTAGACTACTTAACTAAGTTTTATATAAACAAAGTTCCTGTACTTATAATTTTAAAACAATCAACAAAAAAATTATACTATTGATATCAGTCGAATATTTACTTACCAGAGGGATGATAATTGAAGCGTTCCTTTGTGATTTCTCCGAAAAAACCTAATTTTCTGCCGAAAATAAAAAGAAATATAACTTAAACCGAACTAAAGTTGACATTATCTATCACAACTTGTCACCCTCACAAGTAAATTAGATATCCAGGGTCGTCTCTTTCTCTAGAAATTAACCGGTGGTATTCACAAATATTGTGTTATTAAAAATGGAGCACGTTTAAAATTGTTAAATTTTCCGGAGAACATGTAAATTCGGATTTTCAAAAATATGACTGCAAACTTAAGTTTTATCAATTTTTTGATAAATAGTTAAGACTTGGTTAAATATTATTTATTAGGATATTTTTTCAATTTGAGTTTTTAATAGTTGGTTTGGGACTACACCAGAGGAATGAGGTATTTGCTTTGTAATAAAAAAATTATAAACTTGCAATTTTTTTTATACATTAAACTCAAATGCTCCATAAAGAAAGCATTTCGTTTTAAATCTTATAACTAAAACTATGCGTCATTTGCAGTCTGTGTTTGAAAAATATGCATTCCCAATCCACAGCACCATTTTTGTAGAATCATCCTTATATTTCTGGTCCAGTTTCATAGCCAGCTTTAACAATCCACCTTTACCGTTGATATTCTGACTACACCACTGTATAGCATAGTCTCGGGGACTTTCAAATAAGGTATACTCTTGCTCTTGCCGTCGATGATCGTTCGATAGTGCGCCTATACGAACGTTCCGTGCGGTTACGGTTCAACGCTAACTTTAGCGTCTCTGCCCTTGAATCACGTTTTTAAATAAAATATAACCTAATACTAAAAATAAAATAACATCGGTAACAAAACACCGGCATAACAACACAACCAATACTTTGAAAAAGAAACCATTAAACGTGACTATATGAAGGTTTTGCTTGAACACAATTAATTTCATTTTGAGTTGCTTGAAAGAGCAGGCGTGCATAAGCCAACGTCTTTTTGCATTTTGTTTGCCAGTGCACCAATTAAAGACAATTGTTCTGCTTTTCAAGCCTTCGCCAACTGACGACGCGATATAACGACGACAAAACAAAAGATAAAACGTCTTTGTCCAGAGAAGCTTGGTCAAAATATATCGAACCAAATTCCCACAACAAAAAACAGAGGAGTATTTTTTCCTTACACTACATCACCATCTCCGCGTTCTTAAATAAACATATTGAGATTAAAGCCCCTCTTAACTAAGTCCGCCGTGTAGTGCCTTAAGTGCTGAGTCAGTTCGTAAGATTTTGTTTCCCGCGTCGGACGAACGCGCAGTGAGCATCGTGTCTTTGTACTTATATTAAAATAATAGTTTGGTGTTAAAACAAAAGAAAATCGAATCTTTTGTTTAACAAAACAAAAGTAAAAAGGTCGGTGAAAAGATAAAAGTGTCAATTAAAAAATAAAAGTAAGTGAAAATGGTGTTTGTTACTAAGTGCACATGGGAGTTAAATAATATCATTGAAAATTCATGATGTGTTGACTTATTGTGTTATTGCGAAAGGAGCTAAGCGGGTTCTTTAGTTGTTTGGCCTGGTTCTGTATGTGGTCAAGAGTGTGCCCACTTAAGAATACAAGTTGAAGAAACCAGTATAAAAATTAAAGGTAAGTTTTTTGTTGGGGGTAGCGGAGGTCATTATTATATTAATAAAAAAGTGCAGTAAAATTTTTCTATCCCCTGTTCTACAAGATGAGGGTGGACTTTAAGAGGAATTGCCGAAATGATATCCATCTTAAATTCCGGCTATTTTTAGGTTCTTTTACTTTACTGAACCAATAATCACGGATCACCTAACAAAAGGTGATCCCTGCAATAATCACGTTTTCTCAATAGTCGATAGTGTTCCACCACTTTTTTATTATTGTGGAGTATTTAATCTAGACGAACGTATTTTCTCTTGCGCCAAAAAAACAGTCCCAAGTAAATCGCTTTGGAGGTAAAAAAAACATAACCTTAACCTAATGCTGGGTTAATATAGAGATCAATATAAAAATAAATATAAACATTAAAATAAAAACAAAAAATATTTTGCTATTTATATGCCCAAATCAAAAACAAAATGTCAACACTGTATCTGCAAAAAAAAAACGCTTGGATTTGGATTAAACTAAACCACTGGCTTTTAAAGTTGAATTGGTTAAAACTAGTTCTGCGTACCTAATCCGTTTTCAGATAAAAATAAAAAAATATAAAAGTTTGCCAACTTTTTATTTTTATGTTTACCTGGCTCTGTATAACATCATAATAACACCTATACAGCTTTCTATAAATTTAAGTTTTATTTTTATGTATATTTTAATATTTACTTTCATATTTTAATGTTTTCTGTATAAATAAAGAGATTAAAAGAGAGAGAGAAGAGATTTTAAATCATTTGTCCCGGGGAAAAATCCATTCTGGAATGTCCCAATTTTTAAGCAGATGTTCCGTAAAGTCCCGGTAATGATACCGCTCTATTTTGTATCCTCAAAGTCACTGCAAATCAAAAAGGAGATGTTCTGCCATCTACAAATTTCAATTGTTACTACTATAAATAGTTATAGTATACGTTTGAGCTAATACACAATTTTTAAGTTTAAGGAATTCTTTAACTTATTGTAAAAACAACGTTATTTACCCACATAGCACAATCACGTGTTTAACAGGTAAAAAACGCCTGAGAAAAAAAAAACGTTGATTTTAAAAGTTGCTAGAAAACGTCTATTTTACATATGAAAACGAGCTTAATAGGTCATTCATTAACTTTATAAAAAATAACGTTGCTAAAAACGGCGTTGTAATAACGCCATTACCAAATCAAAACAGCAATTTTCAAGTGAATTCTTAGTAGATTTTTATCGAGGGGTCATCAGCTTTCAACAGTACTGTACAAATTTCACAACAGTACCCGACAGTACCACGACAGGATCCAACAGTACTCGACAGTACACGACAGTACCCAACAGTACTCGACAGTACACGACAGGACCCAACAGTACCCGACAGTACCCGACAGTACACGACAGTACCCAACAGTACACGACAGGACCCAACAGTACCCGACAGTACACGACAGTACCCAACAGTACTCGACAGTACACGACAGGACCCAACAGTACTCGACAGTACACGACAGTACGTAACAGTACTCAACAGTACACGATAGAATCCAACAGTACTCGACACAACCCTCTTACCCGAAACAGTGGCGTAGATGCGAAAAGACAGGATGACCTTTTTTTTTTTTTTTGTTTTTTTTGGTCGTAAGTTTTTTGAGTGCGTGCTAAGGCCTTGTCGGCGTTCCCCAAATCCCTAAACAGGATGACCTGTTTTGTTTTTGTGGGCGCACGATTTGTGAGCGCGGCGCGGTTCCCCAAAGATGATGACCTTTTTTTTTTTTTTTTTGGTCCCCAGTGTTTTGAGGACGCGCTAAGGCCCCGTCGGCCTTACCCAGGATGACCTTTTTTTTTTTGGTCGCAAGATTTGTGAGCGCGGCGCGGTTCCCCAAAGATGATGATCTTTTTTTTTTTTTTTTGCTCGCATGTTTTTTGAGGGCGCGCTTTGTCCCTGTCGGACCCCCCCAAGGCACGACGACAGTACTCAACAGGACCCAACAGTACTCGACAGTACACGACAGTACACGACAGTACCCAACAGTACACCGACAGGACCCAACAGTACTCGACAATACACGACAGTACCCAACAGTACTCGACAGTACACGACAGTACCCAACAGTACTCAACAGGACCCAACAGTACACGTCAGGACCCAAGTCCTGTTGGACGCTGTACAAAATTTTAGGGTGCCGATGACCCCTCGATTTTTATCAACGTCAAAATCATATTAGGTTCGCGCCTTTTCTACACGAATTTTAAAACGCGACTTGCATGGCTTTTCCACCAAATATTCTTGAGATTTTACTAGAAGCGGTGGCGCCACCTATTGGCCACATTTTTCACTTCGACGAAATCTCTCCGGGAGTGCTTTGGCCTCTAAACTCTAAAAACCAGTTAATGAACTGATCCTTCGCGATGACGACGCATCAGTTATTAACCTCCCCCCCCCCCCCCCCGCCCTGAGGCTACTGGCGCCCCATGGGTGTCGTAAGCGCCCTAAGCTTTATTAAGTAGCAGGTCCGGCAGCTGTCTCTAGGAAACTAAAGATATGATGACCTGTTTTTTTTTGTCGACCCCCGCCCCTTTAGGCACGCTACGCCGCTAGGTTTGAGAAGTCTTAATCTAATGGCGAACATGTTGTGGAGGACTGTTCAAGTGTGAATATGGCAAATGAAAATAAGGAGGGTAAAAAAGACGTTATATACACATCACCAGAAACTTACATTTTTATAGCTTGATTCCTGGTTGTTTTTAAGTTATATTTAAGCATCTAGATTTAATAAAACAATATAACTTGGTATGAGGTTGTTTTCTAGTAAAATTAACTTTATTATTTTTTTACACGTTAATTTAAGGTTGATGTGATTTTTGTGTTAAACACGTGATTGTGCTATGTGGGAAATTATGTTTCTATGAACTTTTAAAATTGCTGAGCTATTTTAAATCTCCGAAACCGCTGCCACAGCAAATCTTTTCCAAACATAGATATACAGGCGCACAAACACACAGATCAAAGAACTCAAACTATTAACATCCCTCTTGAGTTGTAATTCATAGGAAGTTAAATTAAATTGAACTGACATTATAATGTCTGAAATGGTTCTTAAATTTGCACGCTATAAAATTTTATCGATTGATAATAATAACTGCAACTATATTTGTTAATAAAATAATGTGTTGAGCAGTGAACAATAAGGTTATCGTTTAATTTGTTATGACTGTAAATCTTTTTTTAAAAGAGTTTAACCTTCATTGTTGTTTGCATCATACAAGCAAAATTTACAATGATTTGTGTGTACAAAATTTTTCTAGCTTTTACGAGTTACCCGCCTTCTACATTATCATGTGGGTCTCGTAACCTACATTCAATAGGTACTGTGTGTCAAATTATTGTCTATTTATTAATTAAAAGTTGTATTTCATGTCTGAACGCAAAAAAGCTATACCAACCCAGACTGCACACTTCGTCTCAGGGACGTACATTATATGTCCATTTTCCATCGGTACGTCCCAGGACCAATAAAGTAGGGGAGAGTGGGGCAAAGTGAAATGAAATTTCGTTTTTTCCAAATAAATCCAACTTTAATGAACATTTTTTTAAAAAAAATACGTTAAAAGATGGTTCAACATTTCCAAAAAAAAGGACATAAATACCAGAACTTAAAGCTTAGAAACTATGGATATGTAGATATTTAAAAAATAAATGTTTTTTGTTCCGCTTTACCCCACTTATGGGGCAAAGTGGAACGATAGGTGGGGTAAAGTGGAATATATGCCAAATATCTCAAATCTTTTATATATTATAAATAATATCTATTTTCCATGAACAATAAATAGTTTACAAGTTCTTGTAAGTAGTAAAAAATCTTTCAAATCTACCCAACTATTAGCAGAAGCCTCTTGAGCGTCGCAGTCAGTTTTCTTCCTCCGATATATCGTTTGCGGTATGTTGGAAGTTCCCGCCCCTGCATGATAGCTTAATCGGTTTGTTCTAACTGCTAAAACTGCATCTACCATATCTTCTTCGTCCCAAGGATGTTGCTTTGATGTTTGTACGTAGTTTCTCACCATCTATAATAAAAAAATGGGTGGGGCAAAGTGGAATGCACCACATATTTTGCATTTTTCTTCACAATACTATTTTGAACTTTTGAAAATATACTTTTACACCAAATTACTACCTTACAATAGGGACCTATTGCAATAAAGCCAGGCACAAATTGTGCCGGGCACTATATTGACAGTTTCGCATTAAAAACTGACAGTTGATCTTTCAAAATTGACATACCAAAGTCGAATTTAGAAATACAGTCGTTTATTTTCCATTAATAGTGGCGTCACTATTAATTCCGGCCCGTATAATACATAATGGCCTAATTTTGAAAGAAGACAGCTGTTCTTATAATGCGAAAGTGTCAATATAGTGCCCGGCACAATTTGTGCCTGGCACTATTGCAATAGGTCCCTAATATGGCATTATACAGTTTGTTTATTAATTAAAATTTGGCAATTTATTATAGTTTGGTGGGGTAAAGTGGAATGGCACTCGTTCCACTTTGCCCCATTTGACAAATTTTTAAAAAATATTAAAAAAATAAAATAAACTGTTTGTTTTTAGGAATATTACACATACAAAGAGTTAAATAATGCATACCTTGCAAAAAACTAATAACTACATCTAAATCATAAAACAGCTAATGGCTATAACAATTTATATCTCGCGTATTTTAAACGAATAATATCCGTTTTTACACCTGTCGTGATTGACACTCAACTGATTGTCGGAGCGGGTTCGCTGCTTGGAGGGACAGAAAGCATCGGTACATTTTCAGTTTTTGGGGGGTTAGAATTTCGTGTTTCTGCGCGGTATATCCGATTCCGCTTTGTCCCACATTCCACTTTGCCCCACTCTCCCCTACGTACTATGTACGTATAATTGTGTGTAATATACGAAATTGACATAACTTAAAATTTATATATTTTATTTCCTACTTACAGTGAATATCACTTATAACGATATCGGATATTACGACATATCGGTTATAGCGACGACATATTAAGGTTCCGACCGAGTTCTATATATAACCGATTTTGTTACCTTTTTACTCTATAACGATAACGGTTGTAACGACCGAAATTAGGCGGTCCGTTCAATGTCGTTATAACCGATATTCATGGACTGTAATAAAACGACAAAATTAGACGCCCTACATCAATAATTAGTTACTGCCTGCCGAAATTTGATGTTAAAGTTAATAAATTTATATAATAAGGACTTAAAAAACGCATTAGCTAAAATTAAAATTTTTCAATTGTGTCAGTTTCGTTCTAAGGGTGCCATAGTTTTAATCGAAAGAGCTCTTTTTCTGATATGAAAATATATAACATGTTAACATTTGGATTAGCTGTTTTTGAGTTATTTGCGTTTTGATTTACCATATTTGACTTAATAGGATATCTTATTAATATTAGACACTTATTGCAATAAAACCTGACCTTGTTTTAAACTCGGCCCTACGGGGACAGATTTACATATACAAAGCAGCTGCGTTTCTTCCAAATTCGGCTTTTGTGTATTTAAAAACCGGATTTATTAGTGTAGGTATTTATTAAATGAAAGTTAGCGTCTTCATTATTAAATTTGGCTTTGGTATATCAATTTTGAGAGGTCAGCTGTTAGTTTTCTGTGTAAATGTGTCAACATAAAGTCGACTCTAAAATAAAGTCAGGTTTTATTCCAATATGTCCCTATTGATCTAACAGTAAAGTTTATTATGGTAAATTTGACGTTAAGTTACATCCCTACGACGTACATATGTAAATGTAACTCCAAAAATGTACGTACTATATACGTACACTACGTCGCAAAGTTACGTACTATGTACGCACATAGTACGTAACGTACTTGTGCTGTCTGAGGAGAAGACCCCACAACTAAGAACATAGGAATATTGTCGCCCACTGGAAACTATCTTGTGGCCAGCGAGATATACAGGGTGTACATCATAAGAACTAATGGTACATAGTAAAACTGTAGATTCACTGGATCAAAATATTACGATTTAGCCATACTTATCTTAGTCCAAAAGTTCGTACTAACCGAGATACAGGGTGTTAAACTTTATTTTTTCAATTCGATTTTCTTAATAACTTTTTTACTAATTAATATTTTTGCAAAAAAAAGCAGCGTGTAAGTTTTTTTAAAATTGGAAAGACGATTCCGTCAAAAATTTTGATGTACAATGTACAGGGTGTTCCTTGGACCACTAACATTGCATTAAAATCAGTGTATTTTTTTTGTGCCTCGGTGTATACCAGTTTTTAAGTAAAATAATGGTTTTCCAAACCTTTTTCTGTAAAAAAGTTATACTGTTTTAAAGTCGCTCAGAGCAACGGTTTTTGAGATTTTTGCATTTAAAATTTTTATTGCATGTGAGTGATATGCCTAATTTATGTATGATACTTTCTTCAATTCTTTCTACTAATTAATATTTTTGCAAAAACTAACCAGCATGTAGGTTTCTCTGAAATTTGCAAGACGATTCCGTTGAAAAATTTGATCTACAATGTACAGGGTGTTCTTTGGACCACTACCATTTCATTAAAATCATCAGTATATTTTTTTGTGCGTCGGTGTATACTTAAGGAGGTTCTTAAACAGAATATTATTTTAATTATTAAAATTTAATTATTAAAATTATACATATTTTATTGCAACAACAAATTTTTAGAGAGAAAAACAAAAAAAAATCGACAATAAATGTTCAAACTGGCCACCGTTAACCTGAATACATTTGTTTATTCGCCCATTATACGAACGTCTGATTTTAGAATAAAAATTTGCATTTCTGAACGCCTCTCAAGCAAATGAACGCCTCTCAAGCAAATGAACCCCCCCCCCCCGAACCGAACCGAACCGAACCGAAGCCACCCCCCCCCCCCCGAGAAGCACCTCTGGATCCGCCCTTGGTCACTATTATAGTATTTGTGCAGTAGCGGTTTGAAACGAAGGTGTTTTTTTCTCGTGCTGAAAACCAGGAGCAACGTATCAATCTCAAATTTCTCGTTAAATTGAAAAAACTCCGACTGAGTGCTATAAATTGCTGCAAGAGGCCAATGGGGACAATTCTCTATCTCGTGCACGTGTTTTTGAGTGGTGTAAGCGGTTTAGTGAGGGCCGAGAGACCACTGAAGATGACCAGCGCCCAGGTCGCCCTGTGACTATTTCAACTTCAATGTTGATCGTTTTTTTCGACATTAACGGTATCGTGATGAATAAATGGGTTCCAGAGGGTCAGACTGTCAACCAGACTTACTATTTGTCAGTTTTGGCAACACTGCGAGAACGAGTTCGTAAAAAACGGCCCGAGTTGTGGAACCGAACCGAACCGAACAACTCGTGGATTTTGCACCAGGACAACGCACCTGCCCATAACGCACTATCTTTGAAGCAGTATTTGGCCAGTAAGTGCACTCCAGTGCTCGAACACCCGCCGTACTCACCAGATTTGGCACCGTGCGACTTTTTTTTGTTTCCGAAGATAAAATCTGTTATGAAAGGGCAGAGCTCATAAAGGCCCTCACCAAAGAAGACTTGCAGCACTGCTTCGATTAATGGAAAAAACGTATGGAAAGGTGTGTGGCGAGGGGAGGGGAGTATATTGAAGGGGAGCATTCGAATGGAGAATATTTTTTATAATAAAACCCTTTTTCGTAACCAGTCTCGTTATTTAATAGCCAGACCTCGTATATCAGGTTTAAAATTTAAAATAACAATTAAACTTATGATTTTATCTCGTACTTTTTATTTGTTACCTATATGTCGGTGTTCAAAAGTTCATATAAAATTCAATCAGTACTAATTTATAACCTTAATATTATGAATCACTAATAAAAACTATGTCGTCATTTTACTGATTCAGGACTTAAGTAGGTTTATTAATTTTAGTTCCATGAAAAACATGCTTTATTCAAATTCATTGCAAAATGTTATATCCGGTAATGTTGAAAAAAAGATAAACAAGTAGTTGTTAATAACCCATTATTGATATTACGAAATTTTTTGCAGGATTTTCTTTCATCCAATATTTAAATACAAACAAGAACTATTACACAGTTAGAAAATTGCATGTTAGGCATTACCTTCGGGTCATAGAAAAATAGATAAGAAGTTTTTGAAGTGTAAACTTCTTTAGGCGCGTTTAGCAGTTTTTGTGGGTAATGAATTGAACTGAGCCGTCAGGCTCGGCTATGTAACCTTCATTCGGGTGAAGTCGGCTCAAGTCGACTAACTGTGTAGAGGAACATTCAGCGAGCGATATGATGATGCAGATGAAGGCCAGTATTATTCATTTCGCCTTGTTGAAGTTTACACTTCTGCCGTGTGGCCTTAAACACACACAATTTTTTTTAGTAGTTAAAGTTTTATAGTGTTATCGCTATCTTTGCCATAAGACTCCAAACTAAACTGAAACCGAATTAATGTCACGCCACAGGACCGTCGTCGCACATAGCACAATCACGTGATTAACACGTAAAAAACGTGTGAGAAAAAAAAGTATTTTAAAAGCTACGTTACGTTATTTTCAAGTAAATTTTAAGTAGATTTGCGACTTGCATGGCTTTTCTAGCAAATATTTTTGAGATTTAACTAGAAGCAGCGCCACCTATTGGCGAAAAATGTTTACTTCGACGAAATCTATCCCGGAGTGCTTTTGCCTCTAAACTCCAAAAACCAATTAATGAACTGACCCCTGATCCTTCAAGATCACGACGTATCAGTTAATAACCTGATAAAGACACATTAATATTGTGTGAAAGTGTTTACTGTTGAAAAATCTTGTTTAGCTTTTAAAGAAAACATAATGTATGTATAGAGATTTTGTCTTACCTTAATCGCCATCTTTTAAAATGGTCTTCAGGTGTAGTAGTCTTAAACAAGTGAAGTTTTAGAACTTCCTTTCGCGTCACTTTTAAGTTTAAAAAAAACATATAGAAAAAAAACCTGACAAAATAATACGCAAAATGTTAGTAGGTTTGAGAAGTCTTAATCTAGTGGCATTTTAGAACATGTTGTGGAGGACTTTGTAAGTGTGAATTTGGCACATGAAAATAACGAGGGTATAGTTTTTGCAAAGTCAGTTGAATAAAGGTTAAAGCCGACCATCGGCATATCCTTTAAATAAAGTGACGTGGGCGGCGGTAGATATACTCATGAAAATTATTTCATTTAATTATGGCGTAAGAAAGAAATAAAAATAGATAATAAAACTTTCTATTCCTACACCTACAGAAACGACACTGATTTATTTTCTTTCATTATTCAACTCTGCATACTGCCGACTAAAGGGGTCCCGAAAAGCACATCCGAAAGCAATTAAAAGCGCATCTCAAAAAAATCTGCCAATCAGGTGCCGTCTATCCACCTGTTCTCGGTCGGTCGGAAAACAAATACTTTGTGCTCGGACAAAGAACCGCGCATTTTCTCTGTCGGTAGGGTTGAAATTATACCAGGAAGATTTTATATGAATTTGGATAACTTTTGAAGGCCAGAATAAAGCAAAATTTCATGAAATCGATAGAACCCCGTATTAGGAGCATTTCAGGTGACTTTGCAAAAACTATAAAAAAGACGTTATATACACAGCACCAGAAACTTTAGCAAAAATTACATTTTTATAGCTTGATTCCTCCTTGTTTTTAAGTAGTCTTTAAGGATGTACATTTAACAAAAGGAATATTGCATGGTGTGAGGTTGTTTTTTTTGGAAAAAATATCTTTATTATTTTTGTTCACGTTAATTTAACTTTGATATGATTTTTGTGCTATGTGGGGTAATGGGTGGAGCGGAGATGCAGCCGTTCCAATCGGCCGATTTTGGGGGCGGCCGACCGATTTTTTTAAGCAGATGCCATGCGGTGAAGAATTTACGAAAATGAAGGACACGAAAAATTGGCAAAATATTTCTTGTCTTAGGCAATTTTATTTTATCAATTTTTTTGTTCAAAATTTTTAAAGTTAAAAAATAAGCACTGGAGGTGTGTGCAGGTATAAATGATCGCACTAACGTAGACCCACAACATTTGGTATGCTTTTAAACATTGACAATTGGAAAAATACATTGAAAAGTACTGTTGGCATAAATTTATTGAAACGTTGCGTTTGACTGTTGTAGGTTTTCTATAATATAAAGACACAATTTAGAAGAGACCTTAAAAGTTTTGACACAATTCGTTAGCTTATAATATATTGGGGCATCTGTTCGAGTGTGAAGCACTTCAATACCAAAATCACTCTTTGTCATTACCAAATTTTTATGGGTTTTTCCAAAAACTCAGAAAATACTAAACCGATTTTTTTTAACCAAATTCGTTAGATCTTAACAATTTTAAGCTCTAAATAGTACCTTTTTTCAAACACACAAGGTCAGTTTGCCCGACTTTGCAGGATCTGGGGAGATGTGGGATGACATATTTGGGTTTTAAAAAAAATCAAAACTTTCTAAGATATGACCATTTAAAGTTTCGCCTAAAAAAATTAAATCCCCTAATATTGAAAAAAAGGAGGAAAGTATTAAACACACGATAAAAAATACTCTGCCAATATATGGGCCCCTAAGCTCACACTAGGTACTATAGTTATAGTGTACGTGTGAGCTAATATAACTAAAAACTAAAATATATTTTATTCAACTCCAGACTAAATTACCTTTTGTTTGATACCACACAAGCCATGTTTTGACTTAAACTCAAATTTTTGAAATCTACCTCCACCCTTAAAAAAAACAAAAACTAAAATGTATTTTGTTAAACTCCGGACTCAATTACCTTTCGTTTCATATCACACACGCCATATTTTCACTTAAACTCTAATTTTTGAAATCTACCCCCACCCTTTTATTTGGTTTGTGTTCGATGGATTTTGTTCATTTTTAAACGGGACCATCTCGGCCCAAAACCCGGCCTAGGTACCAAATTTCATTAAAATCGGCCAAGCGGTTTTTGAGTTATGAGCGTTGGTCGTTACAGACAGACATACAGACAGAGAGACAGACAGACAGACAGACGGCGCAACAAAAAAGTTTCAAAATCATCTGAAACGCAAAGATATATCAAAACTTTTGAAATCGGAGCAACTTTTTTTTTCTCGAAAAAATTAGGATCACCATAGCTCACACTACTATAGTATAGTATATGTGTGAGCTAAAATATATATTTTACTTTTCTCAATTATTACTTTGTTTTTGGTGTAAATCACATTTTGTCACCCTCTGGCAACTGGAATATTCAAAAATTTTCGCCTGTGGCGTCTTTCTTTACCTGTTTATTTTAATTTCAGCCCTAAGAATTATTAGAAACAGTAAAAAAAATAATAATTTGGTTTTTGATTCCTCCTTGGCCCCTTTCCCCTGGCAATCCTGGATCCGTCACTGGGGGGGTCGGCGGCATTTTCCCCGTCCTGCTCTATGCGGCCACTAGTCTAGCGACGGCCCTGTACGCTAATTCAAGCCGAATCGGAGTTGGAGAGTATTAGCATTGAGTGAAGAAGTTGTAACACCGTTCTTTTTCGGAAACGGAAAACGGAGCAGTACTAATTTCTGTTCCTAGACAGCAACGGGTAGAGTCAATGCAGTGCAGAAAAGTATATGTTATAGCAAGTTGTAACATATAAGTAAAATTAACCCTGACTTCTTGGATTTTGGTTTGCCGAAAAATATGAGGAAAACAGTTTTTTGTTTATATGTAAAAAGTGTATCTGTTTTAGACAGTGCGGAACTTAATAGACCCCACCCTTCTAACTTTTGAACCGAAAGAGACATTGATTTCTGGTAAAAAGTCTTTTCAATGGGATCTTTTTTGAGGGTATTTGAGCTAAGTGACAGTCATGTCAAAATAACCAAATGTCAAAAATTTGACATACCAACAATTTTTTTAAATTGGAAGGGGAGAATGTTATACTTCTTTCAAAAGGTTTGTTGATTGTCTATACAGGAAAATTTAACATTTTAAAATCGGTTACTTTTCACAGATTATTTTTGTTCGCGGTCGGCTCTCAAAAAATTAAGTTTTTATCAAACAATTTTTTTTTAATGATTTGTTTTATAATAAATTGATTTTTTATGCTTCTTACTGATGACAAAACCTAAATATATATTTTTTTTAATTTATAGAGGAACGCGTGATGTGTAATAACTATTCTAAAATAATTTAAAATAAACAAAAAAGTTTTGAAAAAATGACCATTCAGCACGTTTTCGTATTGAAATTTTTTAACTTATTTTTAGGTTCTGACATAACTTAGAAGTATAAAAATTCAGTTTATGAGGGAACGTCCTTAAATTACGTAACGCAAAAATTCAGGATTTTTGATACCCCCTCGCCCCCCTCGTAACGCATTTACAAGAAAAAACATATTAAAAAAATATTGAATGTAACGCAAAGCCAAACCCCCCTCCCCCCTAGAGCGTTACGTAATTTAGGGACCGGCCCTGATAAAATAAATCAATTTAAATGATTTTTTTGCTTGATAAAAAATTGACTTTTTTTAGTCGACCGCGAAGAAAAATAAACATATCTCCTAGGAAACTAAATCGATTTTAAAAATTTTAAATGTGTTCCAATTTAAAAATTTTGTTGTTATGTTATGTCATAATATAACTGTCACACAGCTCAAATATCCTCAAAAAAAGTTCTATTAAAAAGACTTTTTACCAGAAATCAATATCTCTTTTTCTTCAAAAGTTAGAAGGGGGGTCTATTTAAGTCCGCACTGTGTATACACACTTTTTTTATTCAAATCTGCATCGATTTTTTTTTAACAATAAAAAATACTAAAAAGAATGAAGCTTGGGGCAAGTTGTATTAAAATGACTGCAGCAAGTTGTAACATGCTAAAACTTACCTCGGAACTAAGAACAACATATTTATAAACCTATTATCTTGAGTTCTTTTAATATGTTTATAAGTTTAAAATAGGTTATTATGTTATTAGTTATGTTAAAAAAAGGTTGGGAAATGCTTAAAGAACACAAGTTTGTTTAAGTTTATGAGCTAGAAATTTAAAAGTAAATTTCACATTAGAAACTTAAAATATAATTATTTTTTACTTACTTATAAATGAGAAGAGAACTTTAACCTTTATATTCTTATTTGTTACAACTTGCACCAGGTGCTGTTACAACTTGGCCCAGGTGTTGGTACAACTTTCCGCAGGTGATGTTACAACTTGCCCCGACACCAGGCAAGCGCGGATCTGGGTTAAAATCTAGGGGTGTAATATACATTTTTTCTAGGGTTGAGTGGGGGTAATTTTTCGGTTTTCCCTTTAATTGTTAGCAAAAAGTGCATATTTTTTTTTGCTAGGGGGGTAATTACCATGTTACCACCCCTCAAATCTGCGCTTGATCCCGGGGTAAATTGTAACAGAAAATGTATCAACAAAAATATTTGTCTACCCCTTATTAATGACATTTTTACCAATATTAATATATTTCTCTGTAGCCAAAACATACAAGTACAGATCTTAATATTAATTGTAAAGAAAATTACGCCGAATTGAGAGTTAGTAAAAAAATTGTTAGAGCCCGCCCCGGTCTCCCCGACCTATACCTCTTCAAAATATGTATGGACGACACTATCCTCTTGAGAAAAAAATTAGTTTTCTTAGATTTTGTTTTTAGGAAAGAGAGCACCATTATGTTTTAACGACTCATTTAATTTTTACAACCATTTTCAAGTGTTGGTCGGGGAGTGAAATAGAGGCACTTGAAGTCCAAAAAAAGACCATAATGAAAAAATTTTATGCCTGACTTTCTTGGAATTACATCTTTAAAATCGTGTTAGTCACACCTGAACATTACTTTTATATTTTAAGCCTATTGTCTCCAGGGCCGCACAGAGAACTGAAGGGGCCCTGGGCCAACCCGCTAGTTGCCATTTTAAATGTAAATAAATAGGATGTTAGGATTCGCATATTTTTGTTATTGCAATACCGGTTATCATATTTCTGAGTCGACAGAGTAGCGAACGGTAACGCCATCTTTAATAACCATAACGGACATGGTTAGAGGAAGGTCGCCTAATTTTGGATAGTTTTTTATTTTAACTTTTTTTGTGTGACGAAAACATATTTTGTTAATTCTTCTGTTCCTAAAATACGTTACGTCAATAAAAACAGGGTACGCTCACAAAAATATGTATTTCAACCCTAAAGAATACAAAAATTCGACCAAAGTAAAACAAAGCACTTTTTCAAATTTAAAAATAGGGTTCCTAAAATTAGATACCCTATATTAGCAGGGCAACTACATGTGTTCCTAATTTTCGATATCGAAATTTAGGTATAACTTCCTATCCAAAATTAGGCACCTTTATATTCTAGGTTATTCGACTAATATCAAAAAGTCCGTGAGAGAAATTCTTATTTCAAATACATAGTCTTGTTCTACAACTATCCTTGTACATCCTTGCCCAATTACATTTTCCTGGGCTAAGTACTTACCTATTAATAATGGTTTACACGTGGAGCAACAAAAAACTCGTTTTCACATTTAAACACATAAGCTTATGTCACCACCTAGTGGTGAACAGTCGAACTATGCGCTTCACAGAGAATCATTTTGTGTTAGAGGCGCTTCATTTTGTGGTTTGAATTGAAGGAAACTCTAAACGGGTTTTGAGATAATGCGGTATCCAAAATTAGGCACCTATCCAAAATTAGGCGACTTTCCCTATAAGAGCTTTTTTTGTCAGGCACTTTAAGCATCAATTTTGTTATAGTTTTGGTTATATTTGTGGTTAGTAACAATAAGTTTTTTTCGAAAAACAGACTTTGAATATGTTACATTTTAAAAACTCTTATTTTATGTTGAACTAATCTCGAAATTTGGTAATTTCTACCGGATTTTAATAGTTTTATGAATATTTTTACAAGTTTTGCTTCTTAAAAATATATGACTACAAAAAAAATAAAAAAGTTGAGTATGAGTATAGTTCTCTGAAAAACGAGAGTTGATTCGATGACCGGTACACCCTAGTCCGTTGTCTTGATGGTGCATGCGCCGCACCGTGGCTCTCACTTTTCACCTAAACGTTTATTCTTGACTGTTCGTGAGGTGAGATAAGGTGAGCGCTCACCAAATCTATCTCAAGACGCTATTCTTGAAGACCGTGAGGTGAACTTAAGTTCACCACCTTTTTCCACGGGGAAATAAATCAACGGGAATTGTTGTGATGTTTATAACCTAACCTTTGCCTGTCAGTTTTGTTTTGGCCCATTTTTATAAAAAAATTGAAACTATCAAAACATTTCTCCCGAAAACAAAACTGACCACCAAAGAGAGAGGTGAGGGTTCGCCAAATCTCAAGACACTATTCTTGACGGCCGTGTGGTGAAGTGTCCCTTTTACGGGTGAACTTAAGTTCACCACCTTTGTCCACGGGGAAATTAATACATCGGAGTTTTTGTGGTATTTATAACCTTAATTTTTGAAGTGTGAAGGTCCTTAATATTAATTAGTCACCTTTTTTTGAAACTCGTAGACAATAATTGAGTACAAGCAAAATTTCGGATTTTCATTGTCCATTTATTTTAATTTAAATACAACGATTCGGTTAGTAGGTATTTCTAACCGTTTTCAAGTGTGTAGGTTTAATAAAATAATAAATCTCTAGGATTATTATTAGTGTGTTACACTACACTTGAAAACGGTTAGAGATACTTACTAACCGAAACCTCGTGTCTAAATTAAAATAAATAATAACAATAAGTCCGATATTTTGTTTCTAATTAGATACCTATTTTTATAAATAAAAAACCATCAAAACGAAACAAAACAACCCAAAATAAGGTTAGAAACGCCACAGTAGGGACTTATTGGAATAAAACCTAACCTTATTTTAGAGTCAACTTTATTCTGACAGATTTATAAAGAAAACTAACAGCAAACCTCTCAAAATGGACATACCAAAGTCAAATTTAAAAATAAAGTCGCAAGTTCATTTAATAAATACAGACACTAATAAATCCGGTTCTTTAATACACAAGGGCCGATTTTTGAAAGAAAGCAGCTGCTCTTTATATGTAAATCTGTCACAATACGGTCGATTTTAAAATAAGGTCAGGTTTTATTCCAGTAAGTCACCTCACCTCACGGGCAGTCAAGAATAAACGTCCTGGGTTAAAGCAAGCGATAAAGTGCTCACTTACACCCGGTTCCCACCTACGACTTTCTCGTGCGTGCCCACGCACGCGTCACATTACTGTCATAACATTTCATATTGTGATCATGTGACGCGTGAGCGGGCACCCACGAAAAAGTCGTAGGTGGGAACCGCGTGTTACACCCGGTTCCAACCTACGACTTTCTCATGGGTGCCCGCTCACGCGTCACTTGATCTCAATATGAAATAAACCGACAGTCAGGTGACGGGTGCGCGGGCACGCACGAGAAAGTCCTCTTACACCTGATTCCCACCAACGACTTTCTCGTGGGCGCCCGCTCACGCGTCATATGATGTCAATATAAAATGTTATCACAGTCATGTGACGCGTGCGCGGGCACGCACGAAAAAGTCGTAGGTGGGCACCGAGCTTTAGGTGATCGGTGGTCCTAGGTGGACACCGGGCTTTACAGGCACGGAATTCAAGAATAAATCCAGTGCTAGAACCGGGGCTAATTTTTTCAATAGGACAGTAAGCTGCGGCCCTATAGCCCTTATTTAAATACAGCCCTGAATGTCATTATTCATGATGCTTTACATGGAAATCTTGTACCTATATATATAGATAGTTACCTGAATTCCTTCGAGTACCGAGTACTTAATCCTATAAATAGAAACCAGTTTTAGTTCGTGTAATAGTGGCATTGGAGAAATTCTAATAGCTTCTTTGTGCAGTATAACTATCGAATCGTCTTGCAAAGCCTAATAAATCTCTAGGATTATTAGATTAAATAGAATTTTTATTACCGTTAAAGGGACCCCTACGCTACATCACCGCTCATAGGCGTAACTATCTTCTGGCATAGACAGCGGCGCAATTATTTGGGTTCAATAGGTGGGGCTTAGCCCCCCAACTCAAAATAAGCCCCCCTAACAATACGAATTTTAAAATTAACCAAAACTTTTGCATTTGGTTCCATTTTTTAAAAAAATTTCTATAAATTTGGCTTGCGGCATTATTTGTTTTTTTTTTCTGCGGTCCCATTTTTAACAAGAAGTATTTTTTGTAGTTTTTTTTTACAATTTTTCTGCCTATTTTTTTCAAATGTTACGAAGTTTAAAATATTTTCGCTTGCGGTGCATTTTTTGGAAATCAATAGTGTATGTTGCAGATATTGCCCTCTGCCGCGTAATTTTTTCTGAAAAGTACTAAATTTTTAAAAATATTTCGTCTGAAGCGGGTCTCACACCATTACTGACAGTATTTTTATATACAGGTTGGGAATTTAACTGGCGCAAAGTCGCTACAGCTTCAGGTTGGAAAATGCGGACAAAACGCAAAAACACGCCAATTGAGTTTTTTGTAAGCTTCCCGGTCATGGCAAAAAAAAAAATTCCACCCCTTTTGAGGGTAAAACTCACCCCGACTTCATTTTTTTTAAAAGGATGATACCACTTGTGGCACGCTGTTGGAAAGGGCTTTCCAAAAGAAAATTGATTGTGCCGTTTTTTTCCATTTTTAACAAATGGTAATTTTCTAGCGTGAAAAAATTATTTCATATCAAAAAATTCCTCTGATACTTACAAAACCATTCTAAGGTACAGTTTTTAGTGATCTGTATTTTCTGAATTTGTTTTTAGAAAAGTGTATGAACCGCTTTATCTCAATTTGGACTTTTTATTGTAAAAAATAGACTTGGAAAAAATTAAGGTAAGTATAGGTACAAAAAAATTATCGCATCTTTTCTGCCAAGAAGATGAGGCTCCACCCAAGATAAAACACACTGACTATAATTTTAGAGTCCAGTCCCCGATTCCAAGCGCGGATTTGAGGGGGGGGTAACGGGGTAATTACCCCCCCCTAGAAAAAAAATGCACTTTTTCCTAATAAAATAAGGGAAAACAGGAGATTACCCCCCTAGAAAAAAAATTATATTGCAAAAAAAAATTTCGTCGACTGTTACCCCCCCCCCCTAGATTTTGACCCAGATCCGCGCTTGCCCGATTCTTCCTTTTTCACGCTAGAAATGAAAAGAAATGAACAAATTAAAATTCTTAAGGGGGGCTAGTTAACTCGGAAGTGAGTTCTACTACTCTATGTTGTATTAGGGATACAAGGGAACGTGAGAGTAATAAATTAAGCCTCGTTACATTATGCATCTAGAAGATTTTAAACTTCTCGGGAAACAGTAATGTGTTTCATTCCAAAACTGCCCATAAAAACAGAAAAGCAATAATACGTTCCTTTTTCTTTAGGCCATAATTCTCTATTATTGACACAACATGAACATTGTGGAGCTTTATGTCTTTTTGGACGACTTTTTATAGTCTAGGTCCAAGTTGCCGTAGATAAAGTGCATTTTTATGAGCATGATAGTAAAATATATGTCTACACACCCTGTTTATGCATGGAATCCAAATCGATTTTAATCTGGATTTTGAGAAGTTTACAGGTCGCTTTAAAAACAATCTCAGTTTTGAATTGCCTTGACAAAATTGAAATTGGTAGTCAGTGATCATGTCTAATAGCGTATTCTATTGGGAAAAATAGTGCAGCGCTAGTGCACAACTGGTTCCATTTTTTCAATCAATCAATCAATCAAAATTAGCATTATTAGTTAGAATACAATAGATACATTAATCCCTACCAAAATGACAATAATAAAAAAAACTTGGTGTGCTTTTAATTGCTAGCCATAATTTTATTTAAATTCAAATACAAAAATTAGCTTTAATAGTCAGTTTACCAAAGTAGACATTGACAAATGCCTTATTTATCTAATTACAGTTTATTGAACACTAAATAATTACTATTGATTTAAAATTAGTTAAATAAAAAAAGTAACAGTCAAACTTAAAACTATATATAAAAATCCCTGAAAACAATAAAAAGCTAAAATTACAACAAAACGACGTCAGATAAACTTAAATATAAAAATAAATAGTTTTAGTCAGCAAAGTATTCTTTCAAAGTATAGTAAGCTGTGCTTGCTAAAAAATCTTTTGTTTTTCTTCTAACTTTCGCTAGGTTTTTTATTTCTCGAAACTCAACTGGCAAATGATTAAAAAGCTTTTTTCCGTCGTAAATAAATGAGTTTTTCACTAAAGTTGAGCGAGGTACAGGAAGATTAAGAGTAAAAGTGTGACAGTTATACTGTCTAGGTAATGATAATTCATAATGATACTTTTTAAACGTTAAACATACAGTCTCTAAAATAAAAATACAACACAAAGTTAAAATCCTATGCCTCAAAAGAAGAGGCCTGCAAGAAACGCACTTTTTGACTTTACACAAATTCCTTATTGCCCTTTTTTGGAGGACAAAAACTGAATTTATTAAAAACTGCGAACAGGATCCCCAAAAGCAAATGCCACATCGAAGATGCGATTCTCCCAAAGAGCGATAAACATTTTTGGCAACATCCAAGCCAAGATTATCACCAATCACTCTTACAGCATAACAGTTTCAAACAATTTTACTTTGAAGGTTTGCAATATGCTTATCGAACTTTAAACATCGATTTGTAGACCTAAAAATCTGTTTATTTCTGGATTTGATAAAACTTTATTTTCTAGTGTGATATCACCTATATCACATTTAAAATTTAAAATGTGTGTTTTTGATATATTAAAGGGCAGAACATTCACACATTCCTTTGATATATGCACATTTTTAATTTCCATTGAAGAACTTTTGAATAAAAAAATAATAAACGTTTTGTTTGTATTATTAAATGGAACAAATAGTTTATAGAGTAAAGAAAGTAATGCCGGTTCAGTTTATCTTCAAATTTCATTTTTTAAGTTAACACTTCAGCTTCTTTTTAAAATGTATTAGAAAATAATTAAATAAACGTTGAAACATGGTCGTTTGATGTTTGGGAACTACAAGTAGATTTGGGTTTCTGGTACTCCTGTTTAAAGGTTTAAATTTTTGATAAAGGTTTGGGTTAGGAAAGTTTAGTTTTAAAGACTTTTACCATTGGAGTTGTGAGATGTAATTCATGTTGCTTGAGTTTTTAATCTGTTTTGGTCTTTTGTTTTGTAACTAATTCGATCATATTTTCGAATTCCAAATGAGAACCTAAAGCAAGAGTTTTGATTTCTTTGAAGTCTATAAGAATCCAGAGTAGTAGCAGGGCCATATACTGAGTCACAATATGAGATACGGAAGCTTAAGATGAGAGAGGATGTTTGACACAACTGATTCCCTAGATTTTTTGTCTCATGAGAAAGTGGCAGTGTATCATTATTGATGTGCATTTGAACATTTGAAGAAATATACTCCCGTTTAGTTTTGTTGCCAAAAAACATTACTTTAGATTTGCTCGCATTAAGAGCTAATCCATGGGCTGCAGATATATCTTGGACGGTTTGGAGATCCGGATTAATTTTATTTTGCAATTGCATAGCTGGATCCTGAGTATTATATGACACAGTGACGTAGCATTGGGAGTCGTCAGTAAAATTGTGGAGGTCAGAGTGTTTAAGAAATGTGTGAAAATCAAAAATGTAAGTGGTAAAGATCAGAGGCGCCAGTGCTGATCCTTGAGGTACTCCTTGACTTATAGAGAGGTATCCTGCGGTACTGGTTCCGTGTACTACCCTTTGTTGCCAAAAAATCAGCAGAATAATAAAACCCAAATAACATGATTTTATTTAAAAATGTTTCGTGGCAGATCATGTCGAATGCTTTAGTGTAGTCAAGGAGTATATAAGCATGTAAGAGGTCGTCAACGATTGTCGTTAGGGCTGTTACAGTACTGTGCTGTTTTTGAAAGCCAGAATGAGTCGGTAGTATGATGTTATTGCTAAATAGATACATATACATTTGCTTGTACATTATTTTTTCAAGAATCTTGGAAAGCATGCACTAATTGGTCTTAAATTCAGTAGGATCTTGAATTTCTGGTATTGGAATGACATTTACAAGTTTTCAACCATTAGGAAATTTAAAACCAGTAATGCAAGTATTTATTATATGGAGCATATGGTCGAGTATATAAATGTTAGAAAACTTATAAAATCAAACATAAATTAGGTAACGAAAGCTTAAAGATCAATGGAAAGACAAATGTTACATGTAAAGCTAATAGATAAAAAAAAGAATAAATGGATAAAAAATAAAACAAAAGTAAGGGATGTCAGAGGAGAGATAGCAAAATTAAAATGGAAATTTGCCGGTCATAATAGCAGACAGAAAGACGATCGATAGAACAAATTTTTAAAAAAAACGCAAGCAAGTGATACACACATTTTTGCGCTCCTGAAGTTTAACCTTTTTTGGTGGGAAAAAGTACACCGATTTTTGTAATTTTTTCGCAGTAGTGAGTTGTGAATATCTCCTGCATGGTGATGTAATTAAATTTCCAGAAAGCAGCTGCCAAAGGTAATAATTTGATTAAAATTAATCCTTATCACTTATAACAAAAAAATGCCTACTTGCGAAGAATGCCAAGATACGATAAGCTCGAGAAATAAAAAGGTTTTTTGTAGCCAATGCAAAAAACCTTATCATTCCACCTGTGTTCATGAATCCGAGAACCTAGTTACTTTGTTGGCGGAGATCCCCGGTCTTTCCTGGCGATGTGATCGCTGTGTTGCCGATTGTATTACATTGAATCAGCAGGAAATAAAAAACCTAATAGAAAGCAAAGTTCAAGAAGCGTTACAAGCTCTCAACACTACCTTCGAAAGCCTAAAATTCGACATTATGAATATTGCCGCTGATAAACTTGCATTACTTTCAAATGAATTGCAACCACCTGCGCAATCCAAGCAAAAAAAGTACTCAGAAATTCTTAAAAATAACACTCAGCCTGCCGTCCTGATCAAGCCTAAAAATGAATCTCAAACAAACGATCAAACTAAAAAAGCGCTTCTAGAAAACATCAACCCTGTGGAAGAAAATTTTGCCTTTACGAAAATCAAGCACACAAGCAAAGGTGGAGTCCTTATTGCCTGCAAAAATTCGGAGGATAAGAACAGATTTAAAACCCTAGCAGAGGAAAATTTATCCGAAGAATATGAAGTCCGCGAAATACATGGAATTAATCCCAGAGTCAGAATCGTCGGTTTTACAGAATGCCTCTCAGATGAACAATTATCCACAATTTTAATTAAACTAAATTCTGATATTTTTCATAAAAACTCACAGCTAAAAGTAATAAGCATTAACAAGACACGTAACAAGAATAATCTCTTTCAAGCTCTCTTGCAAATCGATAGGTCCACCTACGAAAAGCTACTTAAATTCGGTAATGTCTTTGTAGGGTATGATAGCTGCACAGTCTATGACGATCTTACTATTCCGCGTTGTTTTAACTGTAACGAATTTTACCACTCATCTAAAAACTGCGAAAAAACTGTCTCTTGTCCAAGATGTGGCAAAATTCATGACGTTAAAGACTGCAAATCTGATAACCTACAGTGCACCAACTGCATAAAACTTAAAAAGGACGATGACTGCATCAAAATTGATCATGCCGTATGGGATACTAATAAATGCACTGCATATAAAAACGCAATAACTAGACTGCAAAAAAACATCATGCAACAATAGCAAACAAATCTCCCACCTAAATCAGATTCCGTTGATTTTTCACTTTATTACCAGAACTGTCAGGGACTTAGAAGTAAAACTGGCAACCTCTTACTTTCAACGTATACATGCGACTATGATGTGATTTCATTCACTGAAACTTGGCTGGTTCCTGACATTTCTGATAGAGAGTTTATGAACACTAATTTTAACGTTTACCGCCTTGATAGAGATAGAAAGACAACAGGCCTGACAAGGGGTGGGGGTGTTCTTTTAGCGGTTAATAACATCTTGCAATCTTCTCAAGTTATTTTTCCTACATCAATAATTACACTGATTCCCAGGTTTGCGGACATTGTTGGAGTAAAAATCCATTTTCAGAAATCATTCATATATATTTTCACAATATACATACAACCTCCGGTACGCCCCACGGATATAGAGAGTATTCTCGACTTTTTTATTGCACTTGATATTATTCCTAACAACAAAGTTATAATCCTCGGTGACTTTAATGTCCCGCAATATGCGAACTTTCTAGACTTCCAAAATAAACACCAATTTACTGACACTCTGGTAATTAAATTAAATGACTTTATGAGCATATTTCAACTGACGCAGATGAACTTTCAGCGAAACTCGATAAATCGAATCCTTGACTTAGTTTTACAGAAAGATGTTAACCTAATATGCACAAGAGCAACTGACGTACTGGTTCGTGAACATGACGACCATCCGGCTCTAAATGTTCACGTTACCGGACTGGCTGAAGAAACTAATCTGTCTAATATTAATTCACAAACAGTATACAACTTTCGAAAGGCTAATTTTCCAGCTTTATATCTGCAACTCTCGAACACAGACTGGGGTTTTTTGAATGACTTTGAGGATTTAGACCAAATGAGTCAGCAACTATACATATACATTTACGGTATTTTTGAAAAACTGGTTCCAAAATATTCAAAAAATGCCAAAAAGCGGCAGTTTCCTCCTTGGTTTACGCCCGATATCATTAAAAATATATATAAAAAAGAAAGGCTGCGAAAAGTAAATAAAGAAAATCCAAATCCTGACACCTACCGAGAATTTAGTCAATTAAGAGCATATTTAAAACTAGAAATAAAAAAACTACACCTGGAATTCATACATACCGCTGAAAATAACATAAAGAGCGATCCCTCAAAATTCTGGTCTTTCATAAACAGCCAAAAAACAACGTCATCAATTCCTAGCGTAATGTACCACGATAACACTGAATATGACTCTATGCAATCCATTTCGCAGGGTTTTTCAGACTATTTTAAGAGCGTTTTTAACGACAACCCCGTACAACCTCCTCAGAATCACACGGCGAATAATAATTCCCCCTGTATTTGCATAACAGATTTCTCAAATACGGAAGTTGAAAATGCTCTTGGAAAGCTTAAACCTAAATTAACAGCGGGTCCAGACTCCATACCAAGCTTTATTATACGAGATTGCGCCTCCATTCTCGCGGTTCCCTTGTGTAAATTATATAACAAATGCCTCAGTGAGTCGAGAATACCCTCCTCGTGGAAGGTCAGCAAGGTGTGTCCCATTTTTAAATCTGACAATAAATCTTATATTAAAAATTACAGACCTATAACTATAATTAACAACTTTTTGAAAGCCTTTGAATTTCTCTTGCATAAGTCTATCTACCCCTCTGTGAATAATATTTTATCACCTAATCAACACGGCTTCATTAAAGGACGTTCTACTGTTACCAATCTTCTGTCTATAACACAAACCATTTCTCAAACTATTCACGCAGGTCAACAGCTCGACGTCATATATACAGATTTTTCTAAGGCGTTCGACAGACTTGACACCGGCGTGCTCTTAACAACCTTAAAAAATTTCGGTTTTAACATACCATTATTAAACCTAATAAAATCTTGCTTAAGCAACAGACGCCAACACGTGTATGTAAATGGTGTTAGGTCTGCCGAATACCTTGTCAGCTCCGGCGTACCACAGGGCTCTGTGCTGGGACCTCTTTTTTTCGACATCTTCATAGATGGTTTGGGAAGGGGCCTCGGTTCATCCAGCCTTTCATATGCTGACGATTTTAAAACATTCAGAGTAATAGGTGACGTCTCTGACTGTATAGCTCTTCAAAATGATCTAAATGCAATCCAGAATTGGTGCGTTCAAAACGGCCTACCTCTTAACATTGCTAAATGCAAAGTAATGACGTACACAAATAAAACTACATATCTAACGTATGACTATGCTATAAATGGCCAAGTCCTGGAGAGGCCGGAAACCATACGCGACCTAGGAGTAATTTTTGACAAGAAACTATCATTCTCTTCTCATATTGATGATATTACATCAGCTGCATCGAGAATGTACGGTTTCATTGTTCGCATCTCAAAAGAATTAACTAACATCTCAGCGCTCAAGAGTCTTTACTTTGCTTATATTAGATCAAAGCTCGAATATGCGTCTATTGTCTGGAATCCACATCAAATTAACCAAATAGAAGACCTCGAGAGAATTCAAAGGCGTTTCTTAAAATTTTTATCCTTTAAAGTAGATGGAACCTATCCCGCTCAAGGAATCCCTCAAAACCAACTTCTCGCCAGATTCGATATTCCATCTCTAAACAGCAGAAGACAGTACGCATCTCAGGCAACCTTACATAAAATTTTAAACAATCAAATAGACTGTGCAGACTTATTAGCCCAACTAAACTTCATAATCCCGCGCCAGGGATCGAGACAACTATCCACTTTCTATCTGCCAACGCCTAGACTAAATGTTTTAAAGTATTCACCGCTTTATACAATGTGCGACATTTGTAACAATACTCCAGCTATCGATATATTTAATACCAATTTAAAACAGCTCAGAAATACGCACTTGCAAAATAATGCCAAAAGTCCAACCTATTCTTGTACATCTAATTAATGCTTAAGACTACCTTTACTTGTATGCTACTTTTATTGTATATTTATGTAACTCTCATTTATTCCTGTCATTGTAATTGGGTTCGCCCGTAATGATATGGTAAATAAAAATAAAATAAAAAAAATAAAATAAATGTATTGTAGACTGGGAAATTAAGTAGAGGACGTCATGGGACCACTATGTGTGTACCAAATTTCATCCAAATCGGATAATGGAAAGTGTGTCAAAAACGCTTCACAAGATTTGATAGGTAGTTAGTTAGATCGTTAGTTAGATAGTTAGTTAGATAGTTAGTTAGATAGTTAGTTAGATAGTTAGTTAGATAATTAGTTAGATAGTTAGACAGAACATCTGAAGCTAAATAAAAGCTTGTAAAAAGCCAATAAACAGCACTGAGCCAGTGTCTGCATGCTACCTGTGCTGCTCTTAGTTTTCCAATGGAATCCGCTATAGAATTAAACAAAGGATGCAGTAAAAACACGGATCAGGTGATCCGTGGTAAAAACTTGAAATAAAGTAGAAAAAAACTTAAAAGATTTAAAACAATTTAGGTTTTAAATACGAAAATAATCATAATTATTACATATAACCCAGAAAGAATATATCCTAAATATTTCCTAAATCTTGTCAAACATTAAGTTTCATGTTTTAACAACTTCCTAAGCGGCCGGAATGCATTTTCCTAAATGACGCCAATCAGCTCATGCCGAGCGTTGGATTCTAAGCCCATGTTGTTCATTTAATTTTGAGCACCACTGATGACATCAGTGTTAGTATTCTTGAAATCTCCCCGACTACTACCCGGGGAGTGACGACGAGTGAGCGCGCCCTCGTTTCTCACTGCACTGTTGCCAATTTTCAGAAGACAGCACGTGACAATTTCGACCAATAAAAATGCAAAAAATTTTGACACACAACTAACCAAATACAGTTCTGTGATTAAAGGGAAGTAACCCAAATTTTCCTTTCCTTGATTTTTTGTTTGTGGACATTGTAGAAAATGAGTTATATAAATTTAAGTAGGTGATAATTCACCGCAGCCGATTCGCCGCAGGCCGATTTAATTTTTATCCAAATAAAACTTTTTTTTTAAATCATGTCTCTCCTGTCCTCATGTTGGGAGATCAAAATCTGTGTTAAACCTAACCGCGGTCAATTGCTCGCAAACATATCTTAACCAGTGTGTTAACCACCAGCATTTTGCAAAAAAAATGTCCCCACAAAAAAAAATTGTTTTTCGCAAAAAAATGCTTTTTCAAAAAACTAATTTACAAAAAAAAATTACAAAAGTTATTTTTCAAAATAATACTTTTTTAAAAAGTAGATTTTTCAAAAACTAATTTTTAAAACAAAACAGAAATTTTTTTATATTTTTTTAATAATACTTTTCAAAAAGCAGTTTTTTCAAAAACTAATATAAAAAAAAACTTTTTTTATAATTTTTTTTAAAAATGTGTTTAACCACGAAACATTAAAATAAAAATTAAACAAAGGATTGGGGAACGACACAGTGGATGAATTCTTAAACTTGCTTAGAATGAGAGTTAGCATCTCGCCATGTCAGGACCAATAGAGATAGAGATGGTTGGGATTGTATATCAGCACAAGCATACACCAATTGGTTTTATGCGCCAGGCTTCGCAAATCACAGGCCGTGGGATGCGGGCTTTACTCGTCCCTAAAATGACGTTTAAGGCTAAATTTGAGTAATTTAGAACTGAGTAAGAACGATATTATACCGCACTTTGTCAAATGTAAGTTTTATATTCTTTATCACCAACAGGGATCAATGTTATAGGGTAGATAAAAGTAAAATGTCAAATTGCAAAATGGAAAAGGCGAGCGGCAAAACTGTTGCTGCAATTTTCGTTTTTATTGCTTGATATTTTTGGTAGGTATCCATCCCAAATTTTATTGTTTTTGGCGAATTTTAACTGTTCAGCTTATAAAATTTCAAATTATGACGGATATATTACTTTCATCCTTAGAGACCCTGTATGTAATAAGTATGCATGACATATTAAAATATGTCATACGTATTGGGTCCCTGGTCTGAGACAGTTTGGTGCCAGTCACATTTGGCAAAGATTATAGATTATAATATATATTATTAAGATGGGCCACTCAAAATTATTATTATATACAGTGTGTCGAAGGTATATGTTTGGGTAAGCAGTTCAAAGATGGCGCTACAAACATTTTCGAAAAACGCGCACGGGTGGTTTAATTTTATTTAAAAAATATTGAGTGATTTAAAAATACTTCTAATATAACTTTTATATTCCATAATCTTTGGATTTTATTAAAAACTATTTTAAATATTTTAGAAAATCATTTTGGTAAAATTAATGAAAAATGCCTCAATTATTTTGCTATGTTCCGTACTACTACTTGTATCAAAAAGTCTTAAAAATATTGTAGATAATCAGTTTAACTAAATACATAAAAACAACCCAATAACTACACATTTATTTTTTATTTAGCTATGTTCAGTATTCCACCAGTCAGGCTTTTTTTAACTGTAATATATTGTATTTTGGGATAGGTTGGCATTTAGTCATTTAAGGAATGTTTAACAAAAGTATCTGACGGTCGGTATACCAATCATAGTTTTTTTTATTTAGTTCAATAATTTCACCTTAATTTAATTATTTGATGAACTAGATATCTATATTTTCTATAAGTCTATAAGGGGCGTTTTCATGTCCAACGGCATTCACCCATTTTTGGCGGAGCTAAAAGTAATTAAAGTGTATTTCATCAAAAATCTTTCTATGAAAGAAGCTTATATCACTGTCTACATACTAAAAAAAAAATGCTTATATATGTTTTTACTTACCTGAAAATTTAATTTCTCGGGAATCTATGAAAAGGTTTAATTTTCAAAGGGCAATTAAGTACGTAACACGTTGGGGCCATTTTCTAATAAATATCTCTTAAAATACGCAAGAAATTAAAAAAACAAACATTTATGAATGACAAAAAAAAATTGACAAACATTGATAAATTTGAAAAGTTTGACGGTATAAAAGAATTATACCAGGGGGTAGCAACAAGGCTGGTATTTTTTGTGAAAAAAACTGTAAAAATTATGGAATTAGTGCCATCTCGGGAATGCTTACCGAACTATCAGTGCGCAGGCCGTGACATTTGGCTTCAGGACGCTTCGACGTCAAGAAAGTTCGGCGATGCTGACTCGGCGCCGGCGCTCACTGTGTTTATAGGTTAGAAACAGTTTTTTTATTTTATATTAAGTATTTTTTAGATATATATTACAGCAATCTTCATACACAGATTGTTTCATTAATTCTGAACCAAGGCTAACTTATTATTTAAATAAAGGAAACATTTTTGGTATTCTTAAAAAATAAACTTTGTTCCTATTATGTTTTGATATTAGATAATATAAAAATTATTTCTTTTTACAGGTTGTTTCTTCATGTGTGAACCATTGCTAACTTATGATTTTAATAAAGGAAACATATTATTTAAAAAAAATAAACTTTATTTCCTTAACCCAATACTTTTTGTTATTAAGTAAAAATAAATGTTAATTCTTGATACAGGGTGTTTTATTAAATCCGTTGCCTACTTATGATTTAACCTAAACCTATTGCTTTTTGTTTTAAGTAAAATTTATACAGTTTGTTTCATTATGTCTGCACCTTTGCTAAATTTTTTTGTTATTGGATTTCCTAGATTCGTTAAATTAGCAATCTAGCTGACTAAGATGATTAAAATTGAAAACCAAACAAAAACGTGCCGTGGTATGGCGGTGCAACGACTTCGTTGTACAGTTTGTTTGTCTATCTGTGTTTGACGAAATTGGGGTGAGGGGGGAAGTAACTCTGACCCAGTGTTTGGGAGACACTGTTTTTTTATGGACAAACATGGTGCAAAATTTCAAACTGGTAACCGGAAGTAAAATATTTTAACGGCTTTTGAACCTAAATCCACGGACTAAATGGCAAAAAAAGGCAAAAGTTTTTTAAGTATCCTTTAATAGAAACCTTAGTTAATACTTTTATAATCATTCGACAACCATATACGACCATATAAGGAACATATCTCAATTCGATTTTTCTTTTTTTATAATTTTTAACTATCTTTTCAAATTGCGCTATATAGAACACAAAGATGTACTATATAAAAAAATTACTATGCATACGTTACCTTAATCACCATTAGACTCCACCACTGCACCACAAACTGTATAAAAAGATTTATTAATGTGAAATGGCAATACAGTAAAAGTACTTGCAATTGAATATCACCTAATGAACTAAGGTATGTTTTTTCCTAGAGGGTGTAAGTTGTACAAAACAACAAAAACAAAAAAAAAATATTTAGAAAAATTTTTAGACCATAAGGTAGATCGAGCCAATTTATCACCTTGCTCTAACTTGCACTTTTTAAAATTTCATAATTTATATTTTACCAAACATCTCTATAAAAGAACTTTCTATAAAATCTACATACCCCCAGTTGACCTACAATCATGAAAATTGGGGGGTATTTCGAATTTGTAAAGTAGACACATTTTAAGAAAGGAAGTTATTTTTTTAAATATTTTAATCCTAAGATAGTAAAAATAGGGGTTAAAATTTTAAAAACAAATTTTGTATTTAAATAAAAACGAAAAGCCACAGAGGTCTAAAGATTAGTATAAAAGATCAATTAACAAAATAAGAATCACCTATTTTAGTGGTTTGTTAAATTTTCACTGCGAGTTGAGAAATAGGGGTGATGGTTCTTATTTGAAAATCCCACAATTTCTTTAAAATTTCGTCGTTTTAAAAATGTACTTAATAAAATTAAGAGGTGGTCAAAAACAAACATAGATATAGGGTGCTATAAATATAAAGAAATTTTAAACTACTGGAGTTGGAAAAAGGATTAAAATTTCTAGTATTTATTGTACTTAGAACTAATGCCAGTAAAAAAATAATATCTAAAATTTTGTATAATTTTTGAGAGCGATTTAGTTGCATGTGCGAGTTCCAAGGTTCATCCCTATCATACAAATGCCATTAGATCATAGTAGTTGCCTCTGAATATTGCGTAGGAGACGAATTTATTTCAGCGCCATCTGCCCCTCAATGTTGCAAGGCTCGCGGGTTGCCACTCTTTATGGGTCATATACTCATTATATTACGTACCTTTTTCGTTCAGTGTAGCTTGAGAAAATCTTGAAATCTAAAAAATTACAAAACTTTTTACATACATTTTAAATACTTATTTGCCTGATCTGGTTGTGATAATATTTCAGAATTGTTCTACTGAATTCGTTGCTCTAATTAGATTAGTTAAGCAATTCCTTCCCCTACAGCATTTATTTATGAAAAATCTTAACCTAGAAACTCCAGAAATTTAATTAATACGATCCGTATTCGGATTCGTAAACCAAATAGGCAAATTCTAATCTTATATCCAAAACTAGGCCTGTCAACTTTCCGCCCCAACAAATAATCTGATTTGAGAGTCTATATAAGTTATCTGCACTCTGATGGTTATACCAAGGGACCCCTAAAGTGAGGCATTTAAATAATAATCAGAATAAATAGGGACTTATTGCAATAAAGCCAGGCTGTAATAGTGTCAGGCTGTATTCTGATAGTTTAGAGCATTAGGTGCTATAGTCCTTGCCATAGGCAATTACATTGTGACATTTCCAACCTCTTTATTTACCTTCTGACAGCAACAAAAAGAATTCTCTAAAACTGCATGTCTTTGAGTTGTTGTTATCTATGCATTTTTTTGTCAACCACCTTTTCATCCAACAGTGATAGTTTTGCCTCAAGGTCTGTAGAGGATATGTTACCTGGTAACTTTCTGACCAATCAGAGCCAGTTGTTGAAGCGGAAAATGACGTCACCGGGAGTGCCCATTTAAATAAAAAGCATTTAATATAGTAGAAAATCTTCAAGTTTCTTGTGTTCCTTTATTGATTTAAATGTAAAACAGGTCTTGTTATTTTTCCTAAAGTGTCTCTAATAACAATATTCATAAAATGCATCAATTAACTCAAATATAAAACTCACCTGATACCAAATATCCCAAAGGCAAAAGGTCTTGGGAAGGTTTTAGCTCGTTAAAATAACTACAAGTAGAAAGTATGAGTAAATTAGAGTAGAGTATATATGAGGGTTCTGGCTCACTTTTTCCATGTAAATCCCCATAAGACGAAAACGTGGTAATTTTTTGGATGTCACAGAATATTTCATTCGAGGCAGTAATTTCCCCAGTTATCTTTTTTGTACTACCCATTCTAACCTTCTATAAATTTTTGACCATCATCTGACCCTTTAGGTCTTCCTGATTATCTTGTACATCGAGCAGACCTGTAACTTGCTATATTGTGCTTGTTGCAGGACTGTAGTTAACTTACCTAAAGGGTGGGTTACTTGAAAGCGATTATAATGTTTTAACGAATGTCTATTAATTCTTTCAGTTTAAATCCCTTAATTTTCACCACTTAAAATGTTTGAATAGATAGTTCGCTTTTTTATCTTTTATATGTAGTATTACATACTTGGACTAGGTTCATAGTAAACACTTTAGAATAATTTTTATTTGTTTATTTTAAAAAAGTTTTATATACGAATACAACTAAATATATAATCTTATTCATAGCATAAAGAAATATATTATATTCTTCTATGATCATAGTTATCATAGATGCTTATAGCTGGGTAGACTTACAAGTTCTATTAATTATATTTAGATGGTATATTATAATAACATTATAGGTACTATGATTATCATTATATAAATATTTATTTTTACATTAACATATTAGGCGTTACTAGACTTATGCTAATTCTACAGGTTTATAATAAATTATATAGGCAAAACTAAGATTAAATTTAGATTATACTTATATATAGTTCACTATTAAAAATATCTAACCAAACACAATATAAATAAATACACCATTATTAAAATTACAGTTAACCTAAGTCATCACTCAATACTGTAGTGCCCCCACGGTAACGTTTCATAAGAGTCCTTTGAAATACATCTTTTATCATCCAAGGGACTTAGTCCAATTTTTGTCTGTTTTACAGAATATAGTTTATGCTTTTCCGATCTTATAAGATTTTGCGTAAACATTTTTTCTTGAAAGTTATTTAGGCAGTCGACATAGTCCTCAAATAATATTTTCGATTTCACAACGTTTTGCTTTACACCCTTGGCTTTCTTAGTCACTTTTTCAGCTGACATATCATTCAAGCCTATATTGTTTTTAGTCGATTCACCATCAAGAGCTTTAAATGCATACAGTTTTGCTCTCAACCCAACAAAATGAGTCATGATTTTTCCATTATTCTCATCTTTCATCATACCTAACACTTTATTGTTTACCCTTGGTATATCATATATATTGTTTTCAGCATAATCCGAGGTGTCAAAGTACTTGTCACAGTCGCGTCGTATTGATTCATAAATATCATAATGTTTTATGTTATAAACTAAACTATCAGTATCTGTGTATGTAACAGTACAATTCTTTCCAAAAGCCGGCACCATGTAGTTATAGTGAAAATCATATATGGTTGTTTTGGCAATGTCCAAAATACACATACCCACATAAATCGGTTTATTGAAATATATTTCGGTTTTTTGAAGTTCTTCGGCAACCAAGTTTTCATTGAATATTGTAATGCTTTTGAATTCAGGTCGAGAAATCAGAGCTTCAGCTCCAAATCGTCCATCCCAATTTTTGATTAACTTAACAATACTATGATTTCTAATATTTTCCATAGTTTTACCGAACACGGCGTTGTTCATTAATTTAAAAAGGTTTTTTTCAAATTCATTTTTAGCATTTTGTCTTAATTCAGTATTTAACTCAATGTAGGGTCTCAGCCATGCAGATTGCTTAAAGCATAAAATTCTATGAATCTTTTCGAGTTTTATACCAACTTTTAATGCCTGCTTTAGATTTCTATAATGAATTACGTATTCCTTTTTATTACACAATGTAGCCATCAGTTTTATATTTTTTGAGTTCTTTTCTTTAGGGGAGCAGCGATGTTCAGGACATAAAGGCAAGTCTGAGAAATATTCATGTAATTTCACGGGAATGCACAAGTCGACTTCTAGGATGTATCCATGAGTCGAGTCATCTTCGATTTTATTAACATCAAAATGTAGTATTTCATCAGTTTCTAACCAATTAAAGTCGCCAAATGGCAAATACTGACTCATGCTAAACCCATATTGGTTATTAATGTCAAAGTACATCAAAAAAGATGTTTCTTTGGTTGAATCGTAGTTGGGCATATATTTATTATTGGCTTCTACATATCTTTTAGAGCACTGGCTTAACCCTCCTCTAATGCCGCGTTCTATAAAAGTTACCATATTATAGTCGGTCAAAAGTTCTAATTTTTGTTGCGTGCAATACATCATGCAATCCCACGTATAACCAGGAAGCGTATAATAGTTAGCAGGATCCAGACCATACGTTTTATGACAGCTCTCTCTAAATTTCTGAAATACCTGCATTAAAAGTATTATGTCAACTTTCATGTAGAGTTCCATGTAATCTTGTAGAGTTTTACAACCAAAGCTTCTCCATACATTTTGGGCATGATCATAATCAGCAGGAGATATTTCTCTACTTTCGAGCGTGTTAAAGAAATTAAGTTGCTCAGGCAAAGATGTGTCTCTTAATTTTTCCCAACTACTCATATAGTCATAGCAAAAGACTCCTTTTTTAAAAATAAGTTTGTATTGTTCGTTAGACAAGTTTTGAAATTCATTTTTAACCAGTGGGTACTCCTCAAGATATGAAGCTAGCTTTTCCAAGCTACTGGCCATGAAACGGAATGAATCAATAAATCTAAATTCGATTAAATTTTCATTAATTTTTTTGGTAAATGCTATATATTTTTCTTTGTTAATTGGTAGCAAATTTATTGATCCGTCCAAATTGGCGATGTTTTCAATTATCAAATGTCCATCATAGGAGCTAAGATTGTGGAATACTACAGGGACAGTATGACTATCCTGAAAGTTCAGATTACAGCTTTCATGGGCTGGACCACGATACTCCGATGTAAGATGACTATGATCGCGTATTTTCTTTTCACCAACTAAAAAGTCCTGTTCACAAATATGACATTTTTTAGCATTCTTAAAGTCAATTTTTTGCCTTTTACTTAAAGGCTCAAGGGGTAAATCACAGAGAAATACAGTTTCCAAGTTTTCAGCAAAATCCAGTAATTGTTTACTAAACCATTCCATACAGTCAGGCCCCGTATAAGATTTATAAAATGATAAAGAATCATCGTAGGAACATTTTACATAATATCCTACCGAACAAGGCACATGACTTTGATATTTTTGGGTTCTTTTACCACTATTTTCTGCAACAGGAAGCAGTAAGCACTCAATATCCGAATAGATAATGAACGATGCAAATTGTTTATTTTTAAAGTTTTTAAATTCAACAACTTTTTTTTTCGTTACTTGGTAATTTCGGAACCACGACACTGCCAATAATTTTGCAATCTTTGATATGCTGAATGAGTCCAGCTTGAGAATAGAAGTAGTGCAGGCATCTGTCACAAACATATTTTGCTTTTTTGCATTTGCTGATTTGATTACTTAGTAGCCTTGAAAGATTTTTTATCCAAACAAAGTGGTAAGTTGGTGGAGAAAGATCGTTAATCTCTTCGTTATCCAAATAATAATTATTTTGTATCATTAACAAATTAACATGTTCTTCGTTCTTTTCTTCAGAAATGTACGCAGGCAATACTTTAAAACTGTCTTTATGAAGTTTTTGCAGGCGATACACGTTTATGGAGACATTATTTTGCTTTTCGAATCGGGCAACTTGGTTTAAAGTCATTGGAAATTTTAGACCTTTTAAATTTAACACTTCTTGAGGATGCGGGTAGGATGAGATTCTATTAGAGTTTTTTTCGATAGGGAACATTGCTGATACAACAGCCCAGCCAAAACAGAAATTGTCGTCATTCTTTACGTTCACACATGCATGTTTTTTGGCAATACATTTGGGTATTTCCAAATGGCACCCTGCCCTAATAGGATGATATTTATTAACTCCTATTATAAGATTATTTATTTTTGTAAGTGACCATCCGGATTGATTTTGCTCAAATTCTTCCAAGTCAGTCAAAAGCAAATTTTTAACATTTTTCTCAAACCAGTTTTTTAAATTTGTGTTACGGTCAATAATCGCATTAGCGGTATTAAAGTGTTTTGTCTCATTTCCAATTTGTCCTTGTTTTGGTATTTGAAAATCTCCACTTAAAATAGTGTTAACTTTTAACATATCCTCTTTTTTTAATGTATTTTCTATTCTTCGTTTAAATAAACTAAAACAATCATCTAAAAATTGTTTGGGATCCTTATGTTGTAAATTTGTAATCACAGCACTTCTAACTCGGCTTTCGAAAGCTGATTTTAGGTCTTCCCATTGTACGCGATGTTTGGCTGTTTCCTTGGCGCCAAGCGCACCACCAAACTTAAGGCTTTTTTGTTTTAAAATGTGCTTGCACTGTTTAACTTGTCCCAGGCACGCCGTCAAATGAGATTTTTCAGCAACTGAAGAGGCTTTTTTTAAAGCAATGCTTATTTTTCTACTGGCCAAAGCACAGTCTTTTAGAATTTTTAAAATTGAAACATTTTTATCCATATCTTCTACCATACCAAGCTGACACATAATTTTATAAACCAATTTCGTTGCAAAACTCATTTTATTTTTTTGAATAGCACCAACTTCACTAAAACACTGTGTTGATAGAACTCAATAATGCACTTTCCTTGAAAAGTTATACCTAACTGACTGCAGTTCAACACGCTCCACCCTTTTATAAGTGCTTGTCAGATACACGTTAAGACTTGTCGAAAACAGGTTTATACTTGTTAGAAATGGGTTGCAGCTGTTTTATCCCAATACATTTAGCGCAAAGTGGTTAGTAAATGATGCAAACTTTAGCACAAACAATCATAAAATATATGTTTTTTTTTATTAATTAGCAGACATAGTAAAAGTTTCCATTAATTTTTATTTGTTTTGTTTGCTTCCTTTAGATATTTTCTACAGGAGCTTAAAAAGGACGCCCACCTTGAGTAGTAATACCTTTACCTTCGGGTACATACTTTTATCCCTTTGAGTACCATCTTTCCCCCTTTGAGTCTCAAATTTCCACCCATCAAGTATCAACTTTATTCCCTTTGAGTGCCAACCAATCCAACCGAACCCCCTTCGAGACTCTATTTTGCACCCTTCGGATACCAACTTTCCCCCCCCCCTTTGAGTAGCAACTTTTATTTCTTCGAGAACCCACTTTACCCCCTTCGAATACCAAATTCGTCTTCTTCGGGTATCAACTTTCCCCCCTTCGCGTCTCAACTTTCCCCCCTTCGAGTCTCAACTTTTCACCAATCGTGTGTCAAGCTTCTTCTCTTCGAGGCACAACTTTGCCCCCTTCAGATACCAACTTTCCCCCCTTTGAGTAGCAAATTTTATTCCTTCGAGTACCCATTTTACCCCCTTCGAATACCAACTTCGTCTTCTTCGGGTATCAACTTTCCCCCCTTCGCGTCTCAACTTTCCCCCCTTCGAGTCTCAACTTTTCACCAATCGTGTGTCAAGTTTCTTCTCGTTGCGGCACAACTTTTCCTTCTTCGAGTATCGACTTTCCCCCCTTCCAGTCTCAACTTTTCACCAATCGTGTATCAAGTTTCTTCTCTTCGAGGCACAACTTTTCCTTCATCCAGTATCGACTTCTTCTTTTTTGAGTACCTAACAATTTTCTTCCCTTCAAGTATTAACTTCCCACTTCGAGTCTTAAGTTTCCCCCTTCGTGTCTTAACCTTTCCCCCTTTAAGTTCCAACTTTCTCTTCTTCGAGTATCAACTTTCCCCCTTTGAGTCATAACTATTACCCCTTCGAGTGCTAACTCTCTCTGTTTCTTTCTATCATATATATTTTTTATTTTTCGCAGGCAAACATCTTTTACTAATGTTTATTTTATTTACTATTGGGGATCTTGGAATGGCCAATCATACAATTTTGAGAATATATTTTGTTAGCCAAACTTTACTTGATTATATTAACTTAAACTGCTTCAGTCTTCTATTTTTAAAATTTAGAGGGATAAATCTTCTAGTAGGCAAGAGATTAAAATTTTTCTTGCGACCTGTTTTTATTTAATTTTGCATATTTTTTAAACACATTATAAAGAATGTGCTGATTTTTCTTTACGCATAGCTACAAATTTTGTGTATTAATTTACAGTTTGTTTAAGTTTTGAGGATTTTAAACAGTATCTACTAGACGAATAAATCGGAAGCCTGTAGGTGGTGTAATAATAAATAATCAATGGCTAGTGACATAATGAGCAGCGACCGGTGTCGTTTTTAACAATTTTATGTTATTATTATTTAAGTTTAATCATCCTACTTTAAATTTTTTTGTGATTTTTGAATGTTTTTTAGTAATAGACGATAGATTAGCACTCAACCAGTATCAGATGACGAAACGAGCAGTGATTTTTAAGTTAAAACACCCTGATTATTTTTTTTTAGTTTTTAAACATTTTTAGTAACTAACAAGTAATAACGTCATACGAGGCCTTGGAGAAGTGACATATTTGTTAGATGTTTATATTCGTTTTTAAAATCTTTATTATAATGCGTTTTACGATTGATTTAATTTTTAGTATTTTGTCGATAATTTAATACTTTTTTCATTATACATTTTTTAAAAGATATAACTTTTAAGATTTTTTTGCTTTGCGTACTATATTCTAATAATTGACTAAGCAATAGTTGTAAGATACCAAACTTGGTACTGCAACTTAGTCAATAATAATTTAGAATTTAGAATGATATTATTTATCGGATTTAAGCCTATAGAATCTTTTAGCATACAAAGATTAAAACATTTTTTAGTTAACAGCTTCATAGTCCTTAGCGTAGCCTTCTAATTTTTCTTTATCAAATCACCTAAAACTTAAAAAACTAAAATATTTTTTGTTTTATATTTCATTAATTTATTTAATTCATTGGGTAGTATGTAAGTACGTTATGGTCTACCTAACCAGGAATATATTACGTTTTTGCCTACGCCTGCGCACTCACTAGTATTTTTTTTTGAAGTCACGATCGTTTTAAGTATTTTTTTTGTGTATTTTTCGTGGATTTCCAAGTATATAAAATATACATACAATCATGATGATTACTGATAGAAACGAGAGCCAGAATGATCAATGAGTTTTTTTATCCTGAACATTTTCTTTGACACGTGTTTTTGCGTTTTATCAAAGTATCTGCCAATTCTACAAAAAGTTTACAAGATATAAAAGATATGTAATAACAACTTGTACATCCATAATAGGTAGGTCCCAATTTTACTACAAGTTGTATGATATCTACAAGGAAGTAGAGGTAGCACATTCGGTAACGCAATTTTGCCACGATAAAGGAATGCTGATGCTAGCACAAGTTGGTGGAGTGATAGTTTTGGCACCATAATAATTTAAACTGGTCCTTTTTGTCAGTCCATTCATTAAAGAAATCGGATTTAAATAACATGGATATTTATTAATACCATTATAATTAGCATTTATGTCACAAAAAATATTTAATACCTACTTAGCATAACTATGTAATGTATGTTTATAAATGATAAGACACAAACTAATTACTATTTCCAAAAGATAGTGTTTGTGAAGGATTAGTTTACTTTTTTAAATAAGTCTTACACCTAATTTTAATTAGTTTTTAGATAGTTTATGAGGGGTTTCTGCACCTAAACCCGAAATAATTAGACAGATCGACCGACAGAATGACCAAGACAACAACTACAACAAAGGCGAGGAAGCGATTCAGACAAGTTTCAACAAGTCGTCAGCCTTCAACATCTGTAAAGTTTACAGTTAAAAATAATATATTTTTGTTAAAAGTACGCACAATAAAGCATAAAAGCTTTTGTATTTTTTTTAACATGCACTAGTTTAATCTGTAAACGTATTTTTATGAATTTCGTGGATTTGAGGATTAGAGAAGCCTTAAATTAAATTGCCTTAAGTAACCTTAGCTGAACCATATACGTGAACAGGCAAACGCATTTTTCATTAATTCAATTTGATGTCAAAGAAAAGCCCTATGTATCTTAAAGTTACCTTATACAGGTAATTAGTAAGTAAAGACCTACATACTTTTAGAGGGGGCTTTGTTTGCCAAATGTGCTTCAACTACTAAAATTTAATTATTTCTACACCAATAATAATCAATTTCAATAACTATGGAACAAGGTTTGACTCCCCAGCCAAGAAAATCAAAGTGATTAGCGCAAAATAATCTCTAAATGCTTTTACACTATCGTTGTTATTCCAAACTTATATAACAAACTTACAAAAATAACAATGATGTAATAAAAGCTCAATACGCAATTTAGTATCCTATAAATAATGCCCTTCCTAAGCGTTTTAATATGCTTCCAACTGTTAAAAATAGTTAATAATACTGAATAATATATTTCTTCGAATTATGTTTATTTTATACCTCATTTCGTAACAACTATGTCCACCTATTATACCACATCAAAAATAAGATTTCCTTTTAAAGTGTAACTCGAGTTAAAACCCAATTCTACCTACCCAGTAATCGATACCTACCCGCATTCCATTCTTCGTAAATGGCCAGAAACGCGTCAAGATATAGTGTCTCTACGAACCTTTTGTGCGATCAATAATTCACGCTGCAAAACACCTATGTAGGTAACAAAGAGGAAGATAGAGCAAGGGGAATGCAAAAGTAAAGGACGGACGAAAGTACCATGTAGTTTATACGGCCCCTTCAGAACAGCCCCACTCCTGCCACCCTAAGCCCCGCCCACTTTCCCCCCTCCCTCCCCGCAGGGGGCGTGGCCACGCCCACTTCCCCCTCCCTCCCCGCAGGGGAGCGTGGCCACGCCCCCTTCCCCTCTCCTCCCCCCGAAGGGGGTAAAAAAAGATGGCGGCCAGCCAATGATAGGCGAAGTGGGGGACCCTTATTTTAAGGGTCGACCAATAGGAAGCGACTTCCCCGAAGGGGGGAGGAGCCAAAATGGCGGCTGGCCAATCAGAAGAGAGCGTGCCTCGCATTTGCTGGCCAATGATAGGCGAAGTGGGGGACCCTTATTTTAAGGGTCGACCAATAGGAATCGACTTCCCCGAAGGGGGGAGGAGCCAAAATGGAGGCTGGCCAATCAGAAGAGAGCTTGTCTCTCATTGGCCAGCCAATGATCGACGAAGTGGTGGACCCTTATTTTAAGGGTCGACCAATAGAAAAGCAAGCTCCCCTCGAAGGGGGTGGGGGGAGAGGGGGGTCAACATGGCCGTCGACCATTGGTTGGGTGGTTTTGAAGAGGCCGTATAAACTACATGGTATTTTCGTCCGTCCTTTACTTTTGCATTCCCCTTGCTCTATCTTCCTCTTTGTTACCTACATAGGTGTTTTGCAGCGTGAATTATTGATCGCACAAAAGGTTCGTAGAGACACTATATCTTGACGCGTTTCTGGCCATTTACGAAGAATGGAATGCGGGTAGGTATCGATTACTGGGTAGGTAGAATTGGGTTTTAACTCGAGTTACACTTTAAAAGGAAATCTTATTTTTGATGTGGTATAATAGGTGGACATAGTTGTTACGAAATGAGGTATAAAATAAACATAATTCGAAGAAATATATTATTCAGTATTATTAACTATTTTTAACAGTTGGAAGCATATTAAAACGCTTAGGAAGGGCATTATTTATAGGATACTAAATTGCGTATTGAGCTTTTATTAAATCATTGTTATTTTTGTAAGTTTGTTATATAAGTTTGGAATAACAACGATAGTGTAAAAGCATTTAGAGATTATTTTGCGCTAATCACTTTGATTTTCTTGGCTGGGGAGTCAAACCTTGTTCCATAGTTATTGAAATTGATTATTATTGGTGTAGAAATAATTAAATTTTAGTAGTTGAAGCACATTTGGCAAACAAAGCCCCCTCTAAAAGTATGTAGGTCTTTACTTACTAATTACCTGTATAAGGTAACTTTAAGATACATAGGGCTTTTCTTTGACATCAAATTGAATTAATGAAAAATGCGTTTGCCTGTTCACGTATATGGTTCAGCTAAGGTTACTTAAGGCAATTTAATTTAAGGCTTCTCTAATCCTCAAATCCACAAAATTCATAAAAATACGTTTACAGATTAAACTAGTGCATGTTAAAAAAAATACAAAAGCTTTTATGCTTTATTGTGCGTACTTTTAACAAAAATATATTATTTTTAACTGTAAACTTTACAGATGTTGAAGGCTGACGACTTGTTGAAACTTGTCTGAATCGCTTCCTCGCCTTTGTTGTAGTTGTTGTCTTGGTCATTCTGTCGGTCGATCTGTCTAATTATTTCGGGTTTAGGTGCAGAAACCCCTCATAAACTATCTAAAAACTAATTAAAATTAGGTGTAAGACTTATTTAAAAAAGTAAACTAATCCTTCACAAACACTATCTTTTGGAAATAGTAATTAGTTTGTGTCTTATCATTTATAAACATACATTACATAGTTATGCTAAGTAGGTATTAAATATTTTTTTGTGACATAAATGCTAATTATAATGGTATTAATAAATATCCATGTTATTTAAATCCGATTTCTTTAATGAATGGACTGACAAAAAGGACCAGTTTAAATTATTATGGTGCCAAAACTATCACTCCACCAACTTGTGCTAGCATCAGCATTCCTTTATCGTGGCAAAATTGCGTTACCGAATGTGCTACCTCTACTTCCTTGTAGATATCATACAACTTGTAGTAAAATTGGGACCTACCTATTATGGATGTACAAGTTGTTATTACATATCTTTTATATCTTGTAAACTTTTTGTAGAATTGGCAGATACTTTGATAAAACGCAAAAACACGTGTCAAAGAAAATGTTCAGGATAAAAAAAACTCATTGATCATTCTGGCTCTCGTTTCTATCAGTAATCATCATGATTGTATGTATATTTTATATACTTGGAAATCCACGAAAAATACACAAAAAAAAATACTTAAAACGATCGTGACATCAAAAAAAAAAATACTAGTGAGTGCGCAGGCGTAGGCAAAAACGTAATATATTCCTGGTTAGGTAGACCATAACGTACTTACATACTACCCAATGAATTAAATAAATTAATGAAATATAAAACAAAAAATATTTTAGTTTTTTAAGTTTTAGGTGATTTGATAAAGAAAAATTAGAAGGCTACGCTAAGGACTATGAAGCTGTTAACTAAAAAATGTTTTAATCTTTGTATGCTAAAAGATTCTATAGGCTTAAATCCGATAAATAATATCATTCTAAATTCTAAATTATTATTGACTAAGTTGCAGTACCAAGTTTGGTATCTTACAACTATTGCTTAGTCAATTATTAGAATATAGTACGCAAAGCAAAAAAATCTTAAAAGTTATATCTTTTAAAAAATGTATAATGAAAAAAGTATTAAATTATCGACAAAATACTAAAAATTAAATCAATCGTAAAACGCATTATAATAAAGATTTTAAAAACGAATATAAACATCTAACAAATATGTCACTTCTCCAAGGCCTCGTATGACGTTATTACTTGTTAGTTACTAAAAATGTTTAAAAACTAAAAAAAAATAATCAGGGTGTTTTAACTTAAAAATCACTGCTCGTTTCGTCATCTGATACTGGTTGAGTGCTAATCTATCGTCTATTACTAAAAAACATTCAAAAATCACAAAAAAATTTAAAGTAGGATGATTAAACTTAAATAATAATAACATAAAATTGTTAAAAACGACACCGGTCGCTGCTCATTATGTCACTAGCCATTGATTATTTATTATTACACCACCTACAGGCTTCCGATTTATTCGTCTAGTAGATACTGTTTAAAATCCTCAAAACTTAAACAAACTGTAAATTAATACACAAAACTTGTAGCTATGCGTAAAGAAAAATCAGCACATTCTTTATAATGTGTTTAAAAAATATGCAAAATTAAATAAAAACAGGTCGCAAGAAAAATTTTAATCTCTTGCCTACTAGAAGATTTATCCCTCTAAATTTTAAAAATAGAAGACTGAAGCAGTTTAAGTTTATAAGAACTTAACAGTAAATAATATAATCAAGTAAAGTTTGGCTAACAAAATATATTCTCAAAATTGTATGATTGGCCATTCCAAGATCCCCAATAGTAAATAAAATAAACATTAGTAAAAGATGTTTGCCTGCGAAAAATAAAAAATATATATGATAGAAAGAAACAGAGAGAGTTAGCACTCGAAGGGGTAATAGTTATGACTCAAAGGGGGAAAGTTGATACTCGAAGAAGAGAAAGTTGGAACTTAAAGGGGGAAAGGTTAAGACACGAAGGGGGAAACTTAAGACTCGAAGTGGGAAGTTAATACTTGAAGGGAAGAAAATTGTTAGGTACTCAAAAAAGAAGAAGTCGATACTGGATGAAGGAAAAGTTGTGCCTCGAAGAGAAGAAACTTGATACACGATTGGTGAAAAGTTGAGACTGGAAGGGGGGAAAGTCGATACTCGAAGAAGGAAAAGTTGTGCCGCGACGAGAAGAAACTTGACACACGATTGGTGAAAAGTTGAGACTCGAAGGGGGGAAAGTTGAGACGCGAAGGGGGGAAAGTTGATACCCGAAGAAGACGAAGTTGGTATTCGAAGGGGGTAAAATGGGTACTCGAAGGAATAAAATTTGCTACTCAAAGGGGGGAAAGTTGGTATCTGAAGGGGGCAAAGTTGTGCCTCGAAGAGAAGAAGCTTGACACACGATTGGTGAAAAGTTGAGACTCGAAGGGGGGAAAGTTGAGACGCGAAGGGGGGAAAGTTGATACCCGAAGAAGACGAAGTTGGTATTCGAAGGGGGTAAAGTGGGTTCTCGAAGAAATAAAAGTTGCTACTCAAAGGGGGGGGGGGAAAGTTGGTATCCGAAGGGTGCAAAATAGAGTCTCGAAGGGGGTTCGGTTGGATTGGTTGGCACTCAAAGGGAATAAAGTTGATACTTGATGGGTGAAAATTTGAGACTCAAAGGGGGAAAGATGGTACTTAAAGGGCTAAAAGTATGTACCCGAAGGTAAAGGTATTACTACTCAAGGTGGGCGTCCTTTTTAAGCTCCTGTAGAAAATATCTAAAGGAAGCAAACAAAACAAATAAAAATTAATGGAAACTTGTACTATGTCTGCTAATTAATAAAAAAAAACATATATTTTATGATTGTTTGTGCTAAAGTTTGCATCATTTACTAACCACTTTGCGCTAAATGTATTGGGATAAAACAGCTGCAACCCATTTCTAACAAGTATAAACCTGTTTTCGACAAGTCTTAACGTGTATCTGACAAGCACTTATAAAAAAGTGAAGCGTGTTGAACTGCAGTCAGTTAGGTATACTTTTTCAAGGAAAGTGCATTATTGAGTTCTATCAACACAGTGTTTTAGTGAAGTTGGTGCTATTCAAAAAAATAAAATGAGTTTTGCAACGAAATTGGTTTATAAAATTATGTGTCAGCTTGGTATGGTAGAAGATATGGATAAAAATGTTTCAATTTTAAAAATTCTAAAAGACTGTGCTTTGGCCAGTAGACAAATAAGCATTGCTTTAAAAAAAGCCTCTTCAGTTGCTGAAAAATCTCATTTGACGGCGTGCCTGGGACAAGTTAAACAGTGCAAGCACATTTTAAAACAAAAAAGCCTTAAGTTTGGTGGTGCGCTTGGCGCCAAGGAAACAGCCAAACATCGCGTACAATGGGAAGACCTAAAATCAGCTTTCGAAAGCCGAGTTAGAAGTGCTGTGATTACAAATTTACAACATAAGGATCCCAAACAATTTTTAGATGATTGTTTTAGTTTATTTAAACCAAGAATAGAAAATACATTAAAAAAAGAGGATATGTTAAAAGTTAACACTATTTTAAGTGGAGATTTTCAAATACCAAAACAAGGACAAATTGGAAATGAGACAAAACGCTTTAATACCGCTAATGCGATTATTGACCGTAACACAAATTTAAAAAACTGGTTTGAGAAAAATGTTAAAAATTTGCTTTTGACTGACTTGGAAGAATTTGAGCAAAATCAATCCGGATGGTCACTTACAAAAATAAATAATCTTATAATAGGAGTTAATAAATATCATCCTATTAGGGCAGGGTGCCATTTGGAAATACCCAAATGTATTGCCAAAAAACATGCATGTGTGAACGTAAAGAATGACGACAATTTCTGTTTTGGCTGGGCTGTTGTATCAGCAATGTTCCCTATCGAAAAAAACTCTAATAGAATCTCATCCTACCCGCATCCTCAAAAAGTGTTAAATTTAAAATGTCTAAAATTTCCAATGACTTTAAACCAAGTTGCCCGATTCGAAAAGCAAAATAATGTCTCCATAAACGTGTATCGCCTGCAAAAACTTCATAAAGACAGTTTTAAAGTATTGCCTGCGTACATTTCTGAAGAAAAGAACGAAGAACATGTTAATTTGTTAATGATACAAAATAATTATTATTTGGATAACGAAGAGATTAACGATCTTTCTCCACCAACTTACCACTTTGTTTGGATAAAAAATCTTTCAAGGCTACTAAGTAATCAAATCAGCAAATGCAAAAAAGCAAAATATGTTTGTGACAGATGCCTGCACTACTTCTATTCTCAAGCTGGACTCATTCAGCATATCAAAGATTGCAAAATTATTGGCAGTGTCGTGGTTCCGAAATTACCAAGTAACGAAAAAAAAGTTGTTGAATTTAAAAACTTTAAAAATAAACAATTTGCATCGTTCATTATCTATTCGGATATTGAGTGCTTACTGCTTCCTGTTGCAGAAAATAGTGGTAAAAGAACCCAAAAATATCAAAGTCATGTGCCTTGTTCGGTAGGATATTATGTAAAATGTTCCTACGATGATTCTTTATCATTTTATAAATCTTATACGGGGCCTGACTGTATGGAATGGTTTAGTAAACAATTACTGGATTTTGCTGAAAACTTGGAAACTGTATTTCTCTGTGATTTACCCCTCGAGCCTTTAAGTAAAAGGCAAAAAATTGACTTTAAGAATGCTAAAAAATGTCATATTTGTGAACAGGACTTTTTAGTTGGTGAAAAGAAAATACGCGATCATAGTCATCTTACATCGGAGTATCGTGGTCCAGCCCATGAAAGCTGTAATCTGAACTTTCAGGATAGTCATACTGTCCATGTAGTATTCCACAATCTTAGCTCCTATGATGGACATTTGATAATTGAAAACATCGCCAATTTGGACGGATCAATAAATTTGCTACCAATTAACAAAGAAAAATATATAGCATTTACCAAAAAAATTAATGAAAATTTAATCGAATTTAGATTTATTGATTCGTTCCGTTTCATGGCCAGTAGCTTGGAAAAGCTAGCTTCATATCTTGAGGAGTACCCACTGGTTAAAAATGAATTTCAAAACTTGTCTGACGAACAATATAAACTTATTTTTAAAAAAGGAGTCTTTTGCTATGACTATATGAGTAGTTGGGAAAAATTAAGAGACACATCTTTGCCTGAGCAACTTAATTTCTTTATCACGCTCGAAAGTAGAGAAATATCTCCTGCTGATTATGATCATGCCCAAAATGTATGGAGAAGCTTTGGTTGTAAAACTCTACAAGATTACATGGAACTCTACATGAAAGTTATGGTCTGGATCCTGCTAACTATTATACGCTTCCTGGTTATACGTGGGATTGCATGATGTATTGCACGCAACAAAAATTAGAACTTTTGACCGACTATAATATGGTAACTTTTATAGAACGCGGCATTAGAGGAGGGTTAAGCCAGTGCTCTAAAAGATATGTAGAGGCCAATAATAAATATATGCCCAACTACGATTCAACCAAAGAAACATCTTTTTTGATGTACTTTGACATTAATAACCAATATGGGTTTAGCATGAGTCAGTATTTGCCATTTGGCGACTTTAATTGGTTAGAAACTGATGAAATACTACATTTTGATGTTAATAAAATCGAAGATGACTCGACTCATGGATACATCCTAGAAGTCGACTTGTGCATTCCCGTGAAATTACATGAATATTTCTCAGACTTGCCTTTATGTCCTGAACATCGCTGCTCCCCTAAAGAAAAGAACTCAAAAAATATAAAACTGATGGCTACATTGTGTAATAAAAAGGAATACGTAATTCATTATAGAAATCTAAAGCAGGCATTAAAAGTTGGTATAAAACTCGAAAAGATTCATAGAATTTTATGCTTTAAGCAATCTGCATGGCTGAGACCCTATATTGAGTTAAATACTGAATTAAGACAAAATGCTAAAAATGAATTTGAAAAAAACCTTTTTAAATTAATGAACAACGCCGTGTTCGGTAAAACTATGGAAAATATTAGAAATCATAGTATTGTTAAGTTAATCAAAAATTGGGATGGACGATTTGGAGCTGAAGCTCTGATTTCTCGACCTGAATTCAAAAGCATTACAATATTCAATGAAAACTTGGTTGCCGAAGAACTTCAAAAAACCGAAATATATTTCAATAAACCGATTTATGTGGGTATGTGTATTTTGGACATTGCCAAAACAACCATATATGATTTTCACTATAACTACATGGTGCCGGCTTTTGGAAAGAATTGTACTGTTACATACACAGATACTGATAGTTTAGTTTATAACATAAAACATTATGATATTTATGAATCAATACGACGCGACTGTGACAAGTACTTTGACACCTCGGATTATGCTGAAAACAATATATATGATATACCAAGGGTAAACAATAAAGTGTTAGGTATGATGAAAGATGAGAATAATGGAAAAATCATGACTCATTTTGTTGGGTTGAGAGCAAAACTGTATGCATTTAAAGCTCTTGATGGTGAATCGACTAAAAACAATATAGGCTTGAATGATATGTCAGCTGAAAAAGTGACTAAGAAAGCCAAGGGTGTAAAGCAAAACGTTGTGAAATCGAAAATATTATTTGAGGACTATGTCGACTGCCTAAATAACTTTCAAGAAAAAATGTTTACGCAAAATCTTATAAGATCGGAAAAGCATAAACTATATTCTGTAAAACAGACAAAAATTGGACTAAGTCCCTTGGATGATAAAAGATGTATTTCAAAGGACTCTTATGAAACGTTACCGTGGGGGCACTACAGTATTGAGTGATGACTTAGGTTAACTGTAATTTTAATAATGGTGTATTTATTTATATTGTGTTTGGTTAGATATTTTTAATAGTGAACTATATATAAGTATAATCTAAATTTAATCTTAGTTTTGCCTATATAATTTATTATAAACCTGTAGAATTAGCATAAGTCTAGTAACGCCTAATATGTTAATGTAAAAATAAATATTTATATAATGATAATCATAGTACCTATAATGTTATTATAATATACCATCTAAATATAATTAATAGAACTTGTAAGTCTACCCAGCTATAAGCATCTATGATAACTATGATCATAGAAGAATATAATATATTTCTTTATGCTATGAATAAGATTATATATTTAGTTGTATTCGTATATAAAACTTTTTTAAAATAAACAAATAAAAATTATTCTAAAGTGTTTACTATGAACCTAGTCCAAGTATGTAATACTACATATAAAAGATAAAAAAGCGAACTATCTATTCAAACATTTTAAGTGGTGAAAATTAAGGGATTTAAACTGAAAGAATTAATAGACATTCGTTAAAACATTATAATCGCTTTCAAGTAACCCACCCTTTAGGTAAGTTAACTACAGTCCTGCAACAAGCACAATATAGCAAGTTACAGGTCTGCTCGATGTACAAGATAATCAGCAAGACCTAAAGGGTCAGATGATGGTCAAAAATTTATAGAAGGTTAGAATGGGTAGTACAAAAAAGATAACTGGGGAAATTACTGCCTCGAATGAAATATTCTGTGACATCCAAAAAATTACCACGTTTTCGTCTTATGGGGATTTACATGGAAAAAGTGAGCCAGAACTCTCATATATACTCTACTAATTAGAACAATTATTTAGGGTTTTTAAATAAATATAGTCCGAAAAAAACACCACAAATAATGTAAAAAATATACCATTGAAGAATAAAAATACTTAAAAACACATGTAAACAATGGGCCCTAATCAAAGCGCCGGTACACACACGCGTTTTTCTGCAGCGCGGTGTCGCAGCGGTATGGTAAGATTATTTGAAAATATCTGTTTTTTTTCTTCAACAAATTTTTAAAAATCGTGAAAATGTAGTGCTAATATTACAAAAATCTACTTCAATTTTTTTTGTGTAAATTTAATAGCTCATAAAAAATATTAATTCTTAAAATAATTGAGTAATTTATACCTATTCCAAAGATTATTTGGCCACAGTGTATCCCTAACCTATCTATATTTTTTTGGAAAAAAGCAATAACACTGTTCAATTTGATATTTTAAAAATTCATCGTTTTTCCCGACTTTCCAAACTTAAAAAATGTTAATTGAACTTTTTGTCTGCTTTGGACATTCCGCTCCATCTCTTAAAGATTGGTTCATCATTTAAATTACACCCTGTATTTTAGGTATCATATCTTAATTAAATTTTGTAAAAGGCCCAAAAGTAGGTATCCATTTCCTGTTTACTGGGTACCCAATCTGAAGGCCTGCGTATCCAAATGGATATACAGTCTAGTCTAAAAAGATGCCTTGGTATTTTTACCATGGCGAAAGGAAGGATAATGTTTTTCGATTGTTGACCCTAGAGGCTAAGGAAACGTCCTTAAATTACATAACGCAAAAATTCAGGATTTTTGACCCCCTCGTAACGCATTTTTAAGAAAAAACACATTCAAAAAATATTTAGTGTAACGCAAGGCCCTCCCCCCCTAAAGCGTTTCGTAATTTAAGGACAGTGCCTAAACAGCTGAACCGATTTGGATCGTTGAATTGCTACTGATCCCGCTACTGCTTAATCTTTTTAAACAGGAATCAACATGGCGGTTTTTAGACACCATTTTGTCACATGATGTAGGCTTTAAGGCATACGAATTATCTAAATTTCAGGCGATTTTTTTGAAATTCTCTTGATTCCCATTGCAAATGTCCTCTAATTTGCTGTGGTTACTTTGTAGTCCTCTCTGCCCCCACCCATCTCCCCACCCTATTTAGAAACCATATTCGCATAATTTTATCAAATATAGATCGATTTCAAAAATTGTTTCTGCACACGCTTTCAAACTTTTTTTTCAACACCATCTTACTAGTCCCCCCCCCCGGCTCTCCCTCTCTCTTCCTCACCATCCTTATTAGTAATAGCTAAAGTTCTTTCTGCACACGCTTGAAGACTTTTTTACAACACATTTTACTAGTTTCCCCATCCCTCTCTTCTCCCCTCCCTCCTTATTAGTAACAGTTGTAGCTATACCTTTCACAACTATACTAGTTTCCCCCTTCCTGTCCCTCTCTTCTCCCCACCCTCCTTATTAGTAATAGTTGTAGCTATACCTTTCACAAATTTAGAGCGATTTCAAAACTTCTTGCTGCACACGCTTTAAGATTTTTTCGACACCATTTTACTAGTTCCCTCCTCCCTCTCTCCTCCCGCGCCTTCACTCAATGGAAGGTAACACTGTTCGCGTCCGTAGAAAATCTACACGTACTTTTTGGTTAAATCTAAATGAATTTTAAAAGCATAGTGCTTTTTATAAGGCTGAATAAGAATTAAACCTAAAAGTTGGAAATAAAATTTTTTTTTATAAAAAAAAAACACCAAACTGCTAAATTTACTTGTGATTACTAGTCACAGTTGGGTACAAAATTACCCAATGACCTGATTCATGAAAATACAAAACTGTATAATTTCGTAAGTGCGCTTTGGGCATCAAAACTAAAAGTTGAAGCATGTCGCAGGTATACCTATCAATTTTGTACTCAACTGCGACTAGTACGTACAAGTAAATTTAGCAGTTAAGTGTTTTTTTATTGAATTTTTTTATTTGTAACTTTTTTTTTATCGTTGATGGTCTCGGTAAACTGTTGAAATTTTTTTCTTTGCTGTTTTTAAAGTTAACTTTTCGATATTTTTTAAAGTTTTTAATACACCCTGTATATTAATTGTATTTTGATGAAACGTTGTCATTTACAGTCAAGTTTTGGATGATTATTATTATTTACCCTCAAATTAATCTTAATCGATTCTGGGTCGCGGACGGCATCTCAGATTGGGGTTAAACTATCACCCTTCTTCACAAAGTTTTAGTCCTTAATGCTTAGTTTATCATCTTGATTCAACTATATTGAGATTAGAAATTAACTTATTGTAAGTAGGTTAAAGTTTTGTAATTGAATTTAAAAATAAATGGATGCACGGCTGATCTGATACCTTCCTAGCCCATTAGCACAATCCAAGTAAACTCCATGCTATATCAGCCCTAAAAACAGTTTTTTGTAAATATCTCAGAAACGAAAGCTTCTACGCCGCACATTGATGCGATGCTCTGCTAAAAAGTTATTATATTTTTCCTGAAAATTTCATGAAAATTGGTTTAGCGTTTTAAGAGCTATCGTACTGCGGACAGACATACACATACACACACACACACAACACACAAAATTGAAAACAAATCAGACCACTTTCTAATTTTTTTATATTGCTGTAATTATGTAATACCACTTCCTGGGAGAACATGGCAAATTGCATCCCGGGTATAGGCAAATTGCATCCCGGGTATAGGCAAATTACATCCCAGACCACAAACTTACTTAGCAAGATAAAATTGAATTTATTGTAACAGTGTTACCGAGTGTCCACCATTTTCTGAATTTATCACAACTCCGCCCATCTGCATATGGCAAGATTTTAAATTGGTTTAGTTGGGTTTGGTTTGCTTCGGATTAGATCTTCGGTTACAGCTAGGGAGATACCATTTAGGTTAGACTAGGTTTGGTTAGGTTTAATTAGGTTTGATTTGGAATGGTGAGGTTAGGTTTGGTTTGGTTTTGAAACAGGGGCCTAGTATGTGACAGTGGTACTGTCATCTCAATTAGCCAAGGCTTAAATGTTGTGGGCTACCAACTTAGGCTACAACTTATATAAATTATAAAAAGATTAAATATTATTACTTATTTGTTCTCGAAAGGGAATTTGACGGTTCTTGGAGGAAATAAATGCTATAAACGTTTTTCTCAAATGTATAACCAATGTAGGAAAATCATACATACCTTTTTAATTTTCTTCTTGTAGCTTCACACTTTCACTTCTTATATTTATCAATTGAATATCAACTTTTTACTACTATTAAGCTTTTGTATTCAAATATTTACACTTCTTAAACTTTTAGGTTTTATAAACCTTTTGCATATTTGTTGTAAATATATATATTTATCAGCATTTTAAACGTTGATTGAATGAGTGAAACTATTCAATCAACTGTTTAATTTACTTAATATTACTGTTTAAGCTTGGGATATATTGTTGAAGAAAAATGCCGATTTTAGGGCAACGAATGGTTTGTATTTTGATGTTAAAAAACCATAAAACAGTTAAGCACATTATTTCAAAACACTGGAAACAGTAATAATTAATAGCTTTAAAATTAATAAACTCCAAAAGAAAAGACTAAAATAATTATGAATAATAAAGATAACAGCGTATACAAAGTTAAAATAATTGATAAATTTCCCCAGTTGAAAGAAAAAAAGAAATGTGAACGAAGGCGTAACGACTTTCGAAAGTTTCAGTACCCTGCTCTCTAGGCGTTCTTAGCTTGCCGCTGGCTGATTGGTCTAAAATCTAAGCTTTCTTTAACGGTTTTCTTGTCCAAGACAAGCCACTCTGCTCTACAGACATTCTTGGTTGCCGTGGTCTGAAACTTAAGCTCTCTCGCATTGGCGAGAAAGACAAAGAGACAAAATACCACCGCAATTCAAAGATGCGTGGACTCAGAAAATCGATAAAGTTAAAATCATACAGTGTGTTTTTTAAAAGTTGAAAATAGTAGCCAAACTTTGTTTCCAGTTACAAAATATGAATTATTTTGAGGTTAGTGGCTCAAAGGACATATTAGCCGAATACAACTTTTATTAAAATACAGCGAACCTGAAAATATGCCAAAAAAACAAGTCGCCGGAGTTGCCATAAATTTTACTTAATCTTAACCTAGTCTTGCATATAATTAATGCTTGTTGATGACAAAAACAATATTTAATTAAAAATATTTAAAAACTTATAAGTGGCAAAAATACCATTTATATTGAAATCCCGTTTTGTTACATTTTCCTTTATTACTCACTTTAGACGCACCCATTTTTCTAATTTGTATCGATGGATTATTTTACTAAAATAAAATTTTGAAACTTGGCAAATTTTCTTCAATTTTTTTATAGACTTCCTTTTTAACTGCTAACGATACAATCTGCTTATGACCTTTTTAGTTCAGGTAATGATATATTTTTTGGGATGCAATTTTCCTTGTACCCTTTCTAGTGCTTAATGCAGTAGCACACCCTGGAATATATCTTGGGGAGCGGGCGCCGAGTTCCCCTCCTTGGGTGCGCCCATGCTTAATGGGTTATTTTTACGAGAAAATATATAAGCTTTGATAAACCTAATACTTCAGCTAAACCTAGGTGAAAAATTGTGCCGCATTTTCACATTAATAAAAAGTATTTAATGACCTCTATTAACAACAACTAAAAATCGATTTTTAGTTTTCATTTTATTATTTCTCTTTTGTTCGCGTCCCGGTCAAAACATGATTGAGTTCAGCTGTGTTCGATGCTGTGTATTTCCTTGGTTCAATAAACCGCAGTAAAGTGTACTTGAACGTATCAATTAAACAAACAACCGTTTGATTACTTTCAGCAGTAAGCAATAAATTGAGACAGATTCTAAACACGGATTTTTACGTCTGGCTCTTGCTGCACCTATCGCAATAAAAACAAACATATATATGGAACTAAGTACCAAGTGCTCCAGCCTTCTTTGCCTTTGGCTTTTGTGAGTTTATTATTTGTGGGGTGTTTTTTTTTAAACGGCCAAAATACGAAATTTCATATCATGCACTCAAGAATAAATATTTGTTCCAAGTTTTCGAGTAGTAGAAAATTTTAAGGACCAACGCGCATTACTCAAAAACTATCTACCCGATTTTAATGAAATTTGGATTGGGTTTTGGCTCAAGATGGTCTCATTCATAATTGTAAATAAATCGATCCATGACGGATCTGACACCTTCCTAGCTGGCCGATTACACTGGTCTGCAAAAAAAAATTCTTGAGCCCTGGAATTATTTCCTCTGATTCTTAAGTAAGACGACGCCCTGAATCCAAATATATCTTGCTTTTTTTTCTACCACCCACCATTTTTGAGGGAGCAGCCTTTTTTCCTATTTTGATCATCTTAATTATTGTCGAATAATTATCGACATAAATTTAAATTTTTAATTAAGAGAGTTATTTTAGTTTCAAACAATAATAAACACATGGGCGCACACCGGCGGGGGGGGGGCTGGTTCGGTTTGGTTCGGGGGTTTGGGGCCCGCCTCCCCCAAGCCTTAATTTTTTTTACATATATTTCACATATTTCATAAAAAACACAAAAAATAGCTTAAAATTCGACATCATGAGACTATAGAGGCGTCGGACCCCCCAAGACATATTCCTGGGTGCGCCACTTTTTTTATTATGTAAAACATAGTGGAGGATCAATGCATGTAAGTCCAATGCGAGAATTGAGTTCGCGCCCGTTAGCCCTGAAATAAGCAGTTAGATTCCTTACATACGCGTTTCACAGTGCGGCTTCGGTAAAGGATATTGCAACGGCCGTTAAAACTATACAGTTGTGTGATTGTATAGTGTTTTTTGATTAACAAAAAGTTTTCTTTAGAAAGTTTTAATGAAAAGATAAATCTGTATCATAAATAACGGTAGGCTAAAGCAGTAGCGCACCCAGGAATATGTCTTGGAGGGGCGAGACCCCATAATGCCTTTTTTATCCTATTTTTTTTAAATAAAAATATCTAAAAAATCCTTGAGCTTCGGGATGGGGCGGGCGCCGAGGCTCCCCTTTGGGTGCCCCATGGCTACAAGAAATTAAAGTTTACAAAAAACCAAAACCGATTGAAAAATACAAATAAGCAAGTTTTAAAAAATTGCTTCCCTTGTGGTATATTTCACCGCACGCCCATGCGTTTGTGCATTCACCTTAAATAAATTTAGGAAAAAAAACTTTTTGAAAACAAGCTTTTATAAAATGGACTAAAAAGCATAAAATAATTTTTTGAGTGTTCTGATATCATAATAATAAAAGCGATGGGCGTATTAAAGGAAATTTACCCGTTTTTCTTTTAGCCTTGTTAACTAGAAGTTTAGTGAAAATTCAAATTCATTATATTATAGCAGAGAAATGTAAGGGTAGATAATTTAACCCAACCCAACCCTACTCAAGCCACACTTACATTTTTCTGATATGGATGGACATTATTACGCCTGCTTCATATTAGGCAGATTATCTGCGACCGGCAGTGTGTCGATTTATTTTGTCACATTGAAAAAGAAAAGTCGGCCCATCATCGGTTGTGGACGATCCACCAAATGCGCATGGAAAGGCATTTACCTAATATTAAATACGCCCATCGCTTTTATTATTATGATATCAGAACACTCAAAAAATTATTTTATGCTTTTTAGTCCATGTTATAAAAGCTTGTTTTCAAAAAGTTTTTTTTTCTAAATTTATTTTTTAATTTTTAGATTTGTCTAAGTCTATGCATTTCAGCTAGCGCATCGATATTGCAGGGAGTCTTTCCTGTCAATTTTGAAATATCTAAGTCTTCGATGAGAAGGCCGTCCAATGATTTGATACTAAACAAAATACAAACTAAAATTTTACCCTCTCTCCGTCCTCCACGTTAGGGGGGAGGTAGGCAGTCAGTGATACCACATTATTGGATTGTCATAGGAACTATAACGTTATGCGAAATTTAAAGTTAATCGGATACGTGGAAGTAAGTTGAAAGTAATCAGAAAAACTTGAAATTAAATCGACCATTTTGAATTCGCCATATTGAATTTTTATAATCAGATCAAAAATTCGTAATTCTCATCCTCAAAAACCCCCAGATACCAATTTTGGTGGAAATCGGACAACCTAAAGTTTTACCCCCTCTCCACCCCCCACGTTAGGGGGGAGGTAGGTACCCGATGAAACCATATTATTGTATTGTCATCGGAACTAACACGCTATGCGAAATTTGAAGTCAATCGGATGTTTGGAAGTTCTTTAAAAATGAGTTGCAAGATTTGATTACATACATACATACAGGTGAGGTTAAATAAAAGCTTGTAATAAAAAAGCGTAATTTTCATTACCTACCCGATATCTAACTATACCTTCTAATAAATAGCAACCACCCTACAAATCAGCTAAGGCCGAATGCGGTCCGTACTGCGGTCTATGACGTAAGAGGGATTATATATAATAATTTTCCCTGTTGGATGCCCGAGCGTCGTGTATGTTGGCTTGATATTACCATATACATAAACATACACACATTGCGAAATATGTCTAGGGATAGTTTAAATATAAATTTGAATTATTTTATTTAAAACTAGCCTAAAAGTAACCACCTTCGCCGATTAGCAGCACTTGTACGCGTAGTGTAGTATGCGGCTCATCCTGGCCATCCTGTAAACCTCATGGATCGAGCTGTAAAGTTAGTTGCCGGTCGTGTATTGTACGTTTTTTTTAAACCGACATGAATTCCCAAAAATATACTACAGTAGAACCCCGATTATCCGTACGCGGATTATCAGGGCTGCGGATTATCCGTGCTATGATTTTCCATCATCAAAATTGTGTTTTTGAAGTTCTATCGAAATAGCGTTATCGGAAATCACTCGACCAAAACCTTATGTAGAATTATATTTTTTGTTCTGTTATCTTTGTAGGCAATATATACATATAAACATGTAATAAATGAATGTTCGGATTATCCGTGCTTTTCACTTATCCTTGCCTCGTCCGGTCCCGTGGAGCACAGATAATCGGGGTTCTACTGTACATTGTAAATAGTAGATGAAATGTTACAAACATACTTTATACATGTAAATATTAAGGTATTAGAAAACGAATATATTACGTTATAATTGGCTATTTCCCAATTTAAGCTTATTTTTAATATAAAATATGAGATATTTTGCAGAGTAATAATATGGTGTCATACTAGTCATTTTTAAAATATTTTTAGTTTATTATTTTAACGATGAATGACCTACTATACGGCACTGTAAAAAAAAAACAAAGGTGTTTCATTTTTAATGGCTTATTTTTGTATGGCATATTTGTTTGGTTATCAAACGAAAATATAATATTTTTTTGTTCGTAGTCAAAACATTAATTTTTTCTAGCTGGTTTCGGTAACTCTCCCGAAATAGCCTGGCTAGTTACGCCATTGGGTTGATGAGTAAGTGGGAAACTAGTAGTACTATCTAAAAAAACTTTTTATGATGTCGGGCAAGAATAGTTAATTGAAAACCTAAAGCCTGAAGTGGCACATCGAGTCCCAAGGCAAAAATATCGTGTGTTGTTTACTTGGAATTTTGCTGTTGTTTTTAATCTACGAAGGATTGAAAGTATCATTTTAGTACCTCAAAAGAGGGATTAAAAGTACACTTTTGATGTCTGTTCGGTTCGGTTCGGTTCCGTTCTTGTTGTGGTTGTCTTTAGTGCACAAAACGCATTCTAGCTCCCATGGTCTAGATATTTGTTTTCAAATGAGGGGCAGCAGTTTTTTCCTTTGCCTCAAGCAACCGAAAAGTTAGACACGCCTCTGTTCTCAGTAATTATTAATTGCAGGTACTTAAAATGCTCGGTGTTTGCTGCTGACAATTATTTTTCCAAAGGTTTTCGGGAGTATAGTAAAATTATTATGCATATGCAGTGACGTAAAAAGTTTATCAATGTGATAAACAATAACACAAAAATAAGAAGTAACTAATAACAGCCAATATAATATACCGGGTGGGCCAAAAAAAACCGATCAATTTTTTTTCATTATAACTTTTGAACTGTAGAATTGATTTTAATGGGACAAACTGCACTTGATAGAGAATTAATCATGGTTTTGACTAAATATATTTTTTGTCATCTCAAAATCCAAGATGGCGGACGAAAGTAAAATGTACCCTTCAAAGATACTCGTTTATTCTTGTGTTGCGAATATGTTTTAATAATTTTTTAAAACTAGTGAATAAGCTGCATGCTTGTCGCGCACAAGTTTTGTATAATATACGATTGCCTTGCCAATCATGTCTGCATTTATTTCTTTATAAATTTATTACTACTATACCGATTTTCATGAATTAAAAAACATCGTAGTGAGAATTGATTGGTCTTTAAAGATTGTTATCGAATTTTAGATGGCGGACAGAATCATACTTGATTCTTCAAAATGACTTGTTTATTCTTATTTTGCGAAGATGTTTTAGTCTTTTTTTTAATTAAAAACAAAAGTACCACTTTTCTCCCGTATAAAGAGATACAAAATCGGATTTTGTTTTAACCATTGTTTTATAAATTGTACGATTGCATTGTCATTCTTTATAAATTCATTATTACTGAACCCATTTCAGTGAAATAAAAAACATCATGATGCAAACTTTAAAGATAAATCAGTTGGCGCTATGATGTTTTTTATATCACTAAAATCGGCTCAGTAATAATGAATTTATACAGAACTGAATGCAGATAGGATTGGCAATGCAATCGTATAATTTGTAAAACAATGGTTAAAACAAAATCTAATTTTGTGAGAACCACTTAATCGATTTTATTACTTTGTACCTTGTTAAGCGGGATAAAAGTAGTGCTTTACTATAGATTTAAAAAAAAACTAAAATATTGTTAGACAATAAGAATAAACACGCCATTTTTAAGAATCACGTATTATCCTGTCCGCCATCCTAAATTTTAAGATGGTGATAAATTTTGATCATGATCTTTAAAAATCAATCAATTCTCACCAGGATGTTTTTTATTTTATCAAAATCGGTTCAGTAGTAATGAATTTATAAGGACATAAGTGCATAACCTGATTGGTAAGGCAATCGTATAATGTTCAAAACAATGGTTGAAACAAAAATATTATTTTAGAACCATCGAACCAATATTGCTGATTTATACCTTTTTGTGCGTGGCAGGAATGCAGCTTTTTTACTGATTTAAATAAATAATTAAAACATGTTCGCAACACAAGAATAAACGAGCATCTTTGAAGGGTACAATTTAATTTCGTTCGCCATCTTGAATTTTTAGATGGCGGACAAAAAAAATATATTTAGTCAAAACTATGATTAATTCTCTGTCAAGTGCAGTTTGTCCCATTAAAAGCGATGGTAAAGGTCAAAAGTTATTATGAAAAAAAATTGTCCGGTTTTTTTTAGCCCACCCCACCGCACAGTGGAACGTTTTGAAGATATAGGTGGACAACCCTTAAGCAACATTAACACTCTCAAATGCTTGATTTTTTTTGCTTTAAAATACCATAAAATCTATAAAAACATTTAGAATTCGCAATATTGGCTACCTCTTATATAGGGTGATTCAGATTTTAACGATCTTGAGATTTGTACCTATACTGTATGTTTTTAATGAAAATTGTTTCAACAAACAACAATAAAGTAACGGTATATATTCGCTCTAGTTTTTGCAAGAAGGAATTTACATAAAACAGTTTTGCAATATACAAGGTGTTTCAGAAAAATTGAAATACAGGCGTTGTAGGCGGTAAAGTTCGATCAAGAGAACATTCCGTTCTCATCCATCACTATATGAAGAGAGACATTCCTTAAACGCATTAAAAATTTTAAAGGTCTCACCCCTTACCCGAAGTGAAACGAACCCCTAAAATTATAATGGGAAATGTTTATCGGGTGGCATTATCTTTAAAGGTGTTTAATATGAGAAAATTAAAAATGTGTGTTTCCTTATTTTTTTAAAGGCTATCCAACCAGACTTTTCTTTTGAAATTTCGGGCATTTTCTGCAACAAAAATATATAACTATACAGTGGAAACACACCCACACAGGATTATGTTCTTCATACAGAATTAAGTTCTCTGCACAGTACTCGACAAAAAATAAAAAACACATAATATATGCTATGGATAGAGATAAAATTTGTGTGTATAAAAAATATTTTTATTATTACCCAAAGAAATTCATAGTTGAATGTTTTTGTTATTACCTTACAAACTAAACTGTGCTTAAGTAATTGCTCAATCTGACACGAAAAAGACAATATATATATATATATATATATATATATATATATATATATATATATATATATATATATATATATATATTATATATATATTTCTAAAACCGCATATTAATAACTCGTTCCGTTTAAACTTAATTTTTTGTATTTTTTTAACCTTGGGGCAAATGCATTTTTATTAAGCTTGTTACAGAGTCAAACGGTACTGTTTAGAAAAAAGGCCCACTTTTCGAGAGTTTCAAAAACCCATCATAGGGCATATTCTTAAATTACGTAATCCCTCCTTCCCCTTCCGTAATGCATTTTTAAGAAAGAATACATTACAGAATCATGAAAGTATAACGCAAGCTTAATAACCCCCCTCCCCCCTTGAGCGTTACGTACTTTAAGAATGGACCCATACACATAGATACAGGGTAACTCAGATAAAATTAGTAGTAGTCGTAGTAGTGTGGGGTAGGCTCTGGCCTGGCGAACAGGCACATGAAGCGCCCTTTTCTCCAACCCTCGGGCATCATCCCCCCTACTGCGTCCTTCCTTCGCTGAGGAATCTGCCTGTCTTCTGTACAAAGGACAGAATATCAGGCCACCTCAGATTCAAAAGGTCCTCTGTCTCAAAGATGTGTGTGGCGCTATTCCGAGTCCAATTAGTTGCTGTATATACATTTTCAAAATATTGAAAAAAACTAAAAATTGTGACTTGAAAAATTTTAAGTCCTTAAAAATATCGCTAACGTCATTTGGTTGGCCTAGTCTTATTTATTAAGTTTTCTTCAATTTTTTAAAAGATTGCGACAATATTTTTTATTTTTTGAATAATACATTTTTAAGTTTTTGGGCATTATTTTAAAACCCCCTGTAGATATTTTTAACTTTGACACAGGATTTGATTGGGCTCGCAATAGCGCCACTATTTTGCTTTTCAACCAATATCGTAAGTGTTGCTGTTTCAGATATTCCCATTAAGCCCTATGTACTTACTTTTAACTGGACACCCTGTAGACAAATAGACACACCAACCCATCCTGTTAGAGAAAATTGCACGAAGAATGACTAATTTAGGTTAGATAATCTCCAAAGGGCACATTTATGAAGGTATAAAAAAATGTTTTTAAACGTAAATAATACGTTTTCTATGTTTAGAGTAGCAGGCAAACAAAATAATTAAGTACAAGTTGACGTCAAAATTTGACAAAATTTCAATACTGCGTCATAAAGTAGAGATTTCAGTTAATTAGAAAATAATAAAACTAACATCAACAAATTCTAACAAACTAAAGTTTCAGTCCAACAAAAACTATATAAAAATAAAATTTTCCTTACCAAAACACCAGCGAATTTTAAAAATCATAGAAAATAAGACGCTGCAACAATAACAGTCAAAATGCTACCCAAGTCTTAAGGACATGTCACTCTAAAGATTTCTAGCACTTGTTGGTCTCCAGCGCCTACAAAGCCAGAAAAAACAATATTGTTTTAAAGCATTGCCCACACATAAGATTGAAATGTCTAAGCAGATCATTTTTAAGATGCAACTTTCAATGCAAATATCTTGACAACCAGAAGGGATACAAAAACAATATTTTGGATCTAGGATATATGGAATGTTCTCTTTAATTGTGGGTAGCTGAAATGTTCATTTATAGTACTTAACCATGTCCACCTAGATTAGCCAAACGGTCCACTGTGCACCGGTATATTATATAAAGATAAAAATTCTGCTCTATCCTCGTTTTGGGTCAACAGGGTAAATATTTTTATAGAGAAATAAGGCAAGGGAAAAGAGACAATCCTTTATTAGTATATTTTAATAGTATCTGTGGTTTACTCAATCCTTTTCGTTGCGTAGGACTGGATTAAAGTAAAGGCTTATTAGTTAGATTGCTCTCTAGTTCTACTCACTAACCTTATTTGCCCTGCTTGTTTTAGAAGTGCTAAAAAGCACTATGCAACATTAATATCACAAACTTGACGAATTTGGGTCTAGGCCAAATGGGCTCCGCCAAATTGGCGCCGGACCTAAAACATTTTTTATTTATACAAAAATATTTTTAAAATCGTTTACGAAATTTTTAAATAGAGCTAAATCAATTAAGTAAAGTGTTGAAATTTGTTTAACGTTTTTGTTTGTTTATTACAAAAATGGGCGTTCCAAAAAGGCGGATTTTCTTAATTATAAACCGATTTGTTTCAAACTTAAAACATTGCATTGTCACTTAATACAAATTATAATTCAAACTTGAAAAACTGAAAGTGGTGGATCCAAAATTGCGGACTTCATTTATGAAACGATATTTATCTAATTTGATTTTGATTATGATTTTTGACTCAAACTAGAAAAAAATAATTTAAAATGGCCGATCTAAAATGGCGGATTTTCTTATTAACGGTCCGATGTGTATCAAATATAGAACTTGGCGGTTTTTCAAGTCGCTGATTATGATTGACTGAAACTTCTAAAAGGTAACCTCAAGCACAGCAAGTGTTCAAGTTTCAGAAAAATTGGTTTATAAATAAGAAAATCCTCCATTTTGAATCCTCCATTTTAATTTTTTTATAAGTTTGAGTCACAAATCAGCGGCTTTAAATACCGTCATGTATTTTATAAATGGGCAAATCCGTCATTTCGGATCCGCCATTTTGATTTTTTTAGGGTTGAGTAAAAAATTGTATTAAATGGTCTTCAGAAACGTAATATTTCAAGTTTGAATAAAAAATCCGCCATTTTGGATTCGCAATCCGCAACAATTTCAAGAAAATTGTGTAAAGGATTTTAAAGATTTCTTTGTATAAATAATATATTATGTTTTTCGTCTGCACTTTTTATTGAAAAAAACAATGTTTTAGTCCGGCGCACTATGGTCCGAGGGATCAATATTTTGGCCAAAAATAGGCTTTTGCAGTTAAACTCTCTAATAACTTAAACGCAAATCAATAAAGAAATCTGAATTGCTAATATACAATTAAAAAATATTTTTTATTACCCCCCCCCCACTCTTGCCACCACCATTTTCGTGATTTATACTGCCTAAAAGCCCTTTAAAAAAGTGTATTATTTTTAATATGGTCTGCAAATTACACAGCCTCACCAAAAATTATAAGTTGCAAAACTCAGAGGGTAGACCCCCCCAAATTCTCCTAATTTTGGTTCACTAAAATCCAGTTCCCGTAAAAAAATGTTTCAATTATCGAATTTGCCCCTATTAGCCCCCCTCCTGGGGGGGTAAAATTTGATCTATTATAAAAATTCAAAATATATATATTCTTAAGTATGTTGGTCCACAGAACTAAAATTTAAGGATTAAAAATTTTGTAACCATTCAGTAACTCAATCCCCCCTTTTACTCCGTTTATTTGGGGGTCAAAACTTTACTTTTTTAATGGACATGAACAATTTATCATGTAAATATTTCTATTTGCTAAATTCAACGAAGACAATAAAAAAAATAATTCACTCAATTATCCCCTAAGTCACCCTTAGCACAAAGGCGTATCCGGGAGGGGAAGAAGGGCAGCTGTTGAGCTGTCCCCCTTTGTAACCAGGTTTTTTGAAATCGGAGATTGAAATTCGATTTCCCCCGCCCCCCCCTCTAAATTAAGAAGGCCATGGAATTCAGGAACCTGCCCCCTCCTCTGTTTTGGGTTGAATACGACCTTGCCCCAGCAACCCTTTTTCCTCCTTAAGAGAAGAAGCTGTAGACACTAAAATAAAAATTCATATAGAAGTTTAGTCGTGCCTATAGTAAGTTCCATACAAAATTTATTTATAGACTCCCACTCTCACGCCTCTCCCTGCCAGGGGGATGCTAAACAGTTTTTCTTGTTCTGGTTGGATTCAGCGAATATCTAATATTGCATTAAATAATTTTAATGTTCCTAAAAAGTGAAGTTTTTATGTATGTGGAGGTATTCATGGTAAAAAAGAGAGAATGAATCCGATGAATGATTTAAATTGAGGATAAATTTGTATTGATCATCAGATTTTAGTTTGGGGGGTAATAAGAACAAGTTAAATAATTAAAACCTATTTTTTTTTGTTTTACCACCTTAATAATTTTTAACCTAGTTAACCCCCCACCATTCTAAATTATTGTTTTCCTCCCCCAGTAAAAATTATTCTATATTTGAATTTAGATACTCCAAATATCCCAAAACCGATGTTAAATGTTTGCAGTTTCTACTAATTTCCTATCTATTTTGGCGGCCATCTTGAATTTTTTCCTTGTTTTGTTAAAGTTCATTGCTAAGACAGGAGTTTTGATATCTATGATTCATTTTGTTCTTTAAAGGTACTTCGCTCATTACTATCTATAAGAAGACACACGGAAACACAAATTAAAATGCACTAGAATATGTACGGTCATGTTTAATAACGAATTTGGAGACTATCGCACCTTTTCGCACCAACTCCGGAAAGTACATATCAGGACGAAAACATTTTTACAAAAATTAATATGAAAGTACATGAAAGCTTTTTTGTTAGTCCAATGAAATATCGAGGAAAAAAAATTCATACGCTACTGGCACAATTTTTGTATCATTGGTATTTAAAGAATAGGATTAAAATCCATGTGACTAAAATTATCAAAAAATAAACTACTTACCTTTGGTTAAAAAAGTCATTTTTAAAAATTTTTATAACTCTTCGCACTTCTTAGAAATAGAACATTAAAGTTATTGAAAAATAATGAACAATAAAAAACAATTGCTGATTGTCAGGAAATGTCAAATTCAAACAACGATATTTCGAAGCCTGCTTTGGCAATGAAGCCAATTATGCTGGAATTTTAAGGTGCCATTATTTAGCTTTAAAAAATATGTAACCAAACAGTTTTATTATTAAGTTAGTTTTTGCTATTTTTGGCCAAAATATTGGGGTTTCAGACTAAAGTGCGGCGCCGAGTTTTCCCGGCACCCAGATGGTGGCGCCGAGTTGGCGGTGTCCAGTTCGCGGCACCCAGAAGCGGCGGATCTAGGCGTCGGCAGAGTGGGCACCTGCCCACGACACCAGGCACTAGGGGCGCAGCAGCGAAATCGTATAGTGAGTATAATAAAGTAAAATTTAGGCAAAAGGAGCCAAGAGCGCGGCACCCTTGCCTCGCGCAGTCAATTTTCCGTGAGTATGTGGTACAAGAAACGACATTTTTAGTACTGTGGCGGCGCGAAATTTTGTCTTTGCCCACAACGTATTTTACCCCAAATCCGCCACTGCACCCAGTTGACCCATTCCGATCTACCCAACATACCGTGATGACGTGTGTCGTACCAAACTACATGTTCATCACTTTTTTGGCGGTGCCTTTCTTTAAGCATTCCAAAAACATCCTTTTGCCGGGAAACAATAATAAAACTTTGAATTAATTGATTGTGTATAGACCGCTTTTGTAGGTATAGCACATGAAGTATACTGAGTGCATGGTTTAGATTAATTGGGTGGATCAAAGACAGGCGGACGCTTCCATGCTGTGGAATCACCGAGAAGGCACGTCCCTTTTTATTGAAGATTCTCCGGAATTTCCGCAAAGGGAAATACAAACATAAGCAGCCGGAAAATTGCGAATAGTTTCGAAAGAAAAATAAACAGATAAGTGAAAATATTATTGTAGTTATTATTAATCTCTGTAATGGTTTCTTTAATCTGATATAGAAATAGAAAATATATACAAACCAAAAGATTTCAAGGTTTTCCCGTATATTTTTACACCATATCTAAAACGTTTATTTGAATAGATATCAAAATATGATAAATACAAAAGTTTTATAATTTTTTATGAAGTGTAAGAATCTTTGGGTCAGAATATCAAAAAAAAATTCTAAATGTCAAAATTTGACAGGTCGATGGTTTTTTTTTAATGGAACACCGTGCATATTATTTTAGATTTTTATAGATATTTACTCTCTTATTTCAAGAAATGTTGATATTATTTTGCTAATCCGTTTTGGAAATATATGCGTTTAACTGTTTTAAAAACATAAATTCGTATTCGTTCGATCGCAGTTCAGTACGGTTATATTGCATCGTACCTGCATGATAGTACTAACGAGGTCAAAGTCGAAGTTTGTTTTGTTTACAATAAACATCGCGCGCGAAATACCTGTGTTAAAAATCTATATACAATGTGTATTATAAATAATATATCATGTTTAAAAGCAAAAAAAGTGTACCATCACCTGTGAAACTTGTTTTAAAAATTAGCGAAAAGCCCAAACAAAATCAAGAAAAAATGGATAATGCCGAATTATTTCAGGATAGCCATGCTAGATCACAAAATGAAGAAGTTTTATATAGCGAATGGAAAAAATCCCAAAACGAAACAAATTCACTTAGTGTACAAGTGGATTATCTCCGAAGTCAACTGGAAAGTATGCAAAGAAAATTTGCAGATTTAGAGACAAAAGTCACTAAAAAAGAAGAGTCTGACATGGACTACATTACTGATGAGGACGATCTGGCAAGAGAAACTGAGTGGATCAGACAAAAAGGAAAAGGTTGGAAAAAACGTCGAATGGATACTTCACTCTCACCACCACAACAAAGCTCGGGCACTGGAGAGCCCTCCAATAAAACACAAAATGAAGAACCCCCAACTAAGGTTAAAAAAGCTCAATTACCTCCACCGATTATGGTAAATGGCGTAAATAATTTTAATGATATTTATGAAAAGTTAAATATCATACAAGGAGTTAAAATAAAAGTTTTAAATAACGAAAATATTAAAATAAATGTACAAGACGCAGACAGCTATCGGCTGGTTACTAAAATGCTTAATGAAATAAAGCATCAATGGCACTCATACGAAAACAAACAAATAAGGCCAATTAGAGTAATAGCGAATAGGCTACACTTCTCATGTGACCCACAAAAAATTGTAGCTGATCTACAAAAAAAAGGTTTTAAGGCACTGGAGGTCAGCAACAAACTTAAATGGAGAACAAGACAACCTCTTAATATGTTTATGCTCACATTTAGCCACGATGAAGATATCAACAAAATTTTTGAAATTTCCGGTATCCTTGGGATTGAAGTGGAAATAAAAGCACTAAAAACCTCAAAGTTAGTCCCTCAATGCAAAAGATGCCAATCTTATGGACACACGCAAAAATATTGCGCTAAAGAACCACGTTGCGTAAAATGCACGGGGAAACATCTTACTGTAGAATGCCCCAAACCAAAAGAATCTGAGCCAAAATGCATCCACTGTGGAGGCAAGCATCCTGCTAACTACAGAGGATGCCTTGTTGCTAAGGAAATACAAAAATTGAAAAATAAACCTAAGAAACCGAATCTCATACCAAACGTGAGTACAAATAGACAAAACCAACAGACAAGAAACACAGTCACACAAAACTCTGTGACAAGGACATACAGCCAAGTAGCAGCAACAGCTACTATACCTGATATTAATATCAGTAGTCAAAATACTATGGAACAAACACTACAATTAATTTTGGAGAAATTGAACAAACTTGATGAGCGATTAACTAAACTAGAAAGTAGCAATAACGGAGCTACCAATATGCCTCAAAATGGTCAGTAATCTTAGAATCCTAGCTTGGAATGCCAATGGTCTCTTGCAACATCAGCAAGACTTGCAAGTTATTCTAGACATAGAAAAAATTGACGTCTGTCTTGTGTCAGAAACGCATTTCACTAACCAGTCTCACATTAAATTTAAAGGTTATAAAGTGTATCATACAACTCACCCTAGCAATACTGCACATGGGGGAAGTGCTGTAATAATTATAGAAAATATATCACACTATGAGGAGATGGGATATAAAACCATAGAGATTCAAGCCACATTAGTAAGTGTAAAAACCAAAACAAATACATTAGTCATAAGTGCTGTCTATATACCACCAAGGCACTTACTAAAGAAAAATCAATATCTTAATTTTCTCAGAAAATTAGGAAACCGTTTTATAATTGGAGGTGACTTTAATGCAAAAAATACCTACTGGGGATCTAGACTGACGAATTCTAAAGGAAAATAACTTTTGCAAGCTATTAGTGAATATCAATGTGAGCCGATATCAACTGGTAAGCCCACATACTATCCAACAAATCCAGGAAAAATTCCAGATCTAATTGATTTTTTTATAGTAAAAAATATATCTTTAAGTTTTGTAGATATAGAAGAAAGTTTTGATTTACACTCAGATCATTCACCTATTATTCTAACTCTTAGTAAAAACATAATAAAGAAAGAAGCAAATATCTCACTAGTTAATAAACTGACTGACTGGATTAGTTTTAAACAAAGTCTGTCAGAAAAAATAAACCTATCAGTACCATTGCAAACGCCAGAACAAATCGATAAAGAAGTTGATTATTTTGTTACAAATATTCAACAAGCAGCTTGGGAAAACAGTCCAAAACCAAAGAGAATTTTTAAGGGAAAAAACTATCCAAAGGAAATTAGAGACCTTATATTGGAAAAAAGGAAACTAAGAAGAAAGTGGCAACAAAGCCGTGATCCTCGGGACAAAACAAATCTCAACAACATGACGCAGCGCATTAGGCGAGAAATTCTAGTAATAAAAAATGAATCTATTAACCATTTTCTTAATGAACTTACAGATGATAAAAATACCGACTATTCCCTTTGGAAAGCAACCAAAGATTTTAAAAGACCAATTATCCAAATTCCACCCATACGAAAATCTAACAACCAGTGGGCAAGGAGTAACGAAGAAAAAGCAGATATTTTTGCAAGTCATTTAGAAAAAACATTTCAGCCCCACGAAGCACCAGATGAACACTTTCATTTAAATGAACCCCATCAAATCGAGGACCATATTAAGCTTACATCACCAAAAGAAATATTAACAGAAATCAAAAATATTAATTCGAAAAAAGCCCCAGGGTATGATATTATTAACGGGGTAGTCATAAAACAACTCCCCAGAAAAGCTATCGTAAAACTATGCAAACTAATGCGTCTTTTAGGCTTAGGTATGTACCTAAACTGTGGAAAGTTGCAGAAGTTATCATGATTCCAAAACCGGGAAAACCACTCCATGACGTGTCATCTTACAGGCCAATATCTTTGCTGCCAATTATATCCAAGCTCTATGAAAAATTATTGCTTAAAAGAATAAAACCCATCATAGAAAGACAAGAAATTATTCCATCTCATCAATTTGGTTTTCGAGACAAGCATTCCACGATAGATCAAGTACACAGAATTACTAATATAATAGAAAAAGCACTAGAAGAGGGAAAAGTTTGTTCTGCAGTTTTTCTAGATGTAGCACAAGCATTTGACAAAGTGTGGCATGAAGGCCTTAATTTTAAACTAAAAAGGTTTCTGCCAAAACAATATTCGGATATTTTGGAATCATACATATCTGATAGACATTTTAGAGTAAAACAGGAAGACTCATACTCAAATTTAAGAGAAATTCAAGCAGGCGTGCCCCAGGGTAGCGTACTAGGCCCTTATCTATACTTATTATTCACTTGTGATATCCCAAAGCCAGAAAATTGTCACTTAGCAACATTTGCCGATGATACTGGTTTATTGACGGTAGAAAAATCTATTGAAAAATGCATAGAAAAACTTCAGGATGCAGTCACCCAAATTCACAGTTGGACCACAAAGTGGCGAATAAAATTAAATGAAACCAAATCAATTCATGTTGATTTTACAAACAAAAATATAAATCACATACAAATAACAATTAACAACATTCCAGTACCATATTCGAATCAGGCAAAATATCTAGGTATGACACTTGATGCCAAATTGCGCTGGAAAGCACATGTTAAGAAAAAAAAAGAAGAACTTGAGATAAGGTATAGAAAAATGAACTGGCTAATTGGAACGAAGTCCAATTTAACAATTCATAATAAGTTACTGCTTTATAGACAAATACTGAAACCAGTATGGACATATGGTATTCAACTATGGGGTTGTGCTAAAGAGAGTAACATTCTAGTTGTACAGAGATTTCAAAATAAAGTATTAAGAAACATTGTGAATGCACCTTGGTACGTTCGAAATAGTGACCTTCATCGAGATCTAAAAATCGAAACTGTAGCAGAGACTATAAAAAAGTACGCAAAAAGCCATGAAGATAGACTCCATCGGCATGTGAATGTGGAAGCAATTCAGCTTCTAGACAATACTATGCTAGTTCGACGACTAAAAAGAGTGAAGCCGTTTGAGCTAGTAAACTAAGTGAATTACACATAAAACAAAATAATGCTATAAACACAACACAATTGTGAGTTACAGACTAAACAAAGTGGGGAGAACTGTTGAGTGAACCCTAAGTTTAAATCTGACTTTTCTAGTAAATTAAGTTAAAACAAAATTGCTAATGAGTCTTACTGACTAGATTGTAATAAAAAAAACACAGTGTGTTTGACAAAAAAAAACATAAATTGATGCTCTTTAAAATACTCTGCCAATATATGGGCCCCTAAGCTCACACTAGGTACTGTAGTTAAAGTGTACATGCGAGCTAATAAAACTAAAACCTGAAATATATCTTATTCAACTCGAGACTAAATTACCTTTTGTTTGATGCCACACAAGCCATGTTTTGACTTAAGCTCAAATTTTTGAAATCTACCCCCACCCTTAAAAAAACAAAAACTAAAATGTATTTTGTTTAACTCCGGACTCAATTACCTTTCGTTTGATATCACACACGCCATATTTTCACGTAAACTCTAATTTTTGACATCTACCCTTTTGAAGCCTTTTTGAAGAAAAAAAAAACTAAAATGTATTTTGTTTAACTCCATACTCAATTACCTTTCGTTTGATATCACACACGCCATATTTTCACATAAACTTTAATTTTTGAAATCTTCCCCCACCCTTTTTATTGGGCTTGTGTTCGGTGGATTTTGTTCATTTTTAAATGGGACCATCTCGACCCAAGACCCAGCCTAAGTACCAAATTTCATTAAAATCGGCCAAGCGGTTTTTGAGTTATGCGCGTTGGTCGTTACAGACAGACAGACAGACAGACAGACAGACAGACAGACAGACAGACAGACAGACAGACAGACAGACAGACAGACAGATCATCATCATCTGAAACGCAAAGTATATAAAATTTTTTGAAATCGGAGCAACTTTTTTTTTCTCGAAAAAATTAGGATCACCATAGCTCACACTACTAATAGTATAGTATATGTGTGAGCTAAAATCAAGGCAGCCATGAAAAAGGTAATTGCATTGACATAAAAAGTGATGCTGGTGTTTTTGTAAGGTATATAATTTATTAATATTTCCCATCCGCGGTGATTCTGTCCAGTAATAAGGAAAGCCATCAAAAATCAAAAAAATTATACAAATTTTTTAGAAAAATATTAATATCTAAGTAATACTTTATTGTTAATTTTCCACAGTATTCCTGAGTATTAAGACAATTTTGAATAATTTTTATACATTTTCTGTGAGTAGCTTGATAAAAAGAGTAGGCAGAATTTATATTAAGATTGTCTGTTCTATTTTCTCTTATAGAATTTGAAATGTTTCGAGCCTGTTGTAATACACCTTATTTTTTAGGAGCCCCACAAAAATACTCTGCCAATATATGGGCCCCTAAGCTCACACTAGGTACTATAGTTATAGTGTACTTGTGAGCTTATATAACTAAAAACTGAAATATATTTTATTCAACTCCAGACTAAATTACCTTTTGTTTGATACCACACAAGCCATGATTTGAATTAAACTCAAATTTTTACCCCTACCCCCACCCTTAAAAAAAACAAAAACTAAAATGTATTTTGTTAAACTCCGGACTCAATTACCTTTCGTTTGATATCACACACGCCATATTTTCACTTAAACTCTAATTTTTGAAATCTACCCCCACCCTTTTATTTGGTTTGTGTTCGGTGGATTTTGTTCATTTTTAATTGGGACCATCTCGACCCAAGAGCCAGCCTAGGTACCAAATTTCATTAAAATCAGCCAAGCGGTTTTTGAGTTATGCGCGTTGGTCGTTACAGACAGACATACAGACATACAGACAGACAGACAGACAGACAGACAGACAGACATATAGACAGACAGACAGACAGACAGACAGACGGCGCAACAAAAAAGTTTCAAAATCATCTGAAACGCAAAGATATATAAAAAAAAATTTTTCGAAAAAATTAGGATCACCATAGCTCACACTACTATAGTATAGTATATGTGTGAGCTAAAAAAATAAAAAACTAAAATGTATTTTGTTAAACTCCAGACTCAATTACCTTTCGTTTGATATCACACAAGACATATTTTCACTTAAACTCTAATTTTTAAAATATACCCCCACCCTTTTTTTAAAATAAATTAAAATGTATTTTGTTTAACTGCAGACTTAATTACATTTCGTTTGATATCACACACGCCATATTTTCACATAAACTCTAATTTTTGAAATCTACCCCCACCCTTTTATTTGGTTTGTGTTCGGTGGATTTTGTTCATTTTTAAATGGGACCATCTCGACCCAAGACCCAGCCTAGGTACTAAATTTCATTAAAATCGGCCAAGCAGTTTTTGAGTTGGTCGTTACAGACAGACATACAGACAGACAGACAGACAGACAGACAGACAGACAGACAGACAGACGGCGCAACAAAAAAGTTTCAAAATCATCTGAAACGCAAAGATATATAAAAATTTTTGAAATCGGAGCAACTTTTATTTTCTCGAAAAAATTAGGATCACCATAGCTCACACTACTATAGTATAGTATATGTGTGAGCTAAAATCAAGGGGAGACAAGTCTATTTGTTGGACATAACAATGTGTTTACTGTATTTAATATGGTTTGGAAGGTTGGTTATCTTCTGTCGGGAAACTGAATATAATACTGGTTGCGAGCTATAGATAATTGAAGTAAAACAATTTAATCATATACAGATTTCTTTGTCAGAAAAATTTGACAAAACAATAGCACCACTGTGTCAATGCGATTGTTTAAGTTTTTATAACATTTAAACGCATATATATCCAAAACTAATTAACAAAATAATCCCAACATATATATTTTTAAGATCCGTAATAAAAGATCTATGAAATTGTAAAATAATATACTGAGTGTCCCATTAAAAAAAACTATGGACCTGTCCCATTTTGACATTTAGAATTTCGTTTTGACATTCTGACACAAATATTCTTAATCTTATCTATTCAAGTAAACGTTTTAGATATGGTGTACGGGAAAACCCTCTACAAAAAAGGCAGCTAAGAATAATGTTGAGTAGGTATAGTATTTTAGAAATGGTTAGTTTTGGTTTAGGTCAAACATATAGGGTACTTGGTTCAAGTATAGTTTTATTTTTTCCCTAATGGCTCGTCCAAAATTGCATGGGCGCACCCCGGCCCCCCCCCCCCAAGCCTTAGATTTTCTTACATATTTTTCACATATTTCATGAAAAAACACGAAAAATAGGTCAAAATTCGACATTATGAGTCTTCGGGCCCCCCCAAGAGGCTTCGGCCCCCCCCCCAAGACAGATTTCTGGGTGCGCCACTGAAAATTGTATACTTTTACTCGCGCGAACACCTTATTTTTTTTTTAAACAACTGCATTGATGATAGAATTCAAGGTTTCTCGACTTGTTGATGTAAAACTATAAAGTGTCAAGGTGATTGGATGCATTTTACATATTTTGCCGTTGCGTTTCGGTGTAAATAATATACTACCTGCTTATTGGTAAATTAATCTACTTATTAGAAACTACAAGTGTACCTCCCTAATTATAACGTAATTCTAGGAAGAAATAAAAATGTTTTAATAATTAAATAATTACTATTGATTACTTCACGCCTGATTTTTCTTAGATACATACAGAGTAAAATAGGTATTTTATTTTTCATTTTTCGCCATAATTTTTCTTTTTATTTATTCCTTTTTTACTTTTTATTTAAGTTTTAAAAGTTATAATTATTATACCTCTGAAAAGGAAGTTATACGCTAGACAACTTCTGAAAATGACGATTTTGAATGAACCTTCCCCTCAAATCCGCGCTTAAAAAAGATAATTGATTTCTATTGTAGATAGGTCCAACTTTGTAAATTGTTTCTGTTGTACTTGTACTTGTACTACTAATTATAGTCTAAAATAAAAATGCATCTATAGGTACCTATCTACCTATTAAAGCAAGATAATTCAAGAGATAAAATAAGTTAAAAGCAAATGGATTAATATCTTTGGTATTGGATCATAATTCTGCATTTTTTAAGTTTATTTTTAAACTACTACACCTATTTTATTTTTGTTACAGGTCATGTCTTTACAAGGAAACCAACAGACTTCTACATCTACATTTTAATAAAGAAATATCAACAAGGCACATCAACAAAAAATAATAGTTTCTGACACATCAACCTGTTATCCTGGAATTACTGATCTATAAACACCCCCCTGTGCAGAGCAAGCAGAGGCTTCCTGGGTGACCAGAAAGTGTTTAAAAACCTTGATGTGATATAATATTTATTCTGTAACATATTTTTTTTAATTATAAAAGTGCTCTAGCATGTTGCAATAATTTAAGTATTTTATTTTGATGTTACGTACAATAATATAAATTTAATTGTTGATTATTTCTGATTCCTAAAATACTGTTGTATAACAAAAGAACTTAATAGTCATTTTTCAGGGACCGCCAAAAAAATAATTTAAAAAACAGTGTTTGAAATATACATTCACTTTTTATTTTGCATTTTTAAATACATATTAAAAGCTTTAAAATTATATACATAAATTAGTAATTATAATAAAACTGGTACACTTATTGATGAAGATTCATATGTGACTGAGCCCACAGAAGACCACGGTTCGGTCCGCTTTGCAGACCAGAAGACTTTCTCCCGTGCTAAGCTCTGAGAAGTATTACAGGCACCTTAAACTGTGCGGCCAAACATTTTTATTAGTTCTTAGGTTTGACATAGATGGCGCTCTTAACAAAATATTGATTTGCTTTTTGGAATCAATACTTAGGTTTTTACAAAAAGGGCCAAGATTTCCATACTAAGCAAGAAGGTTGCAGTTGTAAATTAGCATAACCAATTTGGATAATATATGCTAATTACAGTTGCGACTTTCTTACAGAGTACTTAAAGACAAAATTAAAGATTTAAAAAATCAAAGAACTTTAATTTTGCCTGTTTCTTGGTCCTTTTTATAGTCTGATTTTCCTTTATGGTGTTTTTGACAACTTTGACTAATTTCATAGTGTCAGACTATTTATTGATAATAAATTATGGTTTTCATCATTGTTTTCAAAAGCAACCACTGCAACTGAACTGTAAAAGTTGTCAATGTCTCATAAAGGAAATAAGTGACTAATTAATCCTTTTATCTAAACTTACTTAATTTTTTAAATAAAAGGAATACAAAAAGGATTGAAACTTGGTAAAAAAATTTATTAATACAATTTACAAAATATACATGAATCTCAATGACACTTATTAATTAAGTAAGAGTATTTGTTATGTTAATAGTTAAATATTTTTACACATATATCGCACCCTCAAAAAGTTCAAAAAATTAAATTGTTGGAAAATTACAAAAAACTTTTGCGGTTACCAGAAGAAGCTGTGGTAACTTAAAACTTTAAATATATTTTTTTATTATTTGTAATTTGAATTGTGACTTTCTATGACAATGTATCGATAGTGAGTGACAAACTGCAAAAAGTCAAAATCCTAAAATTAAAATGTTGAGATGTGTCACTTTTGTTCTGAGGGTGGGATATGTGTATTATAAAAATCTTGCCAGTTCGGTAACCATAACAAAATAAGGTTTGTTTATTTACCCTTTTAATTATATGTTTATAGTGACTGGAAAAATTGTCAGCTATCTCTAGACGTTTTCGAAATGATGTGATTGTCCTGCTCTGGTTGGCTAATTTTTTACTGTCAGTTACCACTCTTCGATAAAGCTTTTTGGTTTTTGATGTCAGCTGTTTCTCTCTAGTCAAATTTACTGAACTAAGAATTGAGGATTGTCGACGCTTTTTCAATTCTGAAAAAAAAATAAACATTACAATAATAAAAAACAACACACCTTTGTAGATATTTTTTTTTATTATCAAATATTGTATGGATATTTTATATGAATCTCCCTTAAGGCACCACCAAACCAGCAGTTCAGGGAAAATTGTTTTGTATTAAAATGTGGCAAAATTTAAATACTACTACTATCATTGGTACCTATTTTGGTGAGAATTACTTGCATTTGGCTGCTTATTATTTGAGGGATTATAAAAGATTCATATTTTAGAGAATTTACTGAAACACAAATAAATATATATTTTTTTCTTTATTCATGTATTATGCAACTTGTATCAAATATTCCTAATATATATCTGTACCCCAGAGCCAGACTATGTTAAGTCCCTTTTTGCCTTTGGTTTGAACAACCTTAATACTTATTTTTTCATATATTTTTATTTTCTAATTATAAACCTTGATATGAACCAATATTAAGTCCATAGACATCGTTAGGCAAACAATGTTAAGTCAGTAGGTTGTTCAAACCAAAAAAAGTCAAACATGGACTTAACATAGTCTGGCTCTGGGATACAGATATAGGGATCATTGATACATTAATTAGCAAACTGTCACACTAAAATCATTCAAAATCATTACATATTAAGCTATGTATTATAATGCAAACAAATATTAAAAAAATTTCATCTATATTTTTCTTCAAAAATATTTTTTTTAAATGTATGAACTATCCCTAGTCTCCCCTATTTTATATATTTACCCATTTTTCTTAATTATACCTATAAACTACCTTATTATGGTTTGCAAAAATATTTACCTTCTGTTTGAACAGAATGCTTCCTAATTCTTTGAAACGGTAATTAATGTTCACCTTTTTATTAAAAGATTACCGAAATTACGCACTTAGGTACAGAAATTACTAGAGGCCTAAAACTAATCCTGCTTTTAACCCACTCACCTGCATGTTTCTTCTGGATAAATGAATTCCAAGAATGCCCAAGCTGTAACCACATTTTTTTTCACAAAAAAGTCTAAAAATATCCACAAAATAAAACATATTTTTAAAAATATATTTCAACCTCACCAAATTCACAAAATCTGACTCCATTCTGCTAAGAAAATGGCTGCTGGATGATTCTAACCCTCTTATATCTGATGAAGTTTGAAGTCAATTTACTCTCTCCTTCTATATACTAAAGAAAAAGACGCAATGACACTTGTTGTTTATTGCTTTATTTTGTAATATCAAATGAATGGGAAGCATGTTAACTGTGCTGCCTACCCTTAGGGGCTCACTTGGGGCTGAGAAAAAAGCCAACTGCTGACATCTATAATATAAAAAAATAAAAAAAACAATGTACGCGGCCAGAGGTTTATCGATTAAATACTTCTCAAGGATTTCATATAGAGTGAAACTGCTTAAACGAGTCAATATGTTATGACTGAGCCTTGCAGCCCTTCCGCTGCGACCGCCAGTGGGTCTATATTGTGGCTCGGTACCTGCACATATTAGGTCTAGCTCTATTGGCGGGATATTTATTGGGTGCTTTTCTATTAAACATGATCTTGCTCATAGAAAAAAGAATATTTATTTTTGGTTTGCTTGGTAGACTGCTCCCATTGCAAAAATCTCCATGTCTGTGGAGAATTCCATCATCTCAGCCTCACCCCATAAAAAGTATCACCGCTGGTGTTTTAAAAATTTCGGAGCATCCTATTTAACACAAAAATTGAAATACAGAAGTTAAATGTTATGCTTTTGAGAAAAATCAACCAAAATAAAAAAAAACACTTCAAAATAATTGGAAATTTTGACGTTAACCCAGAGCTAAATACGCTACCCTGCCGTTCGACCGCGGGTCATGTTAGCCTAGGGTTAACCCTCGAGTTTGCATTTAACCTTGGATGGATAAACACTTTTGACAACTTTAACCCAGGGCTATCTCTAACTCGAGGGGTAACCCTCCATTGATAAACTGGCCCTGAGAGTGTTCACAGGCTCTTGAGAGCTGCCGAGCGTTCGGGGCGTAAAATCAAACGCTCGAGCCTGTTAACACACACGGTCGGTGCTTCTGCTAACTACCTTATTCATATGGTTTTGATTTGCGAAAAAATCAATTTCAGTTTTTTTTTCCAAACTTTTTTTTTATATCTTTTTGGCACACCCCGAATAAAATTATATAAATTAACTAAAAAGCGCGCTTGTGTACACATGTTAATTCAAGACATAAAATCTAGTAAGCCTAAATTATTTTTTTAAAGTTTTTTTTCGTGGGCAGCTCGAAAGCTTAACCTCACGGGGGTCCAAGATCCAATTGATACCTAATAGATGTTGACAGTTAACTGTTTCGTCCTTTTGGGACTCTTCAGAACACTGCTTGGTCGATGTGACACCCTTGCTGAGTTAAGTATACGGTTTTGTCTCTCGCCTTACGTTTCTAGTGAGAAAACAAAATCATGTACTCTGCAAGAAGCGCCATCTACCAAAATACAAGAAACTAAAACAGCAGCAGGCTAGTAAAACTGCTATATCATTGATCGATGAAACTATCGATTAAAAGATAGAATCCATCACTTGAGCTACGACGCACATTGCATTTGTTCCGCAATTAAGACGGCGTCGCTTCTGTCAGCGGAGTTTAAAGCCAAAAAACCGTATACTTAACTTAGCAAGGATCAAGGGTGTCACGTTGACCAGGCAGTGTTCTGAAGAGTTCCAAAAGGACGAAATAGTTAACTGTCAACACTTATTAGGTGTCCATTAGATGTTGGACCGTGAGGTTAAGCTTTCGAGCTACTCACGGAAAAATAAGAGAGAAACAAAAAAAAATACCTTATTTTTAGCTACGAAAACTTGTTTGATTTTTTAATTTACAGGTACTAAATTTTACGTTGTTTAATATTTGGCTTTAAACTCCGCTGACAGACGCGACGCCGACCTCTTAATTGCGGAATAAACGCAATCAGCGTTGATCTGACCTAAAAGTCAATGTGTCGTAGGTCACGACATGGATTTTCGCTTTCAATGGATTCTTTCATCGATCGATGATATAGCAATTTTACTAGCCTGCTACTGTTTTAGTTTCTCTCGTATTTTGGTAGATGGCGCTCCTTGCAGAGCACATGATTTTGTTTTTTCACTTAAAACAAAAAAATCCTTAGTTTTACCCGGGTAGCTACGAAAACTTGTTTGATTTTTTAATTTACAGGTACTAAATTTTACGTTTTTTAATATTTGGCTTTAAACTCCGCTGACAGATGCGATGCCGACATCTTAATTGCGGAATAAACACAATCAGCGTTGATCTGACCTAAAAGTAAATGTGTCGTAGGTCACGACATGGATTTTCGCTTTTAATGGATTCTTTCATCGATCGATGATATAGCAATTTTACTAACCTGCTACTATTTTAGTTTCTCTCGTATTTTGGTAGATGGCGCTTCTTGCAGAGTACATGATTTTGTTTCTTACTAGAAACCTAAGGTGAAAGACAAAACTTAACTTAGTAAGGGTGTCACATTGACCAAGCAGTGTTCTGAAAAGTCCCATAAGAACGGAACAGTTAACTGACAACATTTATTAGGTGTCCATTAGATCTTGAACCCCCGTGCGGTTAAGCTCTGGAGCTATCCACAGAAAAATACAAGAGAAACAAAAAATACTTATTTTTACCCGCTTATCCACAAAAACTTGTTTGATTATTAATTCAAGAAGTGTTGTTATACAGTATAAACTAACGAAATCGACAGGCGCAGAAGGTCGGGACACCCTGTACACTAGCTCCTTAGGACAGCTACTTCAAAAAATATAAACTAAATTGAAATAAAACTCTTGGCAATAAAAAAGCTAAACGTGATTTTACGTGCTAAGTATTTCTGATAAGGTACGTCTGATAAACATATGCATGGGAAACATAAATAATAAGGTGATTTAAACGATGTCTCACGTATGAAAATTGCGATGTAGTAAGCATGTTTAGTGCAACTAGAATTTCTCAGAAAATGTGAAAAACATGAAATAAAATATAAGTCAAATCATTGTTGAATAAATAAGTATAATTGTTTTATTTACCTACTTTTTACCATGCATTAAAAATTTGTCTGGCTATTGGGTAAAAATTATTTTGTTTCTCTTGCATTTTAATAAAGAGCACCCACGGGGTTCCATTTTTCCAACATTAATAATAGCACCCATCAGTTGACGATGTCGTCAACTGATGGGTGCTATAGTCAACAGTTTCTTCCTAAAGGGGCTTATCAAAACCATCCTTGGTTGTTAAGACCCTCTTCTAAAGCTAAGAGAACGGTTATGAATCTTATGTTTTTTGTAAGAAAGATGTATAGCCTGCGCTATTTATCAAATAAAAGATAAACTCAAAACAATTACTCTGCGAATTTATGTGCACCTAAGCTCACACACGTAAACTGAACAGTTTACACTTGATAACGGTTAGAGATACTTACTAACCGAAACGTCGTGTTTTAAAATAAATAAAAACAATGGAAGTCCGAAATTATATTTCTACACAATCATTGTCTACGAGTTTCAAACAAAGAATACAGAGTTAAACAAGATTTTTTAGAAAGCTTAGTTTTTAAGGAAATTAAATAAAACCAATAAATTTTTTTTTTAATTCATTTAAAAAATAACCTTATAAAGCGGACGCCCCGGGAGTGTCAATAATGTCTTTAATACAACTTTGTAACACGTCGTTTGAAATAGCATTTTATTTTATATAAAAAAGGTATTTTAACATTTTTCTCTAAAATGCTTAGCTTTTTTTGAAAACTGAATAAAAACTAAAAAAAACATTCTTTTTTTTTCGTGATCTTAAAAAATATTCCCAATTTATAAATGCCAAATAAGTGCAAAACTGTGGACTTGGCCCACCTCGGTGATACATCGTTTAAAAGATAATTTAATTTTCTATATTACAGTTGATTAAACACTATCTGCAAAATTCTTACCTTTTGAGAAAATTACATAAAACTGAATAATTTCGGTTTATTTTGCATATACTATGGAAAACATAGACAACGGGTGTACTGCTAACACTTTAGGATTCGTATCTCAGCAAGAGTGCCACACAGAGGTTATAGGGCATTAATTGTTCTTTATTTTACGTTATAAAAAATTTTCTCAAAAATAAGCAGGTTCGAAGTAAAAGGTCACTAAATAAAAAAATTGATAAAAATCCAAAATGGTGGTGAAATGTTTAGCGTCATAACTCAAAAAACATTCCTCTGATAAAAGAGCTTACAAAAGCATTTTTTAGGGAAATTTTATTTACTTTTTTTTGTCTAAACCTTTTTTTCCTAAAACACTAAATCCAAGATGGCGGGAGGAGCCGGGCCCCCCAAGGTCGAAAACTCGATTTTTTTATAGGATTCCAATGTGAACAACATATGTCAAAATTGCGAATACAAAACCTTTTGCAAGCTGTGGATCTTTTTTTTGCTCCAATGACTGGCCTAATATTGACAAGCAATTGCCTAAACCAACAAAAATACGGGTTTTAATCTACTTTGGATGATTTTAAGTGAAATAACATCCGCCCACAACAAAACGTTTGTTTTAATTAAATTTCCTTTTATGTTTTTAATTGTTTTTTTTTTAAGTAAATTCAATCAAAAACTTGTTACAAAAACTGAAAAACATTTAAAGGGTAAAGGAAAAATTTTAATTTCAATTTGCATTAAAGTTTTTCATGGAAAAAAATTACGTGAACGTAATTTTAATTAAATTATGCCGTTACCCATTTATTTAAAAGTAAGGTATTTTTTTTACCTTGCGTTTAAATCGTATCCTAACCTGACCCAACCATGAGTCATGGGAGAATAATAGAATAGGGTATTTGACAAATTTTAGAAAAGAGTTTAGAATGATACATACATCCCTAATTTGCTACGCAAAATTATTAAAATAGTATATTTTATCATGACTACATTTAAAATCAAGTTTTCTAATTTCCGATTTGAATTTGCCGCTAAAACGGTCATTTCTAGCATGGCGTTGCAATGACGTCAGAGCGCAGTAAACTCGCGGACAGATACACGGCATTCAAGTGTTTATTTCTTTTTGGTCTGTGTTTTTACTGTTTTTTATGTAAAAAATTGTCCTATGTAGTGGTATGTAGTGCCTCAGTGTTCGAATACTAGCATATAAAAACCTGAACAACTATTTATTAATTTGCCTAGAGCAGTAAAAGAACGGAAAAAGTGGCTAGAACTTGCTCGAAGAAACCCAAGGGCGTTATCTAATACATCTGGGCCTGTCCTTAAATTACGTAACGCTCTAGGGGGGGAGGGGGGGTTTGACCTTGCGTTACACTCAATGTTTTTTTAATGTGTTTTTTATTGAAAATGCGTTACGTAATTTAAGGACGTTCCCTCTTCACTTTACATTTGTGAAGATCACTTTGATGTGAGTATAACTAAATTGTTTCTATTAATTTTTCTCACGTTGTCTATAATATATATATAACTATTTCGTAAATGACGATGAAATTTCTAAGGGTATGTTTATTACAATGGGTGAACAACTATACTGCCGTCATAAGCAAAAACACAGTAAGTAAATTTGATAGCTCCAGTCTAGGGTAACACTCTATTCAAAATATATTATATCAGATTGTTTGACTGTGAAATATCAAATATACTTACTGTGTTTTTGCTTATGACGCCAGTATAATAGGCAGAAAGGTGTACAAATTTTTAGGCGGTGCTAGGCAGTTATTAGGCAGGACTAGGGTGTACCTCTAAATGCAGGATTAGGCAGTGCACATGCAGGCTACATGTAGGACTGAGCAGTGCATATGCAAGACTAGGCAGGCAAATATTCATGAAATATGTGGAAAATATCTAAAAAAAACCTTGGGCTTGGGGGGGGGGGCACGGGCCCCGATGCTCTCCTTTTGGGTGCGCTCATGATGGTGTCTGAGAGTATTTCAGTGAAATTTCGCGGAAATCTGTAGTGCCATTTTTAAAATATTATAATAAAACGTCTGACCTCCCACAAGACCCAATGTAAAAGTCAGCCCCCCGAGAACAGCTTATTTTTTCAGGGTCACACACGTCCCTAAAATGTATCGAGGGCTTTTAATTTGTAGCATTCAATGCGGTGATGTTGACTAGATAAAACAGTAACATTTTGTCAAGATAAATCCAGTATTCGCGTCGGCCGGCGGGCGTCGGCGTCACGTCGCCATAGCCGCCTGTCAAATGCAAAATACAATTATTCATCGTTTGACACTAATGTGAGAAATATCGGGCGACCGTTCGGCTGTCTACATACTAAAAACTTATCTTGGATGCGAATCGCTATGCGTCATTACAGCTTGAATACTATGAAACAGCACGATGACCATTCGATGATTAACAAAAAATTTAGTGATAAAATAGCGTGAGCTCCACACATAGACCTATAATAAGAATGGACTGAGCACGTTGCATAAGCGCAATGCTGGCGACGTGATTCCAGAGTGAGATGGGGCTAGTGAGGGCAAAACAAGGACATAAGCGCATTATATTATCTGGGAGGGAACTAATTCGAATCTTTAAGTTAGAAACACGACTTTATTGAAAGCCAAGAAGTTTTGGCAATTGCTCCAGAATCAAGAAAGGTTTAATACGAATTTTCATTTAAAAACCTACTTAAACCTAATTTAAAATAGTATTTTTTTAAAATTACTGAAATGCCTACCTTGAGACCTTTATTACCGAACCGAACCGAACCTATAAGGTACCCACAAAACACCAAAAGGCACTATCCCAACTAACCCACGCAAATTATGCAATAGCAAACTTTATTTTAAAAAATCTTATGAAGCTTGTAATGGTAGGTCAAATTACAAGATAAAATAGGTAGCTACAGATATTTTCGTGCTGGCATATATACAGGGTGTTCCAAGTTAAGTGTCTACCATTGCTAACTTTGTTATTATTAAAGATACTAGCAGAATTTTTAACGCTCTTTAAGATGGTCTAAATAAAAGGACAATCGAGCATTGCGTTTTCTAGTTTTTCAAAATAATTAAAAACATTAAAATTCAAAATTACGCTTAGACTACTTTTTACCAAAAAAAATTCAATACTTGCCTTAGCGTAATTTTGAATTTAAAATATTTTCGATATTTTTAATTTTATAAAAAAACTCAAAAAATATTGCTGTTTAGACCTAAAAGACTTATCAGATAAAATTTTAAAATAGAGGGTGTTTAATTTAAAAAAAAATATGTTTATTGAAAAAACTCGAGAAGGCAATGTTCGATTGTGTTTTTGATTTGACCATCTTGGCATCTGCCGAATTTTTCGGTCCCGAACCAGCCCTGGGGATATCATAAAATGCTGCTAAATCAACCACATTAAAATGGATGGAGAATAGCTTCCAACAATACTGGGTAAATATACCAAAACTGGCTCACTCTAAAGAGTTCATTAAAGAACGTTGTAGAAAGAGAGCCAGGAACACCATTGTACTTAACAGACAGGAGATATATATATAGTGCACTGAAAAAAAAAAACGAATTTATTATTAACAAATATTTGGTGAACCTGATTTTTGTTGTGCTCATTAAAAAATATTAAAAGCAAATATCATTAATTATTGGTAACAAACCTTTTTTAAAGTGTTTAGTATATATATATCATTTGTTTCTTTAATAGTTTGATGTTTTTGTAAATATTAATTGCCTTATATTAACCATAACCAAAACACTCTTTCTTTTAAGGTAACAGAACGTCTTTGTTATTAATACTTAAAATTTCCTAAATATAAATATACTCTTAATATTGGCAAATATTTCTTTGTGATTATTACAACAAACATTTTTTTTTGTATAATGTTATGGCGTGATTTTGTTATTATAACGGTCTGAATTGATTTCTATTAATTACTTCGTAAAGTTCACACAAATTTGGTTATTATTAACAAGCGATATTATCGAGCAATATAACTTTGTACCGTCTCGGCCACAGAACACCAGTCTCGGCTCGGGCCTTGTCGCGTGAGATTGTAACGTTTGGGTTGACATTTTGTAGGGGAGAGCGGGGCTAGTTAAGCCACTTTTTACACAAATGCAAATAATAGCATTGCTATATTACACTGAAAAAAAAACCGATTTTATTATTAACAAATATTTGGTAAACCTGATTTTTGTTGTAAATAAAAGCATTGCTATATTACTTACAGTTTTACAATTATAATATGTTTAAGGCAAATATTGGTTTTTAAAACTATGCATTCAAACTTAAAAAAAACTTTTTTCTAGCACCCTTGCAAGCCGCTCAACTAACCCCACCCACGGAGTAAGTTGGGCCATACGATGGGGCAAGTTGGGCATGGTTGAATAATTAGGAACTGTCTATATATGCAACATAAAATAACAGGAAATTCTTAGATTATTTTTATTGATAATAATAAAATACTAAACTTTAAATTTCTTAAAAAACAAACAATATAAAGTAACCTAATTCTTGCTCTAGTCTGATTCGGAATTACGGTTTTAGCAAACATAAGTAAACCCTGCATCAGCACATGTTTCATGGGCCCAAAACTTGTAAGTTAAACATTGTACCCATTTTTCTTTTGGTTTGCTGTTTGAGAATGGTTCCATGCAGACTAGACAAAATGTTTCCTCTTCATCATCGCTGTCATCTTTCAGTGTCCTTTTCTGAGTAGTTTTTCTATGCTTCTTTTCCTTGAAGACATTTTTGGTTACAGATTTTTCTTTGTTTTTACTTTTTTCACGTTCCAACTCTTCTTTAACTGGAGTTTCAGTTAGTATAGCTGTTGACCATTTTCTTCGGTTGATATTCTTGGTCTTTCTTTCGCCAGCTTTCAGAAAAGCACGAATTTTTAAAATTTCCCTAGATCGATTGGTAATAATAGATCACACAATTTTAAGTCACCGGGTGTTTGCCTCAAATTTGAGTTGAAGGGTCTGCGTGAAGTCATAAATAAATAAATGGCGGCTTTTTTACTGTTTTTTCACAATTTTTGGCTTATAACTTCTGCCAATAACTTAGTTTTACAGAAAAACTAATCATTTTTTGTTTGCAAGAGAACACCAATCAAGATACCGCGTGAACAAGTCCACATCTAGGGGGCCTAATTTCCATAAGAGGGTAAAAAACAGATAGAATATAGCATATATTAATAAGAGACCGCAATATGCCCGATTCCAGTCGAAAGCGTTTCAGCGTTGCCAAAGGTAACTTTGATAAATAACTACAGGCGCAAGTCGTCGCAGCCTTCAAGAGGCGGATAATCTAGAGATAAAATAGCGCGTCTAAAGATACCGCGTTTTGAAAGATCGCCATTACAAACGTCGCTGTTACAAAATAGTTCGAGTAAGGGGTCTCTTTCTAATATATTAAAAAAAAAAAGCTTTCCTGACTTTTTTCCCGGGATCCTATAGGGTGTATCCAAACCGAACCGAACCGATTCAAACCGCACCGAACTGAAATGAACCGAACCAAACCGAAACATTTTTAGTATAGCAAGCCATCGGTTTATTTAACGGTTAAGTAAGTATAACTTATCTGACCTTGCTCAAACTGTTTAGGTGAATATACCTAAGCAGACCTGATACGCGCTATTTTTTACACGCGCTATTTTTAATACGCGCTATTTTGATACGCGCTATTCTGATCACGCGCTATTTTGATACGCGCTATTTTGAACACGCGCTATTCTGAAAAGCGCTGTTTTAATACGCGCTATTTTGATACGCGCTATTTCGTTACAGAGCCAAAAAAAATAGGTCAAAATATGTTCCTTGGAGATACACACATCACAGATTCTCACTGCGGACTAATGCATGAGCAAAGGCCACGTAGGTGGCGCTGGCAGCTGACGTCTAATTGTCGAGTTAATAGGGGTTTCTCAACGTGCCCCTATGCCCAACGAGCCCCGCTCTCCCCTGCGTATGAGCCGCGGTCTAGACCGAACCGACCCGACGCCCTACGTAGCATTGTATTACAGACTCGCGGCTACAGACTAAAATGCACTCTGGCTCCTTCGATTTCGCGGGTTAATTTGAACGTATATTTTTAAAATTTGTAGTAGTTCGGGGCCTAAGAGGGAAATTTTGGGGTTTGCATTTTTCCGTACCGTAATTAAATTTGGCACAGAGGTAGTAGACACCTAGCCATTTTAGAAGAGGTGCTCCAATGGAACCCAGTGCAGGGCCCAGATACAGGGGCGTACTTGAGGTGGGCAAGAAAAAATTTATAAATTAAATATGAAACTCATTTCGCGTACAGTTTTTTGTTTGTTTCACCTTATAGCTTGTAAATCCAAAAAATTTACAAAAAGTAAAGTTTTGAAAACGGTTTTTTTCAGGGGAGGGAGCAAAAGGAACGAGGACAGATATAAATTAAGTCAAAACGTCAAACTGTTCACATGATATATCAAAAAACTGACACCTGAAATGTACCTGTTCTGAGATCTACGTGAGAGAATATTAAAAACACTTAATCAAACCTAACTTAATAAAATTTGATAAATTAAGTAAAAATGAAGTTTCTGGAATTTTTGAATTATAATGTACAGGGTTTTAAGAGTTAAGTCGCCACTATTACTTACTTCGTTAATATTAGAGCTACAGGGTCGGTTAAATAGACAAAGTTGTGGTATTTTTTTCTCTGATTACGATGGTGATGAACGAAAAGAAAATCAAATGACGAGTAGGTGAGTTATGTTAAAAAAAACACATTTTTTGAAATGGGATACCCGATATTCAGTTCAGCCAATAAAATAATACTACAGTGTTGTACTATATTCGTACCAAGTATCATTACGGTACCCAAAAATGCAGACAAAAGTGGCTTAGGCTCCGAACTATAGGAATCCAGGCTAAATCTTTTTGAGGTTTAGGATTTATGAAAAATTTGGTACTATATAATTAAATCACATTTATAATGAAGATTCGATATAAAACAAAAATAAACAAAATGTGAAATGTTTAAGCTATTAGCTGAACTCAAAAACAGATTTTGATATTCTTCTAGGTATTTACTCTATTAGGTTTTTATTATTTTTAGGAATCAAGAATGTAACAATTGATTTGCTATGACAATTGACTCTTCTGGCTTAGGCTCAACTCCAGACTAAATTACCTTTCGTTTGATACCACACAAGCCATGCTTTAAATTAAACTCTATTTTTTGAAATCTACCCCCACCCTTTTTTTTTTCCTAAAATTTATTTTGTTTAACTCCAGACTCAATTACCTTTCGTTTGATATCACACATGCCATATTTTCACTTAAACTCTAATTTTTGAAGTATACCCCCACCCTTTTATTTGACTTGTGTTTGGTGGATTTTTTCATTTTCAAATGGGACCATCTTGACCCAAGACCCAGCCTAGGTACCAAATATCATTGAAATCCGGCAAGCAGTTTTTGAGTTATGCGCGTTGGTCCTTACAGACAGACAGACAGACAGACGGACAGACAGACGGCGCAACAAAAAAGTTTCAAAATCATCTGAAACGCAAAGATATATAAAAAATTTTGACATCGGAGCAACTTAGGATCACCATAGCTCACACTACTATAGTGTGTATATATATGTGTGATAATAATAAATAATAAAAAGCATTAGGGTCAAAAATATACCTGGATGAATTTTTTTAAATGAGCTCTTAAATTAGACTTGGAAGAAAAACTGATCTCTTGAGTGCACTCGGTACATTCCATATTTTTAGGTCGATGTATTTTTATATGAATTGAAACAATAACACAAAATAAATTTGACCGAAGTAACTACACGACAAATATAAAACACGGACTAATTTTTAAAACTGGAAGGGACTTCAAACTTTAAACAGTCCCAGGCTATTTGAACAAAAACAAAACAATTAAAACATAACCTCGAAATCGAAGGAGCCAGAGTGCATTTTAGTCTGTAGCCGCGAGTGTATTACAGACCGTCGCAGACACTCATAGAGAAATGACTCTGCAGACACTGTGCCCAAAAATCAAGGGGACGCCATGTTTTGGGAAGATCATTGACCAAACAAAGTACAGTTTTTGTGCTAATACAGACCTAAATACGCGGGTATTTTTATGGAATCATAATGGTGTTTTGGTTGCAAGAGTCGAAGTGAACAAAAAGTCATCAGGAATAACGCTTTAAAGGTAGAAATATAGCTTCAAGAAAAAAAACGTATTCATTGTATAAACTTTTTGTTCTGTGGAAACTGATTGCTTTATAAACAAACAGTAAATAGGATTGATTTTTAATTAACTGGTTTATGTGCTAATTGTCGACAAGTATCCACAGGCGTAGGCTTTATTTGTTTTTAATATAAGATGGAAACAATCTGGCTTTAGTCGTCCACAATAACATAGTAAGTGTTATTTATTATTTTTTTTAGAATGCTTTATATTTGTATTTTGTGATTTTAATAATTTTAAATTTGATGTCATTTGAATCATGGCTTCAATTCTTTGAATTAATTATTAAAGATTTTTAAGCAAAGAGCCTTTAGTATGAAAATATGAAGTTTAAACCTTTTAACTTAAAGCAAACATTTAATTCTCTGCACAGTGGCGTATATAGAAAAAAATTCGGGGGGGGGGACGAGCCGGTTGCGGGGGGGGGGGCGAGACCTCATGAGGCAGTATTTTAGGCTATTTTATGTTTTTATTCATAAAATATGTGGAAAATATCTAAAAAAACTTAACTTTAAAGGGGGGCCCAGGCCCCCCCTTATATACGCCACTGGTTCTGTATTAAATTTACAAATATATAAAATTTATTTTCTTTTTCAGGTCAGCACTGACTTGAAGGTGGAGGAAGTAATTGAACAAAGGAGAAACGTTTTAAAAAAACACGGGCTACCCATGCGGCCTTTCATAATGGTGGAGTCCCCGAACTTATAGTGAGGTAAAATCAGTTTATGTCAGATTTGACAAAATTTTGTGTGCATCTCACATGGAACAAACGTGTGTATATTTCATTAATCAACCTTTCCAAAAAAAACAAAGATTACCAGCCACCATAAAAAAATTTGACTCCACTTTTATAATAAAATACAAATAAATATTTTTCATCAAAACAACTTGCTTTTTATTATTATTAAAATTCTCTTATTATTCTATACCTTATTCATTTCTATAGGGTTAATGGGAAAAAAGACACCAATTTTGATCACACAACTTTATTTCTTTTCGACGATCTATTTTCGTCTTCCTAATGCTAAGGTGTGTAGCCTGAGGAAGACGAAGAAATACATGTGTGTGATCAAAATTGGTGTCCTTATTTCCATTAACCCTATAGAAATATACAGGGTGTGTTTTAAAACTTCCCAACCAAGATTTCTCGAAAATGATTTTTTTTTTGAGAAAAAGTAAAAACATGTCAATTAATTTATTAAGGAGGACACATTTTGGCTATCTTATAGTTTTTGTAGTAGTGAAAAAATAAGTGAATATGTCAAAAACAAATTGATAGATTTTCAAAATTTGTACACCTTTGTAAAGATATTTAAGAAACCTTAAAAAAAAAGTGTCAATTGACCCACTTTCCATATTCAAAATATAGGGGTAAAATGTACCCCTCAAAGGGGGTGTGTACTACAAAAATTTTAAGATAGCCAGAATGTGTCCTCCTTAATAAATTAATTGACGTGTTTTTGCTTTTTTTTTTTTTATCATTTTCGAAAAATCCGGGGTGGGAAGTTTTAAAATGAACACCCTGTATATTAAACAGAACGTGAAACCTACAAATACCTTATTAATGCAAAATAACTAAATATAATTACAGCTACTAATTATATAATAACCCATAATTAATTAATTTAATATTAAATAAAAATGATCCTTATAATAAATATACAGTATATTAATAATTAAACTCACATATATTTTTAAATACCAACAATATATTAGTGCTTAATGTAGCTTTTTTTAAAATATTACCAGACGATTTTGTTTTTATTAACAAATATTTGTTTCAATTGTTGAAATTTCTGAATTGTTACCTGCAAACAAATATCTAATAAGCCAAATATGGGCAACGCATTTGGTAACAGTTACAAAATGTTTGTTATTGTTACAAAATTCTTGTCTCAGTGTGACTGGTCTTTTTACGGGTCATTGTCGACTGAGAGTACCCATGCACCGAATGGGACTAACAAAAGGGACCGAATGTAGACTCTGTATGGAGGATAACGAAATAGTCAGAAATGTTTTGTGCGAATGTCCAGCTATTACTCGTTTGCGTCAAAACACTTTCGGTAAACCTCAAATTGACTGAGAAGATCTAAACAATGTCTAACCCAGTGGCGTATATACGGGGGGGGGGGCTGCGACCCCCCCCCCTCCCGAAACTAAGATTTTTTTGGATATTTTCAACATATTTCATGAATACAAACATAAAATAGCCCCCCCCAAAACTGTCTCGGGCCCACCCCGAAACTTTTTTCTATATACGCCACTGGTCTCACCCAAACTGACAGCCGGTCTTTTTGGTGGACTAGGCATACAGTGGTAAGAAACCACTCACAAGTGAGCCAAAATAGAGGCACTGGTGGTCGCAGTGGAAGGGCTGCAAGGCCCACTCACATATGATCATCATCATCATCTTAAATAGCGTCAAAAATTCTACTAGTTTGCCAATTTAAGCTTTTTTCTATCTCTAATAATAGGGACTTATTGGAATAAAACCTGACTTTATTTTAGAGTCGACTTCATTTTGACACATTTACACAGAAAACTAACAGCTGATCTCTCAAAATTGACATACCAAATTCAAATTTAATAATAAAGACGCTAACTTTTATTTAATAAATACCGACACTAATAAATCCGGTTTTTAAATACACAAAGGCCGACTTTTGAAGCAAAGCAGCTGCAAATAAGGTCAGGTTTTATTCCAATAAGTGTCTATTAACAAAGTTTAAGTACCTAAAAATCTATGGTGGCCAATGTCTCTTTATTGTAGGTCGCGCTATTTAATTATTTTTTTATATCCATGATGGAGCTGAAGGTATTTTTTTAAAAAAAGTGGCGACTTCAATCTCTTTATGAAAATATTCAGCCGTGAACATATAGTCCTTTGCTGTGCGTCTCTATCTCTTTTATGTCACTTTATCCACATTTTTCAAATGAATAAATGCATTTAAAATAGGGACAAGACAGGGTAGAAACAGACTGTAAGGAAATATCTAAGATAACGAGCTACAAGAAGACTGAATGGAAAAATTATCTTTGGGGGCATGTAGAACAATTTTTATGTAAATTCTCTTCGTGTGTCTTTCTACGGTCTTTTTTAAATAAAACGTTTAAACCACAAAGTATATATATCCGAACCGAAAATTAAATTATTTAGTCTTTGACATAACCTCAAAAATTCCTTTTATATTTTAAGTACATATACTTTGGAACACAAAGACCATTGAAGGAACACATAACACATGTAAATTTTTCAACGACCAGTTAGAGCTTGTTTGTAACTTAAGTTTGTGACCTATGTAAATCGTATACCGTTATTTGTTTTACTTTATTTAACTTGACTATAATAAAATAGCAAACATTTCCTGACTTATCCCATTTTTAGCCAAGGACAGTAAGAGACAGAAAAGTTTATTTTATATTATTTCGTTTTTTTCTGTGGGTCCGAGAGGATTAACACTTTGTGCTACTATATGTATAAGTAATTTTAAAAAAATGTATTTTTGTATTTATACGGTATTTTTAGCCCGCTTTGTTAATAAAATGTTTTTTTTTGTTCTTGACAGTAAAGTATGATTTGATTGATTATTTGATTGATTGAAAACAAAAATTAAAACGGACGATTTGATATCATACACACTCCATCTTGCATGACGACTTAAAACTACACAAATAAAATGTACAGGAAAACCTTAAAATCTGGCTAAAAACAATCTCTCTCGGAATGATGTTGAAAAAATGTTCACTGAAATTTCGTGGAAATTCATAAAGGTGTATTATTATATAAGAGCCCCTGTAAAATAGCACTCAACGAATCAGTCAATTTGGCCAGGATACTTATTTTTTAAATTTAGGTATGGAGAAAACCAGAATAACTATTTTTCCTACGACCACATATGAAAAAACAAAATTTGCACTTATTCTGTTTTAGAAAGTGCATATTTCACATGCATGTATTTTCATCTGTAGAGAGCAAAATGAAGAAATTACTTCTAACCTTGTCCATGTCAAAAGCCATTGTTTTGACACACATGCTTTCGTCTTTAGAGACGAAAATAATTGAATTTACCAAAAATAAAAAGCAAATTTGGGCTTATATCTTGTGGCCGTAGGAAAAAGAACGTACGTAACTCGTTACAAACTGGCTTTTTTATACTTGTGAGAAATATGTCAGCTTTTTCATTCGTTATGTAATATACTATTAGTTTAGGTACCTACATAATCGTTTTCAAAACTTTCAATTACTACTATAGTTTTTCCAAAGTCAGTTGAACAAAGGTTAAACCCGACCATCGGCATATCCTTTAAAAAAAGTGACATGGGCGGCGGTAGATATACTCATGAAAATTATTTCATTTAATTATGGCGTAAACTAAAGAAATAAAAATAGATAATAACTAACTATTCCTACAGAAACGACACTGATTTATTTTCTAACTCTGCATACTGCCGACTAAAGGGTCCCGAAAAGCACACCCGAAAGCAATTAAAAGCGCATCTCAAAAAAATCTGCCAATCAGGTATCGTCTATCCACCTGTGCTGGGTCGGTTAGAAAACAAATACTTTGTGCTCGGACCGCAAAGAGCCGCGCCTTTTCTGTGTCGGTAGGGTTGAAATTATACCAGGAAGATTTTATATGAATTTGGATAACTTTTGAAGGGCAGATTGAAGCAAAATTTCATGAAATCGATAGAACCCCTTATTAGGAGCATTTCAGGTGACTTTGCAAAAACACCAGAAACTACTACTATGACGGTTTAGAACGTTTTTCTACGTTGTCGACGCCTATTCTCGACCTCCTTCGAGCCTGACAATCATCTTCTGTCAGGTTTTTTGACTCATTGACCTTTGGATTGAATGTTGCCATTCCAGTTTTGGACGGCCTCTTTTTCTGCGCCCTATGGGTTTCCATTCTAGAACCTGCTTTCGTAATATTTAGTCGTTTATCCGTTGTACATGACCGAACCATATCAGTTATTTTTGAGTGATGTCATTCGTTATGCTATTCTTTCTTTTATGGTCTCATTTCTTATATGATCTGTTCTAGATATTCTCATTGATCTTTTTATTGCATCCATTTCGACACTTTCTTTTTTTTGTTTTGTATTTTTCTGTTAAGGAACAAGTCTCTATTCCATACAACAAAGTGCTTTTTAGTATTGTTTCATATATTTTTAAATTTTACATTCTTTTTTATCTTTCTGCCTTATAAAATACTGCTAAGACATGCAATAACCTTTTTTGATTTTGCGATTCTTTTTTCCAGTTCTCTACATAGCCCAGTGAAATAAGACTTCCTCTGTGGAAATCGGCCGATCAAGCTGAATTTTGGCAGACACCTTCGTTTTAATTTTCTACCGAAGTACAAAAAAATCTCATATCACTACCCTTGTGCGTCTTGAGATATCGAAGGTCAAAGGTCATGAAAATCGTTTTTTCGCGAAAATCTCCCTTCCAGTGCATCTGACGTCATAAGAATAGTATTCTCTACAAAGTTATTCCTATAACTTTTTTTTGTACGACCAACCATTTTCGAGATATAGCATGATAAAGCGGGAGCGTGCGTTCTTAATCGGTAATTTACACTGCAGAACTATAGCTATACAAGCACTTTTCTAATTCTCTTAGACTATACAATCTAACTCCCATTATTCAAAGCGTTAAAAATGTGTTTATTTATAAAATAATATATAATAAGTAATGAATAATAAAGCAATGTATTATTTTCACACCACTTTGAAATCGAAATGCTTATTGAACAACTGGAAGCTGCCAACATCACTACAAAACAAGCCAAGGATGATGCAGATGTTCTAATCATCGAAACAAACCGCCATCATCATTGGAGAAGACATTGATTTGCTTGTTCTCTTGATAGGACGAACTCAGTCACATCACCGAGAAATTTTCTTAAAGAAAATTGGCAAATGAACTACATTAACACGAATGTATTCGTCTAAAAGTCTCGACAAATATCATCTTTGCAAAGAAAATATTTTGTTTTTGCATGCCCTCACTGGATACGACACTACATCGGCCTTATTCAACAAAGGAAAGCTTCAGATTATGACTATGTTTGAGAAACATCACGACTTGGCTCACTCAGCTCAAATATTTCAAGCAGAAAACTGTCCGCCAGAAACATTATTTCAGAACAGAAAGCGTTTTGTGTTAGCTATGTATGGTGCTACAAAAGATGAAATGAACCTTGACAAATTTAGATACACCCAATTCATTAAGGCTACCTACCAGTGAAGCAGCTCGACAGCATATTTATCGGGTCTACTATCAGGTACAGATTTGGCCAGGGAAAAATATGCAACCCAAAGAATGGGGTTGGGATTTAAAAGACAAAATACTATAGCCGAAAACAACACTACTGCCACCTGCTCCAGACGAACTATTAAATATAATATTTTGTAATTGTAGGAAGGGGTGTGGTGCGCAGTGCGGGTGTCGAAAAGTCGGGCTGCCATGCTCCAAAGTGTGTGGTCAGTGTCACGGACAGGCATGCCTGAACCGATCAACAGAGCTGCAAAACCTCGAAGACTTCACTGACCTTGAGCCTGAAGAGGTTTTGCCAAGCGTGTGTCGAAACCGACGAAGACGTGGATGAAGACAAAGAAACATAAGGCGCGTATAGACTTTTCATAATATCGCAAACATGGATTAGGCCTACTGGGGACATCATGTAAAAAAAACGCGCCTTGCATTCTACTTCAAAAGTGGTGTGGAAAAGAATGTCTTTTTTGTTATAAAATATTTATTATATATTATTTTATAAATAAACAAATTTTTAACACTTTGTATAATGGGAGTTAGATTCTCTAGTCTAAAAGAATTAGAAAAGTGCTTTTATATACTCTATTATACTTATGAGTGCCATTTTTTTTACTCAATATTAACAAAGATCTCGGGCCCCGGATCGCGTATCAGTATTTACTCAAGTGATTTGGATCGCAATCCGCTCTTTAGCCATCTTTTGACGTTTTTAGGGAGCACCAGACGCCGTCAACTATCAATGTCTGGTAAAAAAGGGTTGCCATTTGTACCCTTGTTAAATCTTAGTTAAGAACGCGCGCTCCCGCTTTATCATGCTATATCTCGAACATGGTTGATCGTACGAAAAAAAATTATAGGAACAACTTTGTAGAGAATACTATTCTACGTAAGTTTTGTTATGGGCTCTTATGACGTCAGATCCACTGGAAGGGAGATAGGGAGATTTTCGCAAAAAAAAAACGATTTTCATGACCTTTGACCTTCGATATCTCAAGACGCACAAGGGTAGGCATATAAGGTTTTTTGTAATTTGGTAGAACACCAAAACGAAGGTCTCTGCCAAAATTCAGCTTGATCGGCCGAATTCCGCAGATGACCTCTTTCTTTTTTTGCCTTATTTCCCTGGGCTAACAATCTGTTCCTGTCTAATCAAATGGGACACCCATTTGTCCATCGTCTGGTACATACTCACTTGGTTCGTTTAATGATTTAGTCCAAGAAAACATTATTACTCAAGGAATTTTCAGTTCTACCCTTTATAGCTTAATAAGGTAGTTTCGCGAACGCTTAGTAAAAGTTGCTCCGATTTCAAAAATTTTTATATATCTTTGCGTTTCAGATGATTTTGAAAATTTTTTAAATTATTTTTAATTAATTAAATGGCTCCCATTTACGGACGTCGCTGGCGGGTTCGTTGTAAGTCAAATCCCATAGAGTTATACACCGTTGAAAAGAGAATATTACTCTCAATAAAGTGCATCATAGCATTTTTTTAAATTAGGCTTAGTTTTTGAAAAAATTAGATAAAACTTGTAACAAAAATATTTTAATTTGTGATTTTTTAAAATTGGTTAAATTTACGGGCGCCTCTGAATTCATAACCATGAAACCAATCCGACTTTCTTGTACAGCATTTCAAAGGAATTTTTATTTGCTACAATACTGTATAACACATTTTTTTCTATAAACCTTGGTTTAAAAAAAACTCGAATAAATCATGGAAAAAACATGGACATTTTTTTACATTTTTAAATTACTTCAATTAACGGTCGCCGCTGAAGAGTTTATAAATAGTTGACCCCCATCGAGTTGTACCTTTTTCAAAAGGAAATTTTATTGTCTACAATAAAGTATATTACACATTTTTCTCTTAGAAGCGTATTTTTTGAGAAAATTTGAGAAAACCTAAATATGTTAGATTTTGGGGGGTCTGGGGGGGTTTTTGAAGAGGTGGTTAGTTTAAGGAGGTGTTTGACCCCTAAGCTCTTTTACCTTTTTGTACGTCACTAAATTTACACAAACAAATAAAAATAAATAAAATACTAAATTTTAAAAAATGATTATTAGCTCACACTACTACTATACTATAGTAGTGTGAGCTATGGTGATCCTAATTTTTTCGAGAAAAAAAAAGTTGCTCCGATTTCAAAATTTTTTTTATATCTTTGCGTTTCAGATGATTTTGAAACTTTTTTGTCTCGCCGTCTGTCTGTCTGTATGTCTGTCTGTCTGTAACGACCAACGCGCATAACTCAAAAACCGCTTGCCCGATTTTAATCAAATTTGGCTCCTAGGCTGAGTCCTGGGTCGACATGGTCCCATTTAAAAATGAACAAAATCCATCAAACAAAAGCCGAATAAAAGGGTGGGGGTAGATGTCAAAAAAGAGTTTATGTTAAAATATGGCATGTGTGGTATCAAATGAAAGGTAATTGAGTCTGGAGTTATAAAAAAATAAATTTAAGTTTAAAAAAAGAGTGGGGGTAGATTTGAAAAATTAGTTTAAGTGAAAATATGGCGTGTGTGATATCAAACGAAAGGCAATTGATTCTGGAGTTAAACAAAATACATTTTAGTTAGAAAAAAAAGGAAGAGGGTAGATTTCAAAAATTAGAGTTTAAGTTAAAACATGGCTTGTGTGGTATCAAACGAAAGGTAATTGAGTCTGGAGTTCAATAAAATATATTTCAGTTTTTAGTTAAATTAGCTCACACGTACACTATAACTATAGTACCTAGTGTGAGCTTAGGTGCCCATAGATTGGCAGAGTATTTTCTAACTTACTTACTTTAAGTTAAAAGTTACCCCCACTCCATTACAATATTTAAAAATACATTTAAAGAATGGATTTTGTAGCTGATAAAATTCTCTACAAGATATGTTCTTAGAACTTTTACCCTAGAACAAAGTATTTCGGAGGTTATGCCGTCTAAAGTAGAAAAAATCTGAAAATTTGCCCAAGCACGTGATTTTAGTCATTTTTGGAAATTACCTTGCTCCATTACTATTGCTCGCAGAACAACCATAGTACCACCCAATTGTAGATAATTATATCCTCTAATTTCATATAACTCTTTTTGCGATTTAGTGTACTGGAACGAAATTAAAGGCAAAAAACTAAAAAAAGTGCCAATTTTTGTGGGTTTTTTCAAGATAGCGGAGGGAGCACAGGGGTGGGGGTGACGAAAACTCAGATTTTTAACTACCCTCCTGAGCATAACAACATATCCAAAATTCAGAACTACCGGACCTTTTGTAGGGTAACCCCCTATTTTGGTCTCTATTCATTGAACTATATAAAATACAAATGTATTTTTTTTTCTAAATTATTCTTTTATACCTTTAATTATTAACTAACAATGCATGTATTTTTTTTCCAGGCGAGGGGGGGTAGTAACCTCTACCAAATATACCATTTCAAATAGTAAAACCTAATTTTAAATTCAATGTGTCCCATGTGCACTGACTTATTTTTGTCAAACTATAATTTCCTAAACTATTTAAAAGATCGTTTAAAGGAAAATGGGACTGAGGTATTGACAAAGGAGTGGTAAAGATTTCATTTACATATCTATATGTAAAAGTAAATAGATTAACGATACCTATCTGAAATTTTGAGCAGATTCATCATGTATAAAAAACACTCCATGTATTGAAGTCGATCTGAAGCTGCATATTTATTTTATATGAACTAGGGTAGCTAGATAGGTTATCTTAATGTTTTAGTTTTCCGTTTAAGCGATTTGGAACTCCATCATACTTTTATTTTTATTTTTGTAAAAAGTTGACTTTGTCCCATTTTGGCCGCATACGAGGTAAAATGAGGTATCTATATATGCCAAAACGGGTGGGGCTATTGTGTTATGTAGAATCAATATTTTTGTAAGTTAACTAAAATACCCATTTAAAAAATTAAAAGTTGTATTTGACCTAATCATCGCTGTCGACTCTCCTACACTAAATTTGCACCCATTTTTGACAAAGACAATATCAAATACAACTTTCAGGGATGGTTCCTATGAAAAAAACCTCATTTTGCCCCAAGCCACCATTTAAATTCAAGCAAAAATCATACACAATAAAAGACTAATCTTACGGACAACGCGTTTAATTATGAATAATACATAAACCCACTAATTGTTTAATGTAAACAAATTTTTGAAAAGTCTGTAAAATATGTAAAATTTTCTTACCGTCACAAAATCCGCAGGCTATTTTTACAGTAAACAGCGCACAACATTACATGTTGAGCAGAAACCGACTTAAGCTCAGCCGACCGACACCAATCATATTTCAGAGAGTTGAACCAGTCATGGGAATAAAATATTAAGAAGTTTTATTCTTGCACAGTTTACCTAAAACTGCGGTACCCCGTTTTATCCCCGTACCCCATTTTTCCACCATTAGTTAAAACCACAGCCCACAAGAAAGACCGGCCCTAGCGCGGAAATATCACGTGACCGTAGGAGGCTCACAAAAAAACGCCTCACGGCCCGCTGTCATTATAAAACATGTGTTTTCAGTTTTGGTATGTTTGCTTACGTCGATTTTTTAAAAATTCGGGCACGAATTTTATGTGAATTTTATCAAAGTTATTAAAATAACGCAGCCCACGAAAAAGACTGTAGTGGGCTGCGTTAAAATAATTAATGGCAAATGAGTAAAAAGAAAATTTATAAAAATGCCGCGAACGTGTAATTTGTTCCTTGTCGGTCCAACTATAAAACTAAAACCTAATATGTTGCAAACGGGAAAGAAGTGGTAAAAGATAGGATCTTGGATAATCAAGTTTGATCAAGTAATAGACATTCTTAGTGACATTTTCGATAGTGCGAGTGAAAAATGTGTTCAGTTGTCATTTCTTATTGAACAATTAGGTCTCTTGAAAACGTAACCTGAGAATCGAAGATATTGTGGATACACTTTAATGTTGGCTTCATCTTTGTTTATCCAGTCATCCAGTGTATACACGTCTATTTACAATTCTAAGGTAATATGTCTGCGGCACCCACGCAATATTAAAAAACTGATTTGTAAAATATTGTTGATAGTAATCTCTCTGGTAGTGTGAAATATTTAAAAAGTAAGATACAGCTTTTAAAAGAACATGAGTTGGTAGTTAACTTACACTTTAATGAAATATATATTAAACTTTGTGCTGGGTAATTTTTCAAAAAATTATTGACGACCACTACATTCAGTTCATTGAATATGAAAACCATCTCACTTATTCACAAAATCACTTGTTTCTTTTTAATAAATTATTGTGAAATGTTTTATATTGAAAATTTTTCTTCAAAAAACTTTAGCGAGTGTTTTTATGGAGAAAAACTATTGTCAAAGCTTGAAAAAATTAGTTTAAGGGCATGTAAACTTTTTTTAAATAGTTTTTTTAAAAGGCACAATGATTTAGTGTCTGCTAATAAATCTTTGAATAAGAACTCAAAGATGATGACACTCAAAGAAAAATTAAAAAACTAAAAGCTTAGGTTTGATATCTCCAATTTTGAAAGACTTGTATAGATTTGAAGTTACTAACGATATTATGTACCTAATATATGTACCTGAAGATATTAGAGTGCAAATTTTGTATAATTTTTTATTATATAGATTCAGTTCTTTTATCCATAATAAACATATTAATTTTTTGTTAATTTATTTAAATTGTGTAAAAACATATAATATATTAAGCAATACAATAAGAATCCTGGGACTCCTAAGATCACGTGACCGCCGACTTGCTTATAACGCGCCATGGCCGGTCTTTATCGTTAACTGTGGTTAAAACAATGCATTTTTGCCGCCTTTTAATTAATGGAGCCAGCATGGAACTGCCACCGCGGATCTGCCCCAAAATTACAGGGGGGGCTTATGGTCGACGGAAACCCTATTTATCTAATTTTTTTGTCTAGGGGGGGGTTAGCCCGATATTTTTTAACTAAAAATCCATATATTTTATTTCTAGGGGGGTCATTACTACGTTACCCACCGCCTGAAATCCTCGCTTAAGGTGCCACTTTCTTTCTTATCTTTTAATCATCAGTGCGTGTAATAACCAAAAAATCGTTATTTCTATGCGCGTTACCATCTTGTCTAACTGTCGGAAAAAAACGTAATCCAATAAAAGATCATATCGCTATATTATTATGTACCTATCATAAGAGTAAGCCCAGGTGCAGTTTTTCTCATACTTTACACAACTAAGTATTCAGCGAAGGCCAACAAAGAAATACAGGCTACGACCGTGAAAAAATCAGCTGTTATTATCGTGGGCTGAATTTTACATTGGGTCTTATGAGCGAATAGAGGTTTATTTGTGATATTTGACAAATGGCACCACTGATTTTTGCGAAATTCCAGCAAAATATTCCCAGACACTCTCCCGATTTTCCAAAAAGCTTTTGTAAGGATGAAAGATGATTAAAAGGTTTAAATCTTCGAGATTTAGCATTCCTTATTTTGAATTCAAATTTCCCGCCATGCACCGCACCCCAATTGTTATATTTGACATGGATTTGGCTTTGTCATCTGTGTTTGTCATGCCATTTATTTATTTGTTTTTATTGTAAAATTTTTTCGATTTTTTACAATAAAGTTCATTGAAAATCCAAAATACCAGTGTTACCTACTCTTTTTTTTTTTTTAAATTACTCTATAAAAGAAATCATTATTTGATGTATTTTTTGTAAACACATGTAACCAAGTTTTAAAATGTCGAATAGAAACAAATAGGGTAAACTTGCCTATCGCTGGCACTCAGCCTATTGTTGGCACCTCATTTTATTTTTTTTTAAATAAGGTTTTAGTAAGAAATTTCTTTTTGATAATTAAAAATTTTTAATCTGACAACATTGCTTTACATTGGAATAAGTAAACCACAGTGTTTTAACAATAAGTCTGGCTTAAAACGTTAACAAAAGAGGTGCAGTACCATGAATGCAAAAAATAAGGTAAAAAAAAAAGTCATTTTATTAAGGAACACTCTTGAATAATTTTTTAGATTAAAGTGTTAGGGACTAACCAATTAAAACATTAAGCCGAAGACAGTTAGGCCGATAGTTTTAGGGTAACTAATAATTATTATTTTTTGTTTTTTTTTTAATTTTTCCAAAAAAAAGGAGGTGCCAACGACAGGCATTTTAAATTAAGGGGTTTCCTGATGTTAGCACTCTAACCAAAACTTTTATTGTTTATTTATTTGGCGTAGAAAAACGCTTGTTAATAAAAAATTTTAATTAAAAATTTGTTTCACAAATAAAAAATATTTTTAGTTTAAAGCGGTATAGATCTTAATATTTTGTTTCCCACTCTTAATGTGCCGATATCAAACTAATATTTCTGACTAAAGCCGTATAATCTTTTACTGCTTTTTTTTAAATTTATTGTTTTAGTGGAGTGTATTTCGTAATGATTATATTAGTTTAAGGGTCACAAATCTGTCTACTTTTAGTTTACCACTAACTTCTTTTATAATTTTTTGGAAATTTTAGGATGCCAACTATTGGTTTCAAAATTTTGTTAGTTTCCCCTTTGTTGGCATGCATTTTTGCGAGCAACAATAGCATCCTAATACTGGGTTTGTACAGATAAAAATAAATATTGAAAATAATCCTGACCATTGAAATTGTATTTTATACTTTATAAAAAAATTATTGCAATAAAAAATTTAAAAAACTAAATAACAACGTTTCGATTTATTCAACCATTACCAGACTAAAATCTTCTCTGTATGTTGCACTTTTCCATAGGGCCATAAATGCCTTGAATCAAAATCAAAATCTAATATAAATCGATCTCGAAATTGCTCTCAAAATTTTGATTTTGTTATTGATTTTTAATCTTTTTATACCAAAGCGAAAAGTTTGTCTACAATTCTTCGAGGCATAAAAAGACCCTTTTATCACGATGTCTGTATGCTATTTTTAGCACTTTTTAAGTTATTTTCAGTTTTTTTCCTATTTTTTAGTGGTTTTAGGTTATGATTCTTTTGTTTTTAATTTTTTTTTAATGTTCTATCTTTGATCAGTTACTTTTGATACCAATTTTTATATTTTATACATGATATATGTCAATTTTTATCCAGATTTTTTTTACCCTGATTTGTCACTTTTTATCCCGGGTATAAAAAGGGACACTTTTATCCTTAAAATGAGGGATAAAAAATACACATTTTTATTACAAAACTGTAATTTTTTAAAATTTTTATGGGTGCCAATAATAGGTCAAATATGGGTGCCAATAATACGTTTAAGGTGCCAATAGGGACTTTGTCCATTTTTTCATTTTTCCTCTATTTTGATGAAAACGGGTTACTGTTTACTAAAAATCGATAAAGAGCTAGAAAGTAGAACCTTTGGGTATTCCGAAACAGTAGCCTAAAATAAAAAAAAATATATATATATAAAGGTGTGAAAACTTTATTCAAAAATGAAACAGCTCTTAAACTGCCATTGGGCAGTTTACCCTAGGTGTAGGGGAGCCGATTACTTTCCACGTGGAAACGAACACATACGCTTCTGCTTTAAATTGATTTTTTGGTATGAGCTAATGAAGTGGCTCTGAAAAATTAAGGATTACTATACATTAAAAAAAAAATGTTTTACAAGAATATAGTAAATTGAATCTTAAAACTGTGGCGTGATGTGACCATCCAAAAGAAATTCATGTGACGTCAACAAACTTTTAGATCGTGGCCCGTCCGTTTGGATAGCCCTGATGCCGCGTAGACATACGTAAAGGGTGCCCGGTATATCTCTGCGACTTTTATTAGTTTATTATACAGTGTGTTCCAACGAATACTTAACAGAGGCTTTTTCGGAAATTTCTTAAGTTAATTTGAAAAAATTTTCGGACACGTCGATTTTCGATTTTGTTTGCGAGGGGGACACTTTTTGGCTCTTAAAATGTTTGTAACACTTTACGTCGCCGTCCTGGTGTAGTGGTAGCAATCTTTGCTTCCCAAACCAGCGCACGGAGGTCAACTTGTCTAATTTAGACGATCGAAACCTCAATATCGAACTATTTTCTATCATAACTACTGAGTCTTAAAGAAGTGCCCAATTACCTTATTAGTAGACCCCAATGCAGAAAATCGATCAACTCGTTGTCCCTTGTTACGACGACAAGTCATAGGCCATTTGATAGCCTGCATAATGATCCGCACATATTCCGCGCGGAAAGGCGATTTTCAAAAGTGATCCAAGTTGGTAAACCAGAGATTATATCGTGATTTCTTTACGTATATTTAAAATATGGGTTAGTATTTTTAATTTTTACTATTAATCCATTTGCAAAGTTTCAATTTGGTTGTTAAAAAAATAGATAAAAGTTGTGTATTGATTTATTATAATTTTTCAAATATGTATTATATATATTGGATTGAGAAAGTCGGTACGTATCAATTGCGTTTGTGACTTTATTATTTCAATTATGTATCAAGGGTTGTATAGGTGCTACACTCAGCTGCTGCTTCTTGCCGCTGTATTAGCTATGATTTATTGTTTCAGCGTTGGCGCATGGGATTGGCCGACGTAATTTATTTAAAATCTGGCACAAAACAGCGGTGTCACAGGATAAAAATCAATCCGTTTTAAACTATGTATGTGAAAATAGTGAATATAAAGACTACGATAAAGAGTATCAGTGCCCGGTAAAAAATTGATATATAGTATAGCAAGATTAATAAATATAGTTAAATTTTTATAAAAAAGCTATGTTAAATGAAAAACAGCTATACGCTAGTTATGTACACACTTTCAAAGTATTAATTCTTAAAATTTTTTGCTTAACAGGAAAAAAACGAAATGCAACATTTTTTTTGGAGGCGACTGTACCATCTCCAGAATGCACAGTATATTAAAATCAAATTTTTTAAACGCTAGTTGACATTTCCTAACTTTCAGCATCAATTTGTCAAAACTAAAACAATAAAATAATTTCGATCGTTCAGAACCGACAAGCTTACCATCGTGCGGCGCGGCGGCGGTTCGACTCCTAGCTAGGGACTTGGTTGTTTGTGTTTGTTTAAAAATGCTTTAACCTTGCTTGAAATTTGCAAAACTGGGCGATTAATCCTGATTGGATGTAAAGTTCCAGTATAAATTAAACAAAAATGTTTGTAGCACTTTTTGAACCATCTTTGTTTGAATAAAATTTAAATAAATACAAATATACGAAGTTCAGGACCCAGCTAGCTAGCTGAAGCCCACTGTCTGGTTGTGTGTTTTTGTATACATTGACATCTTCGCTTTAACAGAAAAAAACCTTTTAGTGTAATAACTAGTTACAAAAAGATTAGTTTTTTAAAGAACTTAATTCAACTTTGCTAATTCGGTAGGCGCAACGAATCCCCATTGATTATCATAAAGGACAAATAAAAAATCGTCTAAGATCATCAAGGAAAATAGCATAACAGTCCTATGTTAAAAACGGAATTATTAATAACCAGACATTATCAAAAATGTCATTCTTCAAAACAAGACAAGAAGAAAATCGAAGTTTTGTTTAACGTGTTTTACAAAATCATAAAAAGGGACTAAGCTTGTTACGTTCACCTAAAGAAGAGCGGTTCTGATATTTCTATGCAACTAAAGCGTCCTTCAATTAATTTTCTTTGCTACCATGCCTAATGAACATGCCTTATCTACATAGGGATTGCTATAGGACTTATGGCATTTTCATTAAGCAAGGCCCATCCTTAAAAAAGGTCAGGTCTTGGACCCTAGGTTAGGATTCATTTGCAATTAATTGACGAAGAGGTTCGCTTGGGTTCGGCTCGGTTAACACTGATTTCCACCTCTCAAAACAAGGATTGGGGAGCTAATTAAACGAAAAAACAGGCACTTTTATATGTTGATGTATTATTGGGTTCAAAAACAACAATATTATTTGTTCCCGATTTACAATTTTCACCTAAACTTCCATGAACCCGATTTGTATATAAGGAAGAGAAACGAAACCAGTATACATGAAAAGAAAGGAGAGAGTTGCTCATGCTAGGCCCGGCCCCTTTTTATTGTTTTGTCCTTTTTGTGTCCGGTTTTGATAAAAGACGTTATACTAAGCTTCGATTTTGCTCTTGTCTTGTTTTGATGAATGGCGTTTTTGTATAATGTCCGATTACTAATAATTCCGTTTTTGCCATGGGATATAACTATGCCATGGCAAAAACCGTATAAATACCATTTTCATTTATGATCTTAGACGATTTTGTTTTTGTTATTTATAACGATGAATAGGAATTCGCGGCAAAACTGTTCCAAAATTTTAACTAATATTTTTCTTTTGTTTTAGGTAAGCGCCTGCTGATTAAAAGATGCAATTGAAAAAAAACCAGTGGTAAGATACATCACCAATCTTAAAAAATTAAAAAAGACCAGAAACAAAAAAAAACTTATGTTTCTTTCCTATCAACTTTACTATTTAAGTCACACTAAAGTCTA